>JAFNEN010000401.1:0-387500 GCA_019343175.1 Oedothorax gibbosus
TCTATCTGTTCAGGATGATTGACAGGTGACACGCCCACTCTATTGTGTGGCATCAGCACACCCGTATACTACTAAAACTATTTTCATTTGTTTCGATATTGTCGGTAGGACCATTTTCTGTAGTGGTTTTCGCCTTTTTATTAGAATTGTGTCCGATTAAGCTACCAAAATAATTGCTGATGCTTTGCTGCCGTTTCATCTTTTTGCCGTAAATATGCCAAGAATACAAGCAGTGTCGGGCCGCATTCGTTTTAGATTTTCAGTGGGGAAGGTACACGAAACAAACACTTTCGAGAAGTGAGCGAGGAACGGCGTGCCAGGATTTGAGGGCCCTGATTGGAGACGTCAACAGTGACGTCACAGACTTAGTGGAGCGAGTGGCGCAGGCGCTAGACTTGTTAAGATAACAAAAACAGTATTTTTTAAATAAACGAACGTTAACTGGGAAATGGCCGTCCTCGTGGACGTCGGATTCGAGAAATTGGTTGTCCTCGTTAGACGCGTATACATTTGAGACATTAGGTTTGTTGGTACTCTGATATCTATTGTTTCTATGTGTGTATATTTCCCCTATTAAATGAGCCCTTATAGACACCAGAGAATGATTTAGCAAAGTTTGAATTTGGCTTGTTCCCTTTAGAAGATAAATAAATATCAATTTCTCTACCCAATGCTTGAGGATTAAACCATGCTTCCCCCTGCTTTACGGCAATATGTGTTTTTAAATCCTTATCAAGCTCACTGAATATTTTATCCGCAACGATTAACTCGCACAATGTTTTGAAATCATTGACCTTTCTTAACTGACAATAGTACTCAAAATTAGCGCTCAACCTCGAAGCGAACTGAACGTAATTTTTGCCATAGGTTTTTTTTTTGCACTATTAAAACTACCCAAACACTCCTGAGGTGTAGGCTGAAACTCTTTCAAAAATAATTGATTTAATATTCTCATAATTATTTATGTCCTCTTTCACACAAACCATTAAATTGTTTACCTTTTCCCCTAATATATTTAACAAAATTTCCCCCTTCATATCTTCCGGCACTTTTTTGGTTCTAAAAGATTTCTCAATCGAATTAAAGAACAAACAAAACGATTCATAATTAGTTGGTACTGGAATTGTCAATGTTCTCACACTTTTAATTAAATTCTTTAAATTAACATACATCATGTTCCCCACTATTAGACATTTTACTGTTAGCTAATTCTAATTCGGCTTCTACGCGTTTTAGTTTTAATTTCTCTAGCTCCATGGGGTCGTGGGGTCTCTCCTGAAAAATATTGGTTGCCATAATTTCTACGAAATCAGGATCATCATTAAAAATACTAGAAACCCTCGATCAACTTCATTAAATCAATAACCCTCGCACCCGCCACACATTCCAGTCCAAGTTCATCCGCGAGGGATTTCAACTCATCCTTTCTCAATTTTCTATAACAACACATAATCCCAACTTAAACCGTGTAGCTCTAGTGCAACGATAATTCAAACCTAACCTAACCTAACCCAACTTAAACAACACCCAAAATAAATAAACTTCACCAATATAAAACGAACTAACTCAACTTACCACTAACATCCAGAACGCAACAGAGACCAATTCAACTTACCACTCAGGTAAACTACACAGCACAGGTAAGCCATACCAGTAAAATGCACCACACAAGTAAATCTCGGGACAGCAACAGAGTAAAACACCTTGATATAAAACGAAACCATCTCCACGTACAGAACGACTCCAGTCAACGCCCACAAAGCACAGCTCGAAAAAACTCCACAATTCGATTAAAAACACTCCTGACACCAATGATAAATGCCTGAAGCCGTTATATATAATAAAACACCTCTAAAATAAATACTACTTGAATAAAACTAACGCAAGTCTAAAATCAACACATAGTTTTAATAAAAACCACACCACTACACTACTACAATCAGTTGTCACTCAGTTTTCGTGTTCCATGGTGCGCAGGCCCAGCTCGAACAAGAGTTACATTAGTATTTCCTGGACCACTCAGTTTTTTACTTATTACATGTCTTAAAATTTTTTTTAATTGCTTTGCATTTCCACTATGCACAAGTAAATTACCGAACTTTCACCAAGTCACTATTCAAGACACTGTCACCAGTTTCCTGATTTTTAAGTCGCCGAAGTTGCTCACTTTAGAATTGCCATAGATTTTCTGAGCCTGTTTTTTTTGTGAACTATGAAAAAACCTTATTTTAGAAATTTTATTGATAATTGGGTAAGGTCGGTTAACAGAGGTCCGGATACTCGAGGTTCTACTGTATTAAAAACTAGTTAAAAGTACTTGCTTCAGTGAATCTCTTTTCAAAAATAGTTAATTGACCTACTACTATTTTACATATATATTCCGGCTTGTGTGTATAATATGACGCCCGTCGCCAATAGCCCTCGTGTAGCTCTAGTGCGACGATAATTAAAACCTAACCTAACCGGCTTGTGTGATTAATTGACCTAATATGTTGTTCCTTTTTAACAATAGGCTTATTTTTTGCCATTTGGAGTTAATGGGAAAAGTTAAAATATTTAACAATATGAACTATGCTTTTAAAGTACATAGTGCTAATGAATAATACAAAAAAGGAATACAAATTGCTCGATGTAAACATTTTAATATGCATTACTATTTTATGTGGGAAAAATTGAGGCAAAATAGTACATGTTGACATCTTTATTGATACTGTTATCTTTCTTTTCTCGGGCAAAACATGAATTGAAAGTGTACCAAGAAGGGAGGAGACTTCAACCTAGGGAGGGGGGCTGGGGAGCCCAGTCGGTTAGGCATTCGCCTAGCATGCGGAAGGTCCCAGGTTCGGGTCCGGGCATCGCCAAAATAACTGCCGACCTATAAACGGCCCGTGCAGCAAAAAATGTCCGACTGATAATACCCCGTGTAGAGGGAGTGCACGTTAAATATCCTTCAAAGTCCTAACGCTGCGTACGATGTCGCCCTTAACGGTTGCGTTGGGTGCCTACTCGGGTTTCGGCTCGTCACTTGATTGTGGTTCTAAAATACGACGCCCGTCGCCAATAGCCCTCGTGTAGCTCTAGTGCGACGATAATTTAAACCTACCTACCTCAACCTAGGGAGGCTTTGCAAGAGCAATTAGAAAAAAAATTATGAAGAGAGAACTCATGAGGCCCCAAAGCAGAATTTATTTCAGAACTCAAGAAATTCACTTACTTATGAACTTCGTGTCAATTATTGTGTGTAATAAAGTTTTTTTTTAAATCCCGATTTAGAATTTGTTACCTGTTTAAAATAAAATTATAGTGCAGTTAATTTCAGAACTAGGGATGCACCGAATATTCGGTATTCGGCCACTTTAGCCGAATATTTGGTTTGGCCGAATAGCTTAACTATTCGGCCGAATAGTGAAATTTAAAAAATTCTTCAAGTTATCATCTTATAAAACGTCGAAAAATTCCCAAACTGGACTTGTTTTCTTTTATAATACTCAATTTTTTAGTTTGTTATTTATAATGTTAAATCAAGCTTTACTCAAGTTATATTAAATAAACATGTCTCTTTAAGTTAAGTTACAATGAGTAGGCTTTAAATGAGTAGGTAAAAAAATTACTATATATATCACAATTGTAATTTTTTCACTAAAAGATAAAAAGAATTAATTTTAATTATATAATAATATTGTAAGCCATGGCTTGTCGATGAACTCACAAAACATTTAATTTGAATGCTTTATTTTTATTTCAACAAACATTTTTAAGGAAGTTAGAAATAGACAGCCGGAAACGATTAAATTTCCCCACAAACATGTTTATAGACGATTTCAGGATAATTATTAAACGTTTTATATACTTAATTTCTGATTCATTCTTCATTTTTGTTTAAAATAATTATGGCAAGAATGCTGAATAATAAATTGCCCAATAGTGAATGACATTTATATAAAAACTACGTAATAGCTTTTGCTATTTTAATAAAGTTTTATGTTTTCTTTTAAGCAATATAGTTTAGTTTGTATTTATTTAATTTTAAATAGATGTATGAAAATTATATTGAAGTTATATGGCTGTATATAATTTTATAGTTTGTATTTACGGAAATGGAAACTTTAAATGCCAAGACTAAACCCACTACTAAAAATATTGCATTTTTTTTAAAAATTATTGTTAAAGAAAAAATTAAATTAAAAAAAAACTTTACAAATATTCCTTTTTTTAATACATTGTTTTTGTGACAATTCACATAACAAACCAATGAATTTTTACTCAAAGCTATAAATAAAAAAGTTGACGTGATACTGAGTCCCATTAAAGAATAAAACAGTAAGAATTATTTTCTGCTTAAAAAATGCTAAACAATCAAAGAAAAACTGATTAAATATGTAAGTTATTATAATAAAAAAAGCTTAGAATATAAAGTATAAAGCACTCATTTCAAAATAATAATTTTTATTTTCTCATAATTGTAATTGCTGAAAAATAGTATTTTTCTCAGCTCTTAACTGGTTTGCATCTTTTTGCTGCTCCTTGCTTATGTTGTTCATTATCTCCAACTGATTTGCCAACCTTGGGAAGTGCTGGATCTGCTCCAGCTGGGTATCCAGAAGCGACTGGGTCTTCTCGGCCGGAATTAGAAGGCCCCTGTTGTGGACCTTCTTCAGGTCTTTTTTATTTGGCTGAACGATGGACCCAGCTGGAGAATCAAAAACTTGCCTTGAGGAGCCAGGCTGAGGTGAAGGAGGGGGGAGAGACAGAGGGGAGGTTGAACCAGGCGAGGGCTGCATCAGTACCTCCTAAAAAAATTGCAACAGTTTAAACTAAAAAGTTGTAAAAGAAAAATATTTCAACTATATTGCGATGTCGTTTTACGAAATCCTAGCTTCAGTAGGACCTTATTGTAAATAAGCGAAATATCAGAGTTGTATCAGTTTTAACAATGGGGGTTTAAACCAGTGGCATTAAAAGGCCCGGTTATATTATTTTGACCACTAGAATTTAGCATTCAATTTATTTGGTACTTAGACTTATTCGAACATCTCGTAGCCTAACAGATAAACACAAAATAAAAAAAATTCTAACACAAATGAAAGGACTACGCAATTTGCATTGAATTTAAAAAACGAATACATGCAAAAAGTTTTCTTAAATTTTCAAGTAAACGGCCATAAAAGCACCAATTTCCTCATCCCTGAAAATTATTTTTAAAAATGTGGATGAATATAATATAATAAATATTCATCATTATTTCACTTGTTTGTAGCTCAAAATTTACAAAAATATAAGGAAAAAATATAATATATTCTAAGGAAAGCAAACATTCAAGGTTTTTATACTTAATGTTTTCCCAGCAAGCAAAATTTAAGAAATGTGTTTCAAACATTTTGAGAAACAATCTTTTCAGGGCAAAAGATATGAACCTGTTTCAATTTTATTTGCAGGGTTTCAAAAAGAAAAAGGTGTGACAACAATGATTAATTGAAACAAACAAGTGACTAAAATAAAAACTCATCATAAAAAAAAAGTATACAGCCGTGATTTCGATATTGTCATATAAATGTACACCCACGTTCCATATATACTGAACGAAAATTTAAAGCAACGCAAAATTCCAAAACGGCACTTCATAATTTCCTCATTAAAGATAATGATTTTAACGTCATCCAAGTTTAACACTAATTTACATACATTTCATTTATTTGAAACATTAACTGAACACAACTAAAAAATTTCTGTTCAGATTTTTTTTAAATTCTATATCGTTCTCAATATGTGCAAGAATGAAAGGTTATATGGTGTAGAATAAAAAAATAGCGAAAAAGGGTTAAATGTATAAATTATTAAAATATATAAAATAACAAGACACAATCCTTAATACTAAGGCAGCTACCATTTGTGACAGTGCGATTTTCTTGTAATCCACCTTATTATGATATCCGCCAGGCACTAGGAACTCGTGTACCAAATCCTAATACCCTACTTCATTTAGTTTTAGCTGTTGAGCAGTATCAGACAAACCAATGTTCAAAAACTACTTTCTTGGTACATGTAGTAAACTAGGCATACACGCCTCGTTTTTGGCAGGAACACTCTCTTCAACTCCACCACTCTCCGTAACTCCTCCAAGACCAAATACGCTATCTGGAGCACGTACTGGTCGGAAAGGATTACGCGTCGGCAATTCTGGGCGTTTCTTCCCTATGACCTGTTTGTGACGTCACATCTCGCCACGGATAAGCAGCGAGCTACCACTCCTTACTCTATGCCACGTACTTGTTTTGTCACTTTCTTTCGTCGGAAACTTTCCACCGGGTCATAGGCTGGTGGAAACTCTTCTCGCCATCGGAATCGAATATTTGTTTACACAAGATCACAGCGTTTTTCGAGTTGCTCTTCAAAATGCCGGTGTTTAATTTGATGACGACGGACTTAATATTGTTAGCGTTATTTGAAGAAGAAAGGAGAATAATTCGATCAAAGGTGATTCGGCCACATCGTGCGGATGTGTTTTCTTTGCCTGAAAACGAATTTATTAAATTATTTCGCTTGAACAAGCAGGTAGCTGCAGAGCTCATTGAAAAATTGAGGCCGGCACTACAACCACGTACCAACCGCTGAATACTAAAAACAATCTCTAGGCTTAGACGTTACATCAAACTTAATAAAAAATGTTTCTTATGCACATTAGGGATAACACTGGCCCAGAGACTTTTCAAGCATGGCGACACCTTGAAAATCATGTTATCCAAACACTATATTTGCTTGTTATTTTTCTGGTAACCAAAAAACTGGTCTGGATAAGTGCAATGTTAGTTTTAGAACCCTTTCTGTTGATTAGCGTAAATGATTTATTGCTCATTAAGAACTCGCCTAATTGTGTAATTTGTTGCCGGGCCAGCAACTAGGAATTTATCTAAACATCGTTTTCATGCTTTCTTTTAAAAAAAAGATCTCAGTTTCATATGGATTCCAACTTAATGTACCACTTAAATTGAGCTCACATTCACAAGAGCACATGCAAACTAGAAACTAATTTGTAAAACTAATTGGCATAGGCCTAAAACCATGTGCTTAAAATGATCATAAGGCTTTATTTAATATAGTAATGATCAAATGTATTGTGCAGCAAGCATATTTTTTGTAAATTGGTTTTGTATTATGGTAATAAAAAGGATTAAAGAACACATAAAAATATCTGAAGCATGCCCCACTACACAAGATCTTCAGAATAAAATATAGATAGTAATTTTTATATCGACTTTGGAAAAACATATTAAAGAATATTCTACTTACTTTTTTCCATTTATTGACATCCTTAACGGCCCCTCCGTTACTATTCAATTCTTTGGCCAATTCTTCCCACATTCTATTACGATCTTGTAATGTGAAGAAGGGGCCGAATTTTCCCATGTGGAACTGGGGATTTTTCTCCATAAATGACACTATTATCAATTTTTGTGCAAGGGTTATCCTTTTACGATTACAAGGATTCCATTTTTATTGCGATATTTCAGAGAAGATGCAGCAACAGTAACAGGGCAAGGCAGAAATAAATAAACACTCAAAAATGCAACTGCTGTTGCCATTTACCAAAATACAAACTTGGAACGCTATATGAATTTTCTGATTGGTCACAACTAGCCACGCCCTCGCCAGAGTTTTCGACCAGATCACCATCGGAAGCGAGTTCCGCCATCGGGGAAAAATGACATCGTAGTAGCTCCAAAACCGGTTGTCGGAACTGAGGGTCGGAATGGGAACTTCTCGCCGGTGAAAACTTCTCACTGCGGTAACTTTCCGACCAGTACGTGGTAGAGCTCCTGGTCCAACCAACTGGAACACCCTGTTCTCCAGCGGGGTTAGCTCTGTTGCATCATTTTCTTTGTTCCCTGTTTCGTTATGTTTTTTCGCACTTCAGATTTATAGTCGACCCAACTCTGAAAGTAAATAAATAACATATATGTTTACATGATAAATATAATAACATGATAATGCTGAATTGGTTTATTGTAAAATATCGACTCTCCTAATAGGACAAACAATTAGCGAAAAAAAACTTTTAAAAAAAGGCAAGCCTATCTTAACTGAATACTAAAAACAATCTCTAGGCTTAGACGTTACATCAAACTTAATAAAAAATGTTTCTTATGCACATTAGGGTTAACACTGGCCCGGAGACTTTTCAAGCATGGCGACTCCTTGAAAATCATGTTATCCAAACGCTATATTTGCTTGTTATTTTTCTGGTCACCAAAAAAACTGGTCTGGATCAGCTTCTGGATAAGTGCAATGTTAGTTTTACAACCATTTCTTTTGATTAGCGTAAATGATTTATCGCTCATTAAGAACCCGCCTAATTTTGTAATTTGTTGCCCGGCCAGCAACTAGGAATTTATCTAAACATTATTTTCATACTTTCTTTTAAAAAAAGACCTCAGTTTCCTATTGATTCCAACTTAAATAACCACTTAAATTCAGCTCGCATTCACAAGAGCACATGCAAACTAGAAACTAATTGGTATAGGCCTAAAACCATGTGCTTAAAATGACCTAAGGCTTTATTTAATATAGTAATTATCAAATGTATTGTGCAGCAAGCATATTTTTAGTAAATTGTTTTTATATTATGGTAATAAAAAGGATATTCATTAAAGAACACTTAAAAATATCTGGAGCATGCCCCACTACACAAGATCTTCAATATAAAATAGTTAGCAATTTTTATATCGACTTTGGAAAAACATATTAAAGAATATTTTATTTACTTTTTTCCATTTATCGACGGACTTAACGGCCCCTCCGTTATTGTTTAATTCTTTTGCTAATTCCTCCCACATTCTGTTTCTATCCTGTAAAGTAAAGAAGGGGACGAATTTTCCCATGTGAAACTGGGTATTTGTTTCCATATATGAAACTATAATGGATTTCTGAGCTAGTGTAATACGTTTTCTATTGCAATTTTCCTGCGAAGATTCCATTTTTAGCGAGAAAATGCAGCAACACGGCAGAAATAAAGAAACACTCACAAACATTTACCAAAATGCAAACTTGGAACGCAATATGAATTTTCTGATTGGTCACTACTAGCCATGCCCTCACCAGAGTTTCCGACGAAATCACCATCGGAAGCGAGTTAAACCATCGGGAAAAAATGACATCGTGGTAGCTCCTAAGCCGGTTATCGGAATTGGGGGTCGGAATGGGAACTCGTCGCCAGCGAAAACTTCTCGCCTCTGTATCTTTCCGACCAGTTAGTGGTAGGCCTCCAGGTTCGGGTCCGGGCATCGCCAAAATAACTGCCGACCTATAAACCGCCCGTGCAGCTAAAAATGTCCGACGAATAATACCCCGTGTGGCGGGAGTGCACGTTAAATATCCTTCAAAGTCCTAACGCTGCGTACGATGTCGCCCTTAACGGTTTCGACTTGACTGTGGTTCTAAAATACGACGCCCGTCGCCAATAGCCCTCGTGTAGCTCTAGTGCGACGATAATTCAAACTAAAACTAAACTTGAGCTTTAATTTATTTAAGACCAAGATTATTGATTTCTGTTCATTGATTTTCTTTTTATAAGCATTTTTGAGAAACGCTTAATATCAGTTCTTACCTAAACTATAAGGTTTTGCAACAGTTAGGAACATTTTTCTCAAGAACTATAAAAGATATCAATATAACAGACTGTGCACCACCGGCATTATTTACGTGTGATCGCTCTCTTGGCGAGGCTGAGCAGTCTGTTATATCAACATATTATGTTTTATTATTACTTCTACATTAATAGCTCTTTGATTTAAACTGAGGAATTTTAAATATCTCTGCTTAAAAAATGTTATATAGCTTTAAATCGGATTTTTTGAATATATACTTGGTTTTTTGAATATATAAAAAAATCACTGTAAAAGTCTTTTTTTTTTTTTGCTGTGAAATATCCTTAGTTTAAATCAAAGAACTATATGTAAGGAACAAACTAAAAAAAATCATAATGATATCTCGTATAGTTCATGAGAAAATTGTTCCTAAATTTAGTAAAATTGACATGGGCGAGATAGAACCATCATACTCCCGCATTTTTTAAACCATCAAAAAGTGTCAACAAAAATAAAGACATTTTTACTTCTTTTCAATGCGCTCAAAAATTTAATAAGTAGGTATCAAGTTTTAGGAAATAATTTAACACATTACAACGATAAGAAGAATTACACTATTTTTTAAAATTTGCAATGAGTTGCCTCAGTTTTTTTAATTTGCATGTCAAACAAATATTGAATGGCCTTAAACTATATAATCTTTTAAAAAAATCTGAAAGAAAAGTGAATGAAAAACTCATTTTGAGATATCACACACATAATTCATAAGAAAGTTTTTCAACTTAGATGCTGGACAGTTTTGCAATTAACTGTATTAGCATTTTATACTACCATTAAGTTCTTTCTTTATATATGGTACTAGAAATGATATATTTATGAAGAAAAAAACATATGCTGCATATTTAAAATGAAATAACCTATGAATTTGATAGCAAATGTGTGGTGGACCATCTTGTAAAAAAATAATTAGGGCCCGATCGATGGCACACAAGGATTTGGCGAAAATGTAACAGATGAATAAGCATTGTTTTGTAGAATATTGATGAAGGGCTAAGTGCGCCATGTAGTGCCAATTTGTCAATATTTTTGGAAATGAGTTTTCGAAATGTGAATGTCACAGACAAAGAATATCAAGGACTTTCAACAATTGTTAGTCAAAATTAATGAGTATTAGGGGGTCTTTGGAATTGAAAATCAAAATCAAGGACCAGTGGAAACGCTGTATAAATATATAATATTAATTTCTTTAGTTTTTTAAAAATAAATTATGCATTTCTACTCTAGTATTGGGCTTTCAAAAAATGACGTCAAAAATGGCACCATTAAAAGACGTCCACTAAACTGACGAAAACTTGCCGTCAATTTTTTCGTGATTTTTTGCTTGTTGACGTCATTCATAAAAATGACCTTATTTTCACGTCAGGCGACTACTTGTGTAGGCTCGTCACTTGACTGTGGTTCTAAATTACGACGCCCGTCGCCAATAGCCCTCGTGTAGCTCTAGTGCGGCGATAATCAAACTAAAAAAAATGACAGTCTTAAATCAAAGTTCTGGAGGGGAAAAGACATACATTCGAGATTAAAAGTTTGAAATTAGCCAGCTTTATGTTTTTTTTACTAGGGCTGCTTGTAAAGTAAGTCAAACTTATAGTTAAGATTTCGAATAAAGTCTGGTGGAGGGTAAATTAGACTTGATTCTTACAAAATTAATACTTTGGTTTTGCAATAAACCTAAGGTAAAATAATTTTGGCTTACAGCCATTGTTTCTACCCATGTGCATCTTCTGCTGGCAGAAAATCAGCCCATATGTGTAAGTGTTCACCGCATCTTAGATGACTGTCCAGCTCTTACACTGAGCAGGCTTAAACATTTTAACCTTTTAAACCCGTCTATCCATCACATTTTAGCTAACCCCCATATAATGACTTGTTTTCCTTTTTAGTTGATATTGGCTTTTATTTTTTGATTTAGATATGTTTTTAAACGTGATGTATAAATGATACGATTTACTTTTATCTTTTTGTTAGAATAACCTAGTGTTTGGGCTTGTCTTCTAATTGTTTTTAAATGTTTGGTGTCATTGTTATGAACCATCTTAACCTTTTTTTTTTAATTGGAATAACCTAGTGTTTGTCGCAGTATGGCCTTAGATGCCCTTGCGCCATAAAACCCAAACATCCGTCCATCCACAGCCATTGTTTCTTAACATTGCTACAATTAAAAGTTAATCCAGACTATTTTTGTTACAAATTTCTGGGGGGGGGGGGGGGTAGCTTTGGCCCAAGCTTTGAAAATGTTTTGTCATTAAATGCTTGTAAGAATATAAGCGTTATTTATGGTGTTGGCAAAAGTAGAATGATAATTTTTTTTGTATATAAAATGGAAGGGAATGTTTCCACCTTTCCAAAAATGTAAGACAAGGTAAGATGGGGTCACTTTATGAAGAGAAATTAAGAAATTTTTCCTACGCTTGGGCCAAAGTTACCCAACTTTCATTACCACAAAGTATATGTTACATAAAATAAATAAATACTCAACTTTAGACAAAATTCGACAAATATTAATGGAATTGGAAAATGGTTAAGGAAAGTGACTTATGTTTTACATTAATTATGATACAAGGACGATATTAAATTTATATGAACATTATGAGTAAATTTGATTTCATTGACCTTCCATTGGCTTATTTTAATAGATAAAATAAACTTCTTATGGCTTTTATGATAAGATATCCCTTTTAAGTTGAATAATAAAATTTAGGTCATGAAGAACCACTCAAAAACATGTGTCATAAAACTTACATGCTCCATTTGCGGGGAAGCTTAAGACTCAGCATCCTTCTTTCACTTCCCATGTCTATGGTCCCCTAAGTCTATGGGACAGTTCTTGGAACACACTGCCTTTGCTTTTAAGTTTATTAACTAGCAATTTTTTGCATTAGGAAGTCCAGGAAGTTTTCTGAGGATCCTTGAGCTCACTTTTTCATTTTATTTAGCCATACTTTTTAAAATTTGAAATGAAAAAAATTCCTGCTATTTTTCCAACAAATAAAGATTTTTTACTGAAAAATAAATGCTACAACCTAAAATTCAAACTTTTTTTTTATAATTTACTGCAAATTACACCCTAAAACTCTGAAAGGGAGTAAATATATGATTCTCAGAAGTTGTCTTGATGTGACAAAAAAAATTATTAGATTACTTTGCTAGTGTAGAGTAGCGCCCTCTGTGAATTTTCCTTTTGGAAGGGATAAATCCAGGGAGGAGAGAGGAGAAAGGAGAAGCCCCAGTGCCTGCGCAGTAGCGCACAAAAGAAGCCAACGCCGCATTGCATCTTGTGATGCATAATGAACTTCGGTTTTCAAGATTGGTAATGCGGACGAATGAGGTGAAAGCATGGAGTGTGAAAGATCGTTGGTTAATAATTGGCGGATCCAGAAATTGGTTTTGGAGGAGCTAAGACCTATTTTCAACCATTTTAATTAATGGGAGCTAATTAATTATCAATTAAAATTAATTAAAATATAATAATTTTCCATTAAAATTAATTAAAATATAATAATTTTCCATTAAAATTAATTAAAATCCATTTATAACACATATATTCATTGATGTGTGGGTTTTGCTCAAACACAACTGTAAAATAAAATGTTTTGTCTTAATTGCAAGGTATGCCTTATAATATTAACGTATTGAAGCATTGCCGTCAGGATTGTCTCGAGTTCTGCACATACATATAGCAAAAGAACAGTTCACTGTGGGATACATCTCTCATAGAAAAACCGTTTGTTCTCTGTTGATAGCACTACTTAGATAGAGAAAACATTGATGTTTTATTTTCAATAATATTTTACAAAAATGTTCAAAAATGGTACGTATAGTTTCAGATACGCAACAATATCAATTAATAATATACAAATATTTTAAAAAAGAAATTTTCCACAATTATTAATACACCAAAATAGTTTTAATACGCAAATTTTTTTAAAAGTTCGTTTATAGTCCTTTAAACATTAAGGAGGCTTGATCACTCGCCCTGTGCGAGATGTTGGAACAGGTAATGGAAGTGCCAGGATGTCACAGTGAGTTAAAAATGGAATGCATATTGGGATTCATGCAAATCGTTTATAAATGAAAATAAGAAAAGCTGCTTTTTGTTTGTAGGAATACAGAAAGTTGTGCAACAGTCAATGGTGTTTTTTTTCTATTACTGACCTTTAAATAATATGGTTTTTCTATACATTTGCCGTAGAGAACACGCACCATTAACTATTGTTTTGCTGAAATGATAAAATCTTACTTTTAAGTAACGATGAATTACTGCTCTTATAAGGTGAACTAAATGATTCTACATCAGTGCCATATCCCTCATATGGGCATTAAGATTTTGAAACAATTTCTTCCCAATAAAATCATGCAATGTCTGATTTGCAATGAATTCAATATCTCTGCCTTTAGTGAGTCAATGACTTTCCACCACTTAAATTTACATTAGAGCGAAATTTTAGTTCCGCTTTTTTGAAGATTATGAAAACATCCTCTGATGGGTAAGTTAAATTCCCCAGGTTTTTTTTTTTATAATCAATTAAAGATAAAGAATAATGAGGAGTTGCTGCTTGCAGGGCACTGACACAAAGATCACATTTCAAATTGCTTGAAAGATAAAAGGCCACATTTCCAGCAATATAAAACACAATATGCTGAGAACATTCATTTAAGTATGTTGAATAAAAATAATCATGATCCAACTGCATTTGTTTAACTGAATTCTCTTCTTCTATTGTGCGGTATCCATTTGTAGATGAATTTATTACTTGTTTTGAAGATTTTAATGTAGAAGAGCCAACAGTCAATAGAGAAATTTCATTTTTAGATGAGCAAGTGCCTGTATCAACATTTTTCAATTCAGTCTTTACCAATAGTTTTCGATAAGCGGATTTAAACTGCCTGGCTGTGTGATTGTTGTTACATCCACCTTGGGACCTAATCATCTAAAAAAATAGCTCTACATGATCTTGGCTGAGTTTGTGTAGAGGTAAATAAATCAGCTTTTTAGATTCCACCAACATTTTATATAGTTGCACTGTACTTTTTATGCAGATGATAAATCCTAGAAAGCCAGTTTTTCTGTTGGAATTCAGGATGAAATCTAAATCCTTATTGATTTTCAATTTTGAAATAAATTCTTCAATTTCAAGTAGTTTAGTTTAGAATTATCGTCGCACTAGAGCTACACGAGGGCTATTGGCGACGGGCGTCGTATTTTAGAACCGCCAATTTCAAGTAGTCTCTTCAACATCTCAACAGAGTTTTTGCAGCTCAAAACCTGCTTATATCCATATTGGTGACAGTTTCGACTATTTAAGATGTCAAATAAATCATTCATAATTGAAAAAAACCTAATTTTTTTTTCAAAATAAGATTTTTTAAAAAATGAATTGGAACAATTATTTTTAGGCATCAATAATTACACAAAATTTGTGGAGACATCAATATTTATTTATAGAAGAATTTAAATAATAGTAATAATCAATATCCATAGGGAATAGTTGTAAAATCATCACAAATAACACGTTTATCATACACTAACTTATACAATTTGGTCTCTTCATTGTTGGTGACTTTGCGTTTTTTCTTATCTCTCACAATTTTGTTAGGGTTGACAATTGGGATTGTAGAGGTCATGTCCAAATCTCTCACGAGACTTCTCACCGTATTAAAATTCAAGTTAAGGGAGTTCCTGTAGTTTAAAGTAAACCCGCGAATCTTGCACACAGACTTTCCCTTCCTCGTCTCATAGGCGTAATTCTTGGAACCACCTGAATAAAATAAAATAAAAATAATAAATAAGAATATTACAATTAAAACAAAATGAAATGCAGCATTGTAGTAATAATGATTTTAAAAAAAATACCTGACACAAAAGTCGTTATAAAGTCATCATCTTCTAACTCACTTGTAAAATCCCCAAAGTAATCACCCAAAGGTGGATCATTGCCTCCTCTTGATTTATAAATTATGCTGTCCGTATCAAAATATAAAACGTCTTTTCCTAATTTTTCTAGTTCAGCGTATAACTTTAATCTTGCGTAACAGGTTGTGAACGACGCAAGAAAAATATTGGTTCCATCATCAAATCTTGAAATTTTTTTTTTATGACACCATTGAATGCATGCTACCTCAGGTGAAGCCATAAACAAATCTTTAATCTGAAAATAATAAGAAATACAAGTTAAAATAGTTGGAACTATTGCAACTTCGAAAAACTCCTTAAAAACGCTTAAAATAACATCACACGCCAAACACACACACAAAAATCCTTACCTCTTTAAATTCATCAAGAAACATCTTGTTAAATTCTTCTATTGTATTGACAAAAGACAGTTGAGTTGTTGCCGTTCATACCCCAGCGACCCCAAAATGAGTTGAGCGCCAATTTTGCCACTTGCCGTCTCCCGGGATTTTTTATGATAGTTGGCATCTAGTTTTATCCCTTCCTTCGCTTCGTAATCCACAATGTACTTTTCCTTATCTTCAACCGTTGTGCAATGGCTGGGCCAGCCAGAAGACTCTTGTTTGGTTTTTAAAAATAAATCTATATAAGATTTAAATAAGTTGGCTGAACTTTCTTGAAAATGATAGACTTCAAATATCTGAAATGAGAAAAATATATTAATGTAATCAAAAGTAAAATTTTGTAGCTGAAAATTAAATAAAATAACATGTAAAAGTAAAATAGTAAAAAAAAGTTAAAATTAAAGTTAAAATAAGTAAAATTAAAATAAGTAAAAATTGAAGTTTAAAAAAAATCATAAAAACAAAAAAAAAGTCATCTTTTAAAACATTTGATATACCTGGACTACTTTGTACCCCATTTCCACAGCCTTTTTCACTTCTTCCGTGACCCAAGTACCGATCATTTTCCTTTGTTCTTCAGAATGTCGACATCTTTCTTTTTGACAAGTTTCTACGCATGTTCTGCAGAGGGGGAAGTTGAGCTTATCATTGCATCTGTAGGGTAGGACAGGGTGATACAACTCTCTGGGCGGTAGAACACACTTGACATTTTATGATACCAAAGTATTTTTCGATACTTTCAAAATTTTTAGTGATAACTTGAAGGTGTCCTACTGGATATGTACAATACTTGTTCACACATGGATACAGACTGGTAAAATATATATATAATTTACTTTACCTTCATAAAAAAGAGTAATAGCATTGGTACGTCCACCGAAAAAGGAATCACGTGGATTTAAACGATCGACAATGTGATGTGTTGTCAAGAAGGATTTCAAACTGACATCTTTTTGTAGTTGTTTGAAATCATGCTCCCATATTTCAACTAATACAAAACGCTCTCTGATATCAGCCGATCGCTTCTGGGTTCTTTCATAAAGTGCCCCCATAGGTTTTTGGAGGACTGGATTAAAAGTCGTGGCATCATAGCAAATAGGACATCCACGAAAGAAACAACCATGATATTGGTAAGCGGTCTGGGTTGCTTCACAAAAACCATCAACAGAGGCTCCCATCAATTTTTTTTCACCGTGCCCATTCATAGCATGGGCAATAGCAACATTTTCTTGTTGGGAAACAAAGTCCAACCACCTAATACTCTCTAAGCTAAAATTAGAATTTGTGATATAGCCTCCTGGTGGAATGGCCGCTATTGAATTCGGAGGAATGTGGTGGGCCCTATAGATAGCCATGGCTACTGAAGCTATTGTAACATACTGAAAGGGATCTATGTGAGCACAGTTTAAAAATTGCTCCCGGAAATCGATGCAACATCGACGCAAAATATCGACGTCTGACCTGAAAATTAAACAAAAAAATGTAAAACTTCACGATTGAAATAAAAGGTTTAAAATTTAATGACAAAGAAATAAAAAAAAATCTTACCTGCAATATTCTAGCATCTCTTTACGGAAATCAAACGGTTCTGCTTTCCGTTCTTCATACCAATAATAAAATTTCTGCCGTTCTGCCGTTGACATTGCATCAGGGTTGTAAAATTGAGGATCCGGTAGAGGTCCTACGTAGTATTGATTTTCGGGAGTATTGAAGAAATAGGGGAAGTACCCTTTCTTAAGTTCTCTTAAGCCAAAGGTGGCAGGCAGTTTTGCCAGACTCATTGGGAGAAAGTTGAAAGAATCAATAATGCGTATATTCAAACTCTTGACTTCTATCGACATTAATTTTGAACCATTGGGAATCACTTTGGGTTGCAAACCTTGCTCAAGCATCCATTTCAAAACAAATTGCCCATCAAAACCCTTCATATTATGAGCAATGGCGATACAGTCTTTGTTTTGAGGACGTACCAAAAAAGAACAAAACTTGTCTAAAGAGTCGTATCCAGAAAAAACAACCTTCTCCATCAAAATACTATGGACAACACACATAAGGAACCTTCATGATGCAGCGTCGTTTGCGTTTGACACTAAAATGAACTAATTATTGTATGCAAAGGTCTTTTATAGCAACTGTCTCATTCTGAAATGTAAAACTACTATAACTTGACCCCTTTCAAATGGTACTAAACCACCTGTATGGAGTCGAGATTCAATTTCAATAGTTTGGAAATTATTACGTACGATGGGAACATAATGGGGTCTATCATAATTGTGACATAACTTCGCCGTTTTTTCCTTCAACTTTTACGATTCTCAAATGTGGAGCATGTACATCGCCTACCATTTGTGGCGTAACTATGTCTGTATATAAATAGGAAAAAGAAAATTCGGCGCAGGGATCTGCAACATTAGGACTTTGCACTGTTCCTTCGATTTTTTCATTATTGAAGCCCAATAAATTACTGAGACCATTTCCAAACCGTATCGAAGCTCCCTTTAGTTTACTACTTGTATTTTCACTCTTTTTGTATTCTCATTAAACGAAAAATAAATTTACTTGGTGTTACCGCAAGAGTTAGTGTCCTTAATATATCAATTGTTGTTTCATAATATCCGGGGGGAAGCTCTTTTCTAACTATTTTACCGTCTCCAATATCATATGTAAAATCATTATTGTTTTCATTAATGTTGTACCATGAGTGCTTATAAATCACTTCACTGAGTCCGACCTCCCACTCACCGGATAATGTAATAGGTTTCGGAAGTTGAGTAACATAATGCGAAATTTTATTACCATGAAAATTTTTACAAGAGGAATCGGAGGGTAGTGTCACATAGAAAGACATGATGTATACTAAAAAAAAAATGAAATGTTGATATATTTTATATGATTCTTACGTCAGACACCCAATCATTGAACTTTTCGGGGTAACCTTGAAATTTTACAAAATACTCTGTTTTAGTACCTTTTTTGCGTTTTTTGAGAACTTTTTCCACAGGATAGTAACCTGAATCAGCTATTTTCTGAATTTCACTTTCGTAAAATGTTCCTTCTATAACCTCACCAGCTAAATCTTTTAGCTTAAAAACTATCGGACTTCGTTTAACTATTCGATGAATTGTAAATATTTCCCGAGATCAATTATTCTTATAACCTTTTTCGAATTTTCCTTTTAATTTACTAATTCTTACGGTATCATTTAATTGATATTTGGTATTTGTACTGGGCTTGGCTACATCTCCATACAAGTTATTCCTCACTTGGGCTTGATTATCAATATTTACCGATGCTGGTTCCATTTTGATACTTCTGTGAAATGTGTGGTTATAGCTATATATAAGTTTCTGAATAAGATAACACTATATATTTATAGTTAACCTGTAAAGTATAGTTATTAGACATAATGTGCGATAACGTTCAATAATACGGCTTGTTCATTTGAGTAAAAAAGTGAAATTGCTTGCTTTTTAAATATTTCTGCAAGCCACTATACAAAACTCTGTTTCCGTCGCTTTCTGCAAATATCAGGTTACGTCTTAAATATCCTTGAATCCTTCAAACAACTATCTCTTCTTATCTTTTAATGAATCGCCAAGCATATTTTGAAACACGTCAATACATAAAAGTATTAAAACCTTATTAAATTACTAAGAGTTGCAAGTCAATAAATCACTTGAAATTGCTCATCAATACCTCCACTATCACACGATTACGAGAAACTTCCTTTTAAAGTTTATTAAAGTATATGAATCTTTTGTTTTTAACCCAAGAAACTATATCCTTAACTTTTCCTTGTAACATTACGTAACTTACTAATACCACTAAAACTGCCAGGTAAAGCAGGATTTTTGTACAACTTTTCCAAGTCCTCCATGACTGAACAAATCAAAAAGAATTATGATACTTACCCTTTTAAACTACACTACTTATAGTTCAATGAATACACAAGTTTATAAAAGACATCAATATTTATTTTTTAATTTAGACACATATATACAAACTTTGCGAAAATAATAAACACATGATAATTATACACTACTCAACAAATTTCCAACTTATCACATAACATTACTTGAGTTGGTATGAATGTATTTTTAACTAACTGTAAAAATGAACATACATTTATTGTGCCGAAAAAGTTCTTTGATAGAATTAAACTAGTAAAGTATAAGTGCTGAATATTTTCAGCGACGAATTTATGAGCAACTTCTAAAAAGTTTACACTATACAATGCGGAATCAAAGAACATATCCATAAGTTCTTCTGCTGTAAGGCAAGTATATGGAATCTCCTCACACCCATAACAAGGGGCTAGTTCAGCGATTTTCACGGATATATATTCAAAACAACACTCACGTAGGGAGTCCTTGGTTTCCGCCAATCCTTTGGAGTATGGGCGTTCTTTGTATTCCAGAGACTGACTTGAAGCTTGATCCATCACAAGCTTCTCGACATGAAATCGAAGAGTATCAGTAAGGAGAGATACTTCTATCAACTCTTTCACACACTTTGTTGATCTTAGTAACAAACAACAATTTTGTTCATTTAAGTAAACAGTTTCTGGGACAAGACAGAAAGAACTATCTCGGCGACGAAACATGCGTTGCAACATAATCTTAATGTTTTCTTCGGGGCCTTCAATCTCTTTGAATACACACAAGTCACGCTCTATGACTTCCACGTGGTTGTTGGGGTATCGCTCAAAGTACCTCTTGCTCAAAACCTTGGGGAGTTTCTCCGTCAGACCGACCCAAACTCCGATGGCCAGGGAGACACCGTTCTTGGTTGGAATTAGCTCCTTCTCGTCATTTTCGATGAATTTTCGTATGTGCACACGTGTATTCCCCAAGAAGCTCCGTACCACCAGATACTGACTATCTCCGAGGTGAATCATATTCTGTGGTAGATTCGCAAGGGTCATGTTGTTCTCTGCCCTGGATGACATCTCCATTACTTTGGATGCCTGTAAAGCATAAGAAAATTGATTAAGAACAACAAACTAATAAATATATGAAAAAATGTCCTAAAAACTTTAAAATCATCTGTACTCTGACTTCAAAAAAGACTTACTTTAAATAGTACTTTTAGTATATCGTGTTAAACACATCCAAAAGGATTTCATTTAAAAAGCTACGTACATACCATCTAAATTAATACTCGAGCAAATAGCTATATAAGCAAGACATGTATTTATTATTAACCATTAAATAAAAACTACATTTTAAACAAACGGTAGTAGTCTTAAATTTACCACGTGCGCAAATATAAATGTTTCGAATATAATCTATAGCACGTGAAATACGTAAAAAACATAACATAAAACATCCTGTATGAAATGCAACAATAAACTGGAAAATAATAAAAAGATATAATAAACTTACTTCTTCAAAAGTTCTTTTAGACATAGTACAGTTAAAATCAGACCAAAGTGTCCGAAAGCTAGAGGAGAAATGACAAATCTTCGCCAACTCGATCCTATTGGGAAGGTCTCAGCCAATCAGAGAAACCGGATGTTTCGTCACGACCAATAGGATGAGAGATACGTGTTCAGACAAGATTATTCTCCCTCGATGCCACTCCGCGACATGAATCTTTCTCCCTACCGCGTTGACAGACCCCCGGTTATCTGTTTCGCCGTCCGTGACGTATTGATATGAGTTTGGTTTATGCGGATATGTTTTAATCTTAAAGTTACGATTGTTTGCTAGGAATTCATGGCATGGTTAGTAGAGTAACACGGTATCACCGTGCCATGAATTCCTTTTGTCAGTTCGAATCCCACGAAATGTGTTCAGATTTTAAGGTATAAGTTTAAAATTAACTAAAATATTTATTACATCAAATTACAATTACTTAGTATCTTTAAGTAAAATCAATTAAATAAATAATAAAGCACGGTATTTTTATTTTCACAAATTTACATTACCCCCGGCGATCAAATCAAGCAGGAACCCAACAACTCGCCTAAAACCCTCGTGTTATAGTTCAACTCTTAACCAATGACACCACAAAACAACTGTCTATAACAACACCGAAACCTTGTCTGCAAGCAGGAACCCAACAACTCAACTCGCCTAAAACCCTCGTGTTATAGTTCAACTCTTAAGCTCCTCCCCTCTCGACCAATCAGAAGCCTCCATTTCATAAGCTCCTCCCCCTCGACCAATCAGAAGCCTCCATTTTCAAAGGGGGCGTGGTTTGATTGACAGGTGGGCGTGGACTTTTGACAGGTGGCCACGCCTTGATTGGCCTCATAGTGGGGTGTATACCACTACTTGAAATTGAGGTAGCTTTAGGACTTTAGTACAAAACTCTATGGCATCTGCAACAGATTTGCTGAATAGTTGAGTTGCGAGTTTTACCTTCATTTTCTGCCTGGAAAAAAAATATGCTGGGCTTTTAATTTATCAGCCAAGTGCAAGCCTTCTGTTTCTTGAAGGTTGTGCAATTCCTTAATATATTTCCAAGAAATCAAATTGCTATCCGCATCAATAGTTGTGCCCTTTTCTCCAAGACAGTTTCTTAGTAGTTTAACCATGAGGCTAGGATCCGGAAATATATAAATGTCTTCATTAGTTAGAGGATGACTAATCGAAAGCTTAAGCGGGGCAACACTTTTCGGTTTTCAATGTCGATCTTTTTTCTTGGATTCTTGTTGAGTTGAAGAAGGTTGTACGAAATTTTCTTCGCCCTCGTCTGTCCCATTCAAATTCTATATCTGCAAAACTTTGAAATTCTATGTTATCATCTTGGACATCTAAGGCTAAGCTTGTTGTGGGACCTTGTTTTGAAAGACATTTGGGTTTTGGAGGAAATATTGATTAAAAATTACAACCCAACTGTTTTGCCATTGACAAATTTGATAAGCCATCAAATGTACATGATACAATATTAACATGATTATCATGTAGTTGAATTAAGCAGTGTTGCACTAGGTTGGCCTTTTGTTCACTTGTCAATCCACTACATAAAAAGTACCCTACAGGAATCTTAAAATGCGTTTTAATGCATACAACCATAAAGACCATAGCTTCTCAGGCTATTCGGAGAGCATCATCATCAATTTCGACACCAACATCTATATAGCCATGAAACTTTGATCCGTCAAATTCAACATGTCGAATGGCCATTTCGTCAAAAACTAAAGCAAAAAAAGCGGCATCTCTTATGAATCTTCTTTTCAAAGCTTTCATAGCCTGACTACTAAAACCTGGCTCAAATTCAACATGCTGATACCATTTTTCCAATGGTTCGGGGATGAGGCAACAGGAATTAAATGATTCTCTAACGTAATTATACGCTCTTGGTGAGTAGAAGTGTTAAGTAAGAGCAAATTTACCCAACTCTGGCGAATAGAAATTCGCAATAGGTTAATTGTTAACTTTACAAAGCTGTCGAGTAATTAACTCCTTGTTTGGGGCCAGCTGCCTTTATATAATATCTGCAAAGAATCATCTGTTATAAGACCTTTGTTTTTGCATTCCTTCATAAGAGACTTTAAATCTGATATTTTCTTTTTGTTTCTTCCATAAGTTTTTTTTTTTAACAATTTTGTACAAATGCCTCAGCGACCTCTAATTTTCTTTTTAAACATGCCACTTCAGTCTGTCCTTCAGAAACAGAAGCATTTGTTTCTTCAAGCTGGACTTCAGAAGGGGCTAAGGAACCCAGTCGGTTAGGCGTTCGCCTAACATGCGAAAGGTCCCAGGTTCGGGTCCGGGCATCGCCAAAATAACTGCCGACCTATAAACGGCCCGTGCAGCAAAAAATGTTCGACTGATAATACCCCGTGTAGAGGGAGTGCACGTTAAAATACGCTCCAAAGTCCCAACGCTGCGTACGATGTCGCCCTTAACGGTTGCGTTGGGTGCCAACTCAGGTGTCGGCTCATCACTTGACTGTGGTTCTGAAATACGACGCCTGTCGCTAATAGCCCTCGTGTAGCTCTAGTGCGACGATAATTCAAAACTGGACTTCAGATGAGTTGCCTGCTTGAATTATGGGAACCGATTCGCTATCATCATCTATGCAGTCGGTCGCAATGCATATGGTCGAAGCATTCGCCTTTTCATGAGCTTTTATCGTTCTTAAACTTAACTGTCGATGAATAGGCCTTCTTGTGTGTTTCACCTACAATAAAAAAAGTTATATTTATTAATGCAATTTATTAAACAAAAATAAAACTTGTAATTAGTTGGTCTGACTACTAGCATAGTGCCCCGATACCAATAAAAGTATCGACATAAACTAATTTATTCCATTTAAAGTTTATTTATGTGTAATGATTATTTTTAATACATTTCAATCGTATAAAAAAATATAAACTTCAAAACATTTAAATTATGTTAAAAAGCAGTTTCAGGAAGTGGTGAAAATTGCAAAATAGTACCAAAAGTAGCTATGCTGAATTTAAATTGGATGGATTTGTCTGGGGCTGCTTCTGTTATGAGTACTATTCCTTGCGATGAAAGTGAACTGGGTTACTTAATTTTGGCCCCAAATTCACTGCTAATTACAATTTTGCCAACTCCCCAAACTGCATTTTAACCTATTACTAGACCTCTCCAAAGGAAAAAATACAGGACATAAAATGATGTAAAGTTTAACATACTAGATAATTACCTTTTGAAGGTGCTTTGGGAATGCTTTGAAAACAGAAGGCCCAACATTTGGCTTTAAATAATTACGTAATGTGGAACATCTATCAAAATCTGATTCTTCAAAATGTTCTGAACAAAGTACACTGTCTTTTGAAGGATTCCAATTGTCCCTTTTGACAGATTTTACCCATTCTTTTCTTAAAATTTCCTCTTTTGGAAACCTAAATTAACCTTATTTAACCTTAAATTTCGAAGCTAACCGCCACTCACAAAACCCGAACTAAAACTCAAATGAAACTATTGACAGTTACAGTGTAGAAGGTAATTGCAGTGAAGGAAAAAATATGGACAATGAGTAAAAAATTTTAGTGTGACGTGACAAAGAAAATTATTGCAGATACTTCTTTATACATTTTAGAGGGAAATTGTTGTTAAGTGTACGATGGAGGTCAAGTTTTTGGGATTGTGTGTGTTTACATTTTTATCAGCTTGAGAGTTTAAATTGTCATCTTAAAATCATTTATTTTTTCGAATTTGGTGCTGTCAAGTTTGTTGCTATTGTTTCTTCCTTTATTTTAACATTTATTTTATCGCCGTCTTTATTATTAGTTTTATTTATTTTCTTTCAATTTTGTTTACCATGGCTTTATTGCCTGGTTTTGTAAAAGGACAGTTGTACAAACATGCCGAAAATGGATTCATTTGCTGTATTTTCCTTTTCCTGAACTTCTTAGCATCAAACCCCTCGATAGCTGTACTGATCCACTCTTCATTCGCTATCTCCTGTCTCACAAACTTCATTAGGTTTTTGAGTCTGTCCTTGGGTGTCCCAGCAGTATCCTGTCTCTGCCAAATTCTTAACAAATGCCCAGGAATACTTGACTCCACCATAGGGAAAAGCATGGCGTCATACATTTCAGTGACGACACCCAGACTGTCCAAAGCTCTCAGATGAGATTCGAGACGATCATACAATGAAGAAAGTGAAACTGCATTTCGAGAGTTTGTGTTTTGCATAACTAAAGTTAAAAGTTCTTTAATATATACTTCTACTAACCTATCTTTCTGGATCTAGTGTTCGGTTCCATACACTGTAACAAATATTGGAATTTATTGGCTGGGTCAAGTGTATTGTCCTCATGTATTTTCTAAACTGTGCCCAAAACATTAACCATTCCTTAATGTTACCATTAAATTTCCTCTGTTGCAGCTGCGGAAGTTTATACGTTCCCTTGCCCAGTGTTCAATTATTTAACATCTAAACGAGGTAAAAAAAAATTACGAAGGATGCGACAAGACAAATTTCGAGAGCAAGAAAATGGGTGTGCACTGATAAAATTAGACCACCCTAATAAAGAGCCGGAGCAAAGCTTACCAGACGATCTTGCAATGTTGTGTCTATTAAAGGAGGGTTAATATTTTGAGGTGCTAGGTGTCATATTGTCCAAGGTCGATTTTTGAATTGCTACTTTCTGTTACTATTTGATACTTATAATTATGATTCTGGATTTCTACCCAAGTGGACAAGAGTAACACCAAGCCCAAAATCCATGCTAAAAGACGCAGCTCAATTTTCGAGCTAATTAGTTCTTAGCAACTATTCATTATGAGTTAAATTTAAAACTGTTTAACTGTTAATTTATAAACTGTTGATTATTCATTGTTTGAATTTTTAAGCAGGGGGAATATGCGTTTCGTTTACCTTGAGCATGCACTTGAGCATAGAGCCAGTTTTGGTCTTCCTGTAAAAAACGTCACACCAAAAAAATTGATTTTAAATGTCGAAAAGTTTTCATTACCGGTGGCTATTTATTTAGTATCTCATTTGTTAATGTATATTTACTGTAATAGGGACGAACTGCAAATTTTTTTGTACAAACTGGAAACTGTATTTTTTTTTTTATTTTAACGAAGAAACTTTTTAAAGGGTCATAAAGAACGTACATACAGATTTATTTTCTAATTTTTTTTATGGTTAATGAAATAGTTAAACCCGTAAAATTCATCAGAATAACCTATCTTAAACATACAAAATCGTTTGAGGTTTGGGAAAATAAGATTTCAACATGAAAAAGCAATTTAGAAAGAAATTAAATTTTTCATTCGAAAATGAAGGTGTTAATGGTACCCAGAAAGTCGTCGTTCATGGGATAAGTTTTGTATTATAAAAACAAAAACTTCTATTAGGTGTTAACTCATCAGAAAATTAAATCGATTTTAAGAATCCCCTTTGCCTGATGTTGTATCATTGCTTACAATGATGCCATGTCATTCATTCTAATAGGGTGATATACGATTAAAAATGCCTCAACTGTCACATGAAAATGCGAGAATTCGAAGCTTGCTAATTGCTACCCAGAATAAGAAAACAGTAATTAAGTTAAGGTTTTCAGTGCGTGGTAGGAAGGGGTGGGTGGAGAAAGTGCCTAATTAGTGTCTGGAATATACACCAATTATAAATTATTTTATACCTAAGAAAATACATAAAAAATTATTGAAATAAAAAAGTTAGGTTAGAATTATCGTCGCATTAGAGCTACACTAGTGAAATAAAAAGAACTCCAAGCCAATATCTAATAAGTTTGGGTCCCAGGTGGGTGAATATAGCCCCTCTCCCCCCCCCCCCCTATAAATCCGCAAATTTTTCTAATTCTCCCCAGGTGGCGTTTTGGCATTGCCGACATTCATTAATGTGTAAGCTATACTTGTCTTACTATAAAAATCTGACTATAGAAAGTGAACATTAGCGAACTCGTTCAAAACGGCAATGGTCTTGATGGATTCCTTCTTATAAGATCTATGTGATGGGTACTGTATCGTCGGATTTATTGTCTTACTATAGGTACAGTTGCGCAAAAAATACCCAACCAACTTTTCTTTCAACCTTTATCCCTCCTAGAGAATCGGACCTTTTTGTTTTTGTTGATCCAAAACATGCTGAGTTCATTGCATGATTAAAACAAAATTTATATAAGGGGCCGTTTTCATATAAGTCACTAACCCTGGTACATCATCTGCTATTCATCATAGAATATTATATTTGGTATTCAGTTGATCTACACATTTTAAGCTAATTGCACGAAATAATATTTCCATTAGAGTTCGTCTTCATATTTAAATTTCTTCAATATTAAAGTGTAATTAGCTTGTTCTTTTATCCCATAGAAAGAAAACCAGTTCAAGTGCAACAGTTTCAAATAGCCCTGAAGCTCAAAATGTACAGAAAATAGAAGGAAGGCGTATTGTCCATATCAGTAGCTTCATAACTGCCATTCAAGCATTGAACAATCACAGCAACTTTGGATGCACTTTTGCCGATATGATACTTTTATCAGAGATTCGAAGGGGATTTTCGAGTGGATTAAAATTTGAATGCAAGATTTGATTGGGAATAATCAGCGTAGGAGCTGGTTATTCCCAAATGAAGGAACTTTTTTCGATGGCGGAAATCCCCACCATGCCCAGTAAAGCTTTCTTAAAGGAACAAGACAAAAATGCCCAAGCATGGGAAGTATCTGCTCTGCAAAAAATGGAGGTAGCTGTAAATGAAGAAAAGATGAAAGCTTTGGAGCTTGGGGAAGTTGACAAAAATGGGATTCCCTTCATCACTGTAACTGCTGATGGAAGCTGGTCGAAACGCTCTTATAAGACGAATTACTCATCACTATCACTATCAGGATGCGTAAGTTTGATATCGAAATAAACTAAAAGCTCGATTGGGGTTTGTTAGTACAGAGAGAAAATGTTTCGCTTTTAGATATTTAAATACGAACGGTTTCATTAGGACTACTCAGTACAATAGGCCAATCAGGCCGTCTACGATTTTTATAAAATTTTGTATTCTTTAATATCTACTGGTGTTATTTAAATTAGTCAAAAGTGCTAATTTCGTTAATTTTTGGGCGAGATGTTGTTTTCGCCTACGACCGGTCTTTTCTTCGGATTTTTCTTCGCCTCTCTCGAAGCAATTCTTTTCCTTTCTTTTGATTGCGTCCGTGGTCCTGGACTTCGGTCATCATACAGTGTTTTATGTAGATGTGTTTTCGATTCTTTGCTGTTGAATGACAAAGCGGGACCAAAACACCTTGCTTTGTAAGAGTTCCTTGAGCAAAAGTTAACTCGCTTTCCACCTATAAATTTAGCAATTATGGAGTGGAATGATTCTGCAGTGTTATTAGTACAGTCACTCAAAAACTTTTTGAATGGGCAGCTAAGTTGCCAGTCATTTCCATTACTTTTAAGAAGACTTTACGTTTTATCATTTTGGTAGAGTCTGGTAATACGATTTTGCTGTTTGTACAAAAGTAGGAATCGCAGTTTCTGTGGTCCCCAAACACATGGCTCGGTGCATTAAAAATGTCTCCTCAGAGTTGAAGGATACTCTTCAATTTTCCTGTATTGTATTGCTTTGTTTATTGTACTGCACTTTTCATCAAGAAAATCGGTCCATGCATGTCTCTAAATCCACGAATTCGTGCCAAAACTTTAAGGTGATGGACTGGTAGGCATTCGGTTCGTATTTAGAGATGCTAAATTGTACATTTGAAGCCAATATGATTTAAATAAAGATTTAAAGTGGCTAACTTGTCTGTTTTGTGTAAAATTGAACCAGTATTTTTATTAAATCCATTTAGTTCACGGGATATCGCGTTTTTTTTTATCATGTGAACAAAATAAAATTCATCAATGAAATTGCGAAAATAGGCCATTATCTACTTTAAATTAGCATAATATCGTATTTGTGTCTAAACTTTTGCATCATACAAATTTTTATTTTATGAACAAAATTATTGCTATAGCAATTCAAACAATTCTGTTTCAATTATAGCATTTCAAAATGTATTTTTGGTGCATACAATGGTTTTAAACAGAAATCGATACTATCAAGTTGTCAAACAGTAACAATACAATTTTGGAAAGCTAGAAATAACCAAAATTTTAGCAACATCAACTTGTCCAAAAGAATTTTTTTTCTAATAGTAAGAGAAAAATCAAAAGTAAAATCCTAATTTTAATTTACATAGTGAATAAAATATAATGTAGGGAAATAATTTTACTAAACGACACTGCATTTAAATTTTTTAATTTTAGCCAACCCCAAATTTTTTCAAAGTGAAATCTGCAAATCAATTTAGGAATTTCATTCTTAATTTTTTTCTAAATTTTCAAGCATAAATACTCTAATAGCAATAAATTAAATCTAAAAAATGTGTTAAATATTATTTATAGTTTGAGATACAGCTGCTTATTATAAACTAGTTGTCAATTCTTTATTTTGTTGTTCCACCTGACTGTCCATGTCCAGATACACAGGTGAATCGTTTGAACCAATTAGAACTCTTCTAGCTTGCGATAAAACATACGACAGTCCTTCACCTGGATTTTCTTTCCTTACTTTAATGACGGGCTCTTCTACATTTTGTTCTTCTGTCTTCATCATTCACAGCTCTATATGCTTCCAGTATAGTTGAAAAACTTTGTGCCTGGTTTGCACTTTTTACCGCTTCGGTATTCTTTGTTTGATCTTTTTTTTTTTTTTTTTTTTGGTATTGTTGAGCAGCTTAGCAGCATTCTCATTGTCACTACCTGTAAATGGTGTGAAGTTATTATCCTAATTATAAAACTTACTTTTTAGGAGAATATTGTAGAGTTTGTTACATTAAAAGTTATATACATATACAGTCCCTGGACAAATTATTAGACGCACTGCAAGATTTCATGTAAAATATTAATTTCCCCGGTGATATTGTACCGTTTTATTATTTAAAATTGATTTGTTTTTTTATTTTTACTATATTATCCAATCAATTACCGATTTATTTGACATAAATAAAACAGCATTAATTTAGAAAAGCATAAGTTTATTAAGTTTTAAAGAAAAGTGAAATTAAGGTTAGTAAAAGTCAATATTTAGTTGAGCCACCTTTAGCCGCTATCAAAGCTTTAATTCTGCGTGGCATGCTATCAATGCCAGACTGTACTGTCTCCTGCATTTGAGGATGATGATTCCACACATAAATAATCTTTTCTAGGAGCTGGACTTTGTTGGTAATCACATCTTTAGCCACTTCTCTTTTCATCAGCCCCCACACATTTTCAATTGGGTTCATAACAGGGCTATTACCTGGCCAATCCAACAGATGGATACTTTTTTCTGCCAATCAATAATATTGTAGTTTAAATATACAATTATTGCATAAAAACTCTTAAGAAACATAAAATTACTAAGAAAATACATTGCGTCTAATAATTTATCCAGGGACTGTATATGTCGGATCACAAAAAGCAAAACTTAATTATGGATAAGTCAAAACAATGTATCTTACAGGACAACAGTGTCCAAAACTGAATAACATACATGACAACAAATGTCCAAAATATGTAACCTACTGATCTGTTGATTAAATGTTTGCATAATACATTCTAGGTTTATATACTATATAGTAAATTTTTTATTTTTGTTAAAATTGTTCATAATTAACATTTATGATTCCCAAGACTCATCACCGGTCATACACGCACACTTACATTCGTTCAGGGACAAAAGGTGTACCCTGTGTGCCTCAAATGCAATACCAGCCAAGCATCTCCGGACCATCTGCTTTCCTGTTTGGATTTGCAGAAGAGTGACACTCTAGAAAACCCTGTGGTAGTTCGAGACTATTTGCGGGAGAACCGTCTTTACGACTTGGTCCAGACCAAGTGGAATAAGAAACAACAACATGATTCTCCCTTATCTGGAAATAGTATCATTACAACTAATTATCAGGGCTCAGCAAATTTTGTTCCTGGTCTATCAGGGACAACTAAAACAATTATTTTGTCATAGGCTTCTTCTAATAATTAAGTGATAATTCGATGGTTAAGGATTTTCTCTAAAGGGGGGGGGGGGCAATATTTACTCCAGCTGATGTAACTCAATGTTTGATGGTCTTACTGTTAATCCCCCCCCCCTAAATTACTATTGTGTGTGCTCAAAAGCTATCTCAATATCAATGTTATTTAACAATAAAAATGGAAAGGAAATAAATCTTTGCCAAAATTAAATTGTATCGAAACTGTACTTTCACAAAACGTTTAGAAAAATCAGCAGAATTTACAAATTTTACTAGATGTAACGAATATTCGCTTCAGCTGAATAATACTTACTTCCGATCTTCAAAACTTTCGCATCATAAAATTGATCACCATATCTGGCCTTGACAATCCTCCCTACCACATGGCCCAGACCTCCAATTTCTTCTATTTTCTTCTGTTGACAAGATAAAGTTAGATCGCGAATAGGAATTATATCTGAGTGTAAATATTCGTTAAATATTGGACTGTAGTGCTTTGAAAATGACAATAAAAAATAATAAAATTATTTTTAACGCAATTCTACAATTTCGAAAAATTGTAGTATTGCGCTAAATCGGAGAAAAACTTTCGGAATAAGCCTTTTTGCTTGTCATAACATGCTTTCCAACATTCTAAGGTTTTTTTTTTATATCGGACATTAAATTTGTCCCATCAATATTACATTTCATAAACTAGATATGGAGATCAGTTCTATGAAGCTATAAAGTTTTGAAGATATGAAGTATTATTCAGCTGAAGCCAATATTCGTTACATCCAGTAAAATTTGTGAATGTGCAGTTTTGATACAATTTAATTTTGTGAAATATCTATTTCCTTTCAATTTTTATTGTTAAATAAAATGGAAAGGAAATGGTTCGAAGTTATTTGTGTTGACGTTATTACTTCGAAATCTGCAAAACTAAAAAATAATAATAATTGGAGGATTTTAAAATATTCGACATTAAGTTCAGTGTTTCTGTTGCTTGCCATTGCACTGCAAGGGCAGTTGCAGTTGATCAATTAGGAAAAATCATTAAGGAGTATGGGAAAGGTAGCGCATTATAAAATCTTATTAAATTGCATCGGACCAAATGGCATGCTAATGGGTGCTTAACTAAAAGTGTGGTCAATGTATCAATTATAAAGAATCGGTAGCTGAAGATATGAGTGATTCTAAGTTTTCTCCATTAATTAACGAACAACCGACATATCGGGGGGGAAATACTATTCTTGTTTGTTCGATTACTATTCTTGTCTATTATCTAAACCAAAGCTCAGGTGTTGCTTTCTTCATTTGACCAATAAAATATGTGTAATTAAAGTGCGAATGTCAAACTAAACCAATTTACAACACTTAAAAAAATAAAACAGCGGTATGGTTAATTTTGGCTATTTTCTAACAGCAATTTGGCTAATTTTCGCTATTTTCGATAAGCCACTTGGCTATTTTTTAAAATTTCATATAGCGAGTGGCAAACCTGGCACACAACAAACACGAGAGAGTAGAGAGAGGGTTTTTTTAGATATTATAAAAAAATAATCTATAATTAATTAAAATAATCATGAGTTGGTAGAATCATGGTGCAATCATGGTAGTTGGTTGGTTAATCATGAGTGCAATTGGTTTCTTCTCTGAGAAGATACTCACGAGCGGCTGATGGTCTGTCACCAAGGTGAAGATCCTTTCCAGAAGGAATTTGCGGTATCGCGAAGGAATTAGCGAGTTCGCGTAGTTGCAGCATTTAGCCAAACTCCTGAGTTCGGCGATAAATGTCGCTACGGTGGTGGCTCAAAATGTTCGGTTAGAGTCTGTAAAAGTTCGGTACGTGTCCTTTCGGTCGGCAAGGTAGGGGATATCAAATTCTTTAACAGAGTGTAAGTGTGAGCACCGACCACAGTGATAAAAATCGCCCGGCGTCGATCGTCGTTTCCAACTTCGTTCGCAACAAAAAATTGCTCCAGTCGTTCGGCTCCACGGCTCCTTTTTTGGGTCGAACTCTCCCAGAGCTCCGAAGAGGGCCATCACGCGGTACGCAGTAGCGGCTATATCTTTCCCTACTCGCGTAAAAGTTGAAATACCGGATCACTTCCCTTCACAACACAGTAGTGACATTTAAAGCCCTTTTATTTGCGGGACATAGCCCTAAACAAAAAAAAAGATTTTATACGTTATGCAATTTTTTTCTAGTTAAAGAAAACTACATATTCTGAACCAGTCAAAACTACTATACAAAAATTTTATAAACTCAATGGACTTTCAACATTAGCTTAAAAGATATAACTATAATATTTTTTTTATATTACTTTAAAATAATCGAGGATTACATACATTTAGCAGCTTGACTTACTGATGGAGCACGGCTCTTTTTACGGGATACAGTTATCTTGTTTCTTGTCGTCGCCAATATTGTATTTTATATCATTATGTGGGTTATATTAAGATTCAATGCGAAGGATCAACTTGGGTATTTATTGACTATAGAACTGGACGAGCAGCATGCATCATCACTTCCTGGCAATAGAACAACAACGAAATGGTGTTGCTATTGCGGGGAAAGAAGTACACACAGTTAGACATACAGTTAGCATGAATATAACATATCTATTCTTAGTAACGGTGGCTTAGAAGATTTATCAATAAAGCCATAATCAAAGAATTTTATTCTATTGTTTAAAAAGTTCAAATCAAAGTATTTATGTTTAAAAAAAAATTAAGAATTATTGATAAATCATAGATGCAACAACCTTCAAATATATCATGCATTATGTCTACACCAACATTTTCACAACAATGAAAACTGGATACCCCATTCCAAATGCAAGGCTCTTTAACTCCAGTTAAACTTGAATTTTGCATGGACAAATTTATTTCGTAGCCGTCAGCTGTTCTCCTCAGGGATGGATTTTCGCGACACAATGTCACCATTTCTGTTCGTTGTATTTTGCACATTCTGCATGGATAGGCACTCATAAATCCCTCTACAAATCCTGTGATTTGATGCACACCTAAATTGTCCCCAATTATAAGAGATAAAGCAAAAAACAGTTGCCCACGATATTTGGGTGTATTTATGGAAATGCGTTCCTCGTAAAGAAATTTAAATTCTTCAACTACTCTACTATACACATTTTTATTATTGACTACTTTTCTATCAGCACTATGATGTAAATAAATAACTAAAATATTGTTTAAATTTGAAAAATATTCAGGAGGAATAAAAGGTAAAATAACATAGAAAGCAGTAACTTTATGCAAACCACTATGGCTTCCCAAGGCATTACCACATTCAAAATCGTCCGAATAAAGGAAGAGAGGAAGCACATTTTTACCAGATATATAACAGTGCTTTTTCAAGCTTTACCACTCATCAAGTTAAGAAAAACGTTAGAATTGATTTGGATATAAGCCTGGAAGTCATACTTTTCGGTAACACATTAAGCCCTGGTTTGTAAGGACTGAAAACGCACGTCAAGTCGGGAAAATTCGCCCTGCTCGGCGATATCAGCGTCTTATCTTCGCTCGGGTGGTTTGTTAGAATTCCCGTCTAGCGAAGCGTCGTAATCTAGCGCATGCGCTGTGAGCAAAGGCCCCACTGTTTATTTACATTCGCTTTTTGTCATTGATATTCACGCTATTCATTTTAATTATATTTTCGAGATGGCTTTATCAAAATATCTAGCTTATATACTTTTAGAAGAAGAAGAAAATGATGATGCAGAGTTTATTTTTCGAAAACTATTTACAAATAGAGAAGAAGATTGTATGTTTCAAAGAAGGAGGGTGGAAGGCGCTTTTGAAAATCTTGTAAAGAGGCATCTTTTCGGAAACGATACGAAATTTAAAGAATACTTTCGTCTATCCATCAACTTATTTCAGGAAGTTCTTGCACTTATTGAAGGAGATGTTGCTGCTAGGCCCTGCAACAGGAGGAGGCAGCCAATTTCAGTAGAAGAAAAGCTATGTTTGACCCTCGGGTAAGAACATATTTCTTCGGGACAGCTATGATATAAGGACCGGTTTCGATTTGGCGATTTTCGTTACGTTGCCAAGCAACGAAAATTCCCAAATGTGGTAAAGATTTCACTTCATACTTTATACAACTCGATAAGCATTGTAACCCTACATTGAATTTTCAAGCTCGCCAATGAACAGCGCGTCCATTATATCATAGCTGTGCCATTACTTCTTTAAATTATGCATTAAAAGTTAGGTAAATTTTAATTTCACGGTGCTGCTTGGCACGGTTCCAAAAACAACAACAACTTGGCGTTAAATCAAAACATGACCTTCACAATTTAGTATTAAATTTCAATTTCATGTCTTGCCTGTTTCAATAAACTCTAAATTACTTAACTTTGATTTTGTGTTTGTTCTGCATTTTGAGCACCTAAATATATAATAAAACAAATTTATGAAATTGAAAGTAATAGATAGTCCAAATATCTTCATTATTCATATATTTTAGACAAGTTTTTTTAACTAAATTTTCTATTTTTAATGTAAAATGTAATGCTCTTAATGTCTTCTTGCCACTTACACTTTGTATACGATTTGTTGGATTTAACAGTTTTAGACAGCTGTGGGGAGATATTTTCGTGACCATATTGCATTAGCATTTTAAAAATCCGAGAGAGCATTGTTATCTAAAATCATTTTGAATTTTATATTATGTTTCAATATGAGAACTTCTGACTGATACTTTTTTTTGTGCTTTTTTTTAGGTATTTAGCAACGGGTGAGTCATTCCGTTCGCTGGCATTCCAGTACCGAATCAGCCATAGTTGGATTGGCCAACTCATACCTGAAGTTTTAGATGCCATTATCAAAAACTTGTTGCCCATCTACCTGCCTGCTTCCACCACAAATGCTTTTGAAGCTATTGAAAGTAGTTTCCATGAACTGTGGGGGTTCCCCAACTGTTGTGGAGCAATTGACGGTAAATATGTTAGAATTGTGTGCCCGAAAAAAGTGGAAGTGCTTTCTTCAACTGCAAAGATTACTTTTCTACTGTGTTGATGGCGCTGGTTGACGCGAACTACAAGTTCATTGTGATTGACGTTGGTTTCTATGGCAGAGAAGGAGATAGTGGGATTTTCCAGAAGTTCCACTTGGGTCAGCAGTTGATCTCTGGTCTACTCAACTTGCCCGCACCCAAAAATCTGCCAGGCACACAAACCCTCTTGCCACATGTTCTTATAGGTGATGCAGCCTTTGCATTAAGCGAAAGCATGATGAAGCCTTATCCGCCAAAACAAACTTTGCGCGATGAGGAAAAGGCCACCTACAACTACAGGCATTGTAGGGCCCGGAGAACATCCGAAAATGCCTTTGGCATAATGAGCCACTATTTCAGAGTGTTTTTTACTCCCATCGCTTGCGACATAAAAACAATTGACAAGATTGTAGTAGCTTGTTGCATCTTGCATAATATGTTACGAGAAAATAAAATTTCTTGTCCTGCCGAAGGAGATGGTGCATTGAAAATGCCTGAAAACAATCTAGTAGGAATTGCAGCTACCCATGACAGACGTCCATCATTTCTAGCCCAAGATGTACGGGAAAAGTTTAAGTGTTATTTTAACAGTTCGCGTGGGTCACTGAGCTGGCAGTCCAGAGTTGTAAATAGAAAAAAATGATGTTCTTAAATTTGTAAATAAGTGTTAAGTAATGTATTTGTAAATAAGTGTAAAGTTGTTTTTTTTAAATGTGTAATAAATATTAAGTCGATCCCATAGTGTCAGAAGTAAAAAAAAATTGCCAAATTTGCCACTGAAAAACTCAGAAAAAAAAGTTTTTAATTGTTTTAAATAATTTTTAACACTTACCCACCCATGCCTGAAGTGTCTGATAAAATCCATAGTACCATTTCACCAAACGTTCTTATGAATTCAAGTTTGTTTGAAAACGATAAACATGATGGTCTTAGTGGCTGCATGATTTAGCTCTTTAATCTACCCTATTGTATGATATTTAATTGACACCTAGTAATCCCAGATGTGACATAGTCCATACATAGATTTTGAAGTTTGTGTTATTGCGAAGTGTATCTTTCGCCTATTGACGACAAATATAGTACAGCCATAATTGTGTAGGGATGTTAACACCTAAATTTGAATAATGATGATTTCATAGTCGAAAACTTAATCACTGAAACAAATCTGGTTATTGGCTTTCAATTCAATAATTAGTGACAGATGAGTTATCCGGTCGGAAAAGGCCAGGAACATTTCCTCGTATCACTGTCGTGTAGTTAGCGACGTAAATTCAACCTAACCTTATAATTTTATGACCTCGAACTAAGAATTTTACTTTTTCGAAAATGAAAAAGAGTTAGTTTATTTTCATTGTTAAGAACTGGTTTAAAAAACAGGATGTACTTCACATCAGCCTCTATCTATGAAAATTTTCCATTGATATCGTCGCAGTCAACGTGTTAAAAATTGAGGGCTGAAGGAGTTAAAAAGTTATAATAAATATTTAGGTGTAAAAATGAGGTGATGTATTACTTTATATAAATACTATTTCAGCAATTTTGATTAACACATAATTGAATTTTAATACTATATACATACACATTACCATATACATATATTAATAACATTGAGCAAAAAACATAAATGGAATATAAAAAGAAAATAAGTGAGAAAAAAAGTTAAATATAATTAAGTTAAGAATAAGTTTAAAAAATATTAAAAAGTTAAAAATAATTAAGATTTTAAAAGTAAACATTCTTCTTCCAAGTCAAGTATTACTTCGGACACCTTTCGCTTAGCCCTGATTTGCAGATGTGGCGGAAAAGTTTTTACCGTTGAAGCCAAACTTTCAAAGAAGGCATCAATCGGATCCCTTTTAGTTTCTTTGTTTAGAAACTCTTTCAGCATGGCAGACTGCTCAGCTCTAGAATCATTTAAATCTTTTAGGAACTGGTCCTTTTGGATGGATTTTTTCTTTTCAAGACAGACCCTTTTTGGTTGTGGCTCAGTAGTCTGTCGGGTCGGGGTCCACTCTGCATCCTGGTCGGGGTCCACTCTGAATCTTGGTCGGGTCCACTCTTCACTTGGGCGGGTCTCACTCTCATCATCTTGGGTCGGCGGGGTCCACTCTTCATCTTGGGCCGGGGTCCACTCTTCACCTTGGGCCGGGTGCATTTCTCGGTATCTTGGGTTGCAGTCCCTTCCTCGGTGTTTTGGGTAGAAGTCCCTTCCCCGGCGGCTTGGGTACAGGTTCCTTCCCCAGCAGCAAGAGATTCGTTGAAAAGGCCTTCATTATTGCCAGGAAAGTTTGAGTAAGTGCTGAAAAAAAAGGATATAATGGAGGCAACATAGAATCATGTCCCACAGGAATATTGAACTTTTTACATGGTTAGTATAATAATGTCCCCAAAGTGGTTGAGTCGGGTAGCTCAGCACGGGTTCCGAACATAATCCCGAGAGACGGAATACTGCTGGGTAATAACTCGGGTTCAAAATCTCAATAAATTAATGCTGTTGTGCTAAATTACGGGCAATTTAAGTACTAATTTTTGCATTTGGGAAGAGGGATTTTTTTTTTGTATCATTATGTAAACACAAAATACTTTGAGTTCGAAAAGAGGTGTTATATTCAAAATGCATTTTATATGGAAATCACATACATAATTAATCAGTATTTTAAAAAGTCCATTGTTTATGTATATTTTTTAAGTGTTTTCGTTTTACAATTTTTCACCTATATACCAAGGGTTAAAATATTCTGACAGTTATAGCCCTGTGTATAAAACGCTGTTTTTTTTGTCAAAACTGAGCAAACTTCATTGTGGGAAATTTTTTAAAAAGTTTTCTATACATTATACTTTTATATTATATTACCTTCTCGCGAGACTGTAATTATCCAAGAAGCTCAAGCACCGCATCCTTCTCTCATCAACTTTCTTCTTCTTGGCCTTGGAACCTGTTGGCATTCTTTTACTATTTCTCACATAATAGTCCCTGATGGTTTTCCATCTCCTCTTGAGTTCTTCGACTGAGTGTGAATAAAGATGAAATAATTAAGAAGTGTGCCAAGGCTTTTGCTAGTACACATTGATTTAAAACTTTTTATATTTAGCTCTAAACATTTTATTAACAAAAAAACCTTTAATGGTATTGTATTTATGGGACAAAATATGAATACCGTATATACTCGTGTATAACCCTACTTTGTGTATAAGTCGACCCCCCCCCCCGCCAAAAAAAACTTTTAAACCATTATGGTATACCGTGAATAGATACCAATCTTATTTCATCTTGAGAATTTAACTGCTTTTATGCCTTTATTTTTGAAGCACTAAATTTGTCCAAAATTTTTCGGCTCATACACGAGTATATACGGTAATATGAAAATAACCATTATTTCGGTATTAATAAAACATACAATTGGTGGTACATTTTGCCCTTAAATTTCACACATATACGTTGAATTTCATATTAACTTATCATTAAGTTATATTTTTAGAAAGTACGAAAATCAATTTTAATAATATTATGTTTTTTTATTAGAATATTACACATAACTACATGCTTAAAAATAAAAATAAGTTTCTCACCTTTTATATTCAGTACCTTTTCGATTTCCAACCAATTGTTGTCTTTTGCCACAGTGTCTTTAAAAGATTTCTTATCCACTTGGTAAAGTACCGGTCTTTTGGCAATTTCGGCAATTATCTTTTCTTCTTCCGAATAGGTAGAAAAATCAGTCGCCATGCTGCACGTCTTTTGAACGCTGAAATCTAACCACGACAGGTTCAAGTTTTTCTCACGTCGGGAGCGGCGTTATTTTTGACGTAGCGGTCACGTGATAGCTATGGCCAATAAGAAAGCGAACGCTTCGAACGCACTGCTCAACGGCCGATTTTGTGTTCTTACAAACCAGGGCTTTAGGTTGTTCTAAAAGTGTTTTAAGCATTGACCGAAGTGGAATAAATTGAGCAGTTAGTTCATTAGGTGTTATAGAATGAGTAGAAGAGCTAGAAAAACTAGGTGCTCACCAATTACACAAGTTTCGGGAGCAATAAATGTGCCTTCAGATGTAAAAGTCTTTATTGGGGCTGGGGGAGCCCAGTCGGTTAGGCATTCGCCTAGCATGCGGAAGGTCCCAGGTTCGGGTCCGGGCATCGCCAAGATAACTGCCGTCCTATAAACGGCCCGTGCAGCCAAAAAAGTCCGACGAATAATACCCCGTGTAGAGGGAGTGCACGTTAAATATCCTTCAAAGTCCTAACGCTGCGTACAATGTCGCCCTTAACGGTTGCGTTGGGTGCCTACTCAGGTGTCGGCTCGTCACTTGACTGTGGTTCTAAAATACGACTCCCGTCGCCAATAGCCCTCGTGTAGGTCTAGTGCGACGATAATTCAAACTAAACTAAAAGTCTTTATTCTAAAATATTCAGAATGCAAACCATGAAAAGGATGCTGAAGGTAGGAAATAATACTACTTAGTTTAGAAATGTATTCAGCATTTGCGGAGTTTTCATTTAATTGTGCGATAATTGGACCTAGAGATGAATAAATCATTTGAACGAGGAATTGGGCATTTTCTACTATTCCTTGTACTTCCTTCCTGAGTATTCGGTGGTTTTCGTACAATTTTGAAATAAATTAAAAGCTTCTCTTAAGTTTATAATCTCTGTGTTACATATGTCTAAACTAGCATTGTCTAAACGTTTATTCTCCTCAAAACCCGGGAAATTGTATTCTTCTCTATTTGTTTCATGTAAACTGATGGATTATTAATCTCAGATGAAGACATTTGTGTGTTTAATGTTTTGTGAAAGGTGTTAAAATGTCGTATTAAAGAACTAAGATTACTAAATTTTGTGCCGGTACACCCATCTTCGACACAATATACACTGTTAAAAAAAATCCCAGTAAAATTACGGGCAGGGGACGGCAGCAGAGATTCTAGCCATGCACCGTTAAAAAACACTCATGCCTATAATTTCCTGCAGCCCGTAATTTTACGAAGCAAAACAATACAATATCAACTGTGAAATTACGGTCCTTGAATGTAAGATTATGGTCTGCCTAGTTATTGTTCAAGCGTAATTAAACAACCATGGACCGTAAATTGACAGGCATAATAACAGTATCAAGCGTTTAACTACGGTCCTTGAATATAAGATACACCGGTAAACTGATGTGGGGAATTTAACCGTTTATGACGGTCTTGGGGAAATTATTAACCCATGTTCGTAGCATTAAAATAGAAAGACAAAGTAGCAATTTCAACAAACATTTAATTTTATTCATTGAAATTACAAGTAAAACAATTTTCAATAATAGTATATTAACTTAAAAACATAGTAAATAAACACACAGGAAGAGTACAGGGGAAAAAAACTCTTTAAAGCATAGGAATCTGTCTTGCATCAGGCCTCTTTGGCAGCAATAGCAAATCATCGCCTAACCTGGTGTAAGGAAACCTGTTTCTTACTTGGTTCTTCTCTCCCAACAACCCTAATTCACGTGAGACACGAGTCCCATGTTTGTACCAAGAGAGAGAAAAAAAACCAAGAGAGAAACTGGTTTCCTTTCGCCAATGTCCACCAAGCATACCAGATTACGGGAAGATACCTAATCAATCAAGGTATTCTTCCCCTCGACTCTTCACAAATTAAAGTATAAAATAACTAACTAAAAAAACAAACATCCAAGTCTTACACTCACAGGTATAGCATGGAAATAAATTTCTAGAACAAAAAAACATCCACACACATTTATAAAATATTATTTTAATCATAAATGTAATTAATAAAAAAATCTGAAGAATTATATGTACTAAAATTCTTATTAAGTGTATTTAAAGTACACCCTGTAAATTATTTACATTTCATTATAATTTAGCAGCATTCACAAAGATAGAAACATGTTTCGTTTCTCGATTATCAAAATTTGAAATTTTTTTTGAACAAATTATAAACTTATGTGAATTAATCAAAAGGGCCTCTTATCTGTGGAAACTTAACGCTTTTAAGTAAAACAACAAAATGTCAAATTGAATGACGAAATGAGAATTTAAAATAAAAAAACTAAACTCCTCGGCACAACAGCCCATTACTGGGCCAAGGCCTGCCATACCCAATTCAGCTTTCGTGTCCAAGAGCTCTGGGGTGCTAGGCATATGTCCCGGCCTCACGTGGGACCCCCAGTGTTTAGTTCCCAAGCATGCTTGGTACTCATTTTATCAACCCACTTAAGAGATGAAAGGCTGATAGAATTTAAAACAGTAAACCTAAGATATGCAAAATGACACTATATAATAAGCTTTACAAAATAGTTTTTGTAGGCAACGCAGAAATAATAAATAAATTGAGTTAGCAACAAGCTTCTTCAAATTTACACTAGTGTGGAACTGGACTCCTCTTGCTCTTATTTGGTGCTTTAGAACCTTTTTCAGGGATATTTCCACGGGAAACCCTACGAATGAACAATAAATAATTATTAAGAATCACACAAGCAAAAAAAATCTGACATATAATTATACAGATTGAAATTTTGAAATTGTGTGTGAAACTCACAAATTTAGGTATGCATTAATCTTATAGTGGTGAAGTAGAGTTTATTTAAACCTTCTATCAAAATAACGGACAGCATTGTAATTTGGTGTTTTGTTTTATGTTTAAAATGCTGGAAATCAGATTATTCGCATATTATAATGAAGAATTTTTTTAAAAAATGTTGTTAATTATAAATATTTAAAAATTTACGACTCACCTACCTCACAAGATTTTCATGGAACAAGAACGTTTTATAATTTTTTAATTATCATTTGAATATTAGTAATTTGCTAAAACTAATTCTATTTTAAATGGTTTTACTGCCTTAATCTTTTTGAAACTACAAACTATAAATTAAAATAACTATGTGAATTAGATTTAATTTATGATTTATTATTGTATACATTATAAACAATAACTAAACAAACCATTAAGGTGGCCGATCACCTTTGACAGCAAGTTTCTGAAAAATCTATTCTAACCATGACGTTGAACCATTTTATTATTAGTTATGAATATAAAAATAGTTTTAAGAAACTAAATCATTAAAAAAAGTTTTTTTTTTCAGTATTTGGGGAAAATTATAATAAAATATGCTTCAAAAATCACGTTTACGCAAAACATGATATCTAAACAAATTTTAATTTTTTTTTGCATCGTTTAAATTTAAATATGCTTAACAAACATTAATATAGGTTATGAACTAAAATCATTAAGATATGTGCCCAAAATTTATTTATAGGCCAAAGTTTGTAGTATTATATCGAAAAGGCATAGAAACAAGATAGTAACAAGCATATAAATAGTTTTAAAATATCCAATTCTTAATAGTTTTATACGATTTTAGTTCAAAACCTTCTTCATAACGTTATTAAACTACTGTAAAAATTTGGAAGCAATTGATAATAAAGAACTTCAGTTTTTATGTTTTGCGTAAACTGAAAATCTCAGAAATTCTATTTGAAAAAAAAGCAAAAACAAACAAAAAAAGTTCTAGAAAAGTCTCAAAAAAGTTTCATGGAAAATTTTATTGCATATACTTTTGAAGTATACGCTTTTTTTTATAAGTTACAATCATTTTATTATATGCTATTCAAAAATTAGCATTTGCTAGGTATATATCTTTACTTGAACATAATCTTTACGAAATCTAAGCACAGGTCATATCTATATAAAAACTATGATATTGGAAGAAATGTAAGAGACTTTAGGCAAAATATTAATAAAAATAGTAATTATATGTAATGACAAATGTTTTGAGGTAATACTTTTATAAGTTGATTTTTCAAATTGAATTTATAGCCTAAATATAAAAGTTATTTTTTTTCACAATTCTTAAACACATAAGATTCCTTCACAATGATCACACTTCAACAAACAATATAATACATATATTTCAATATGCTCCTTTTTCTAAGAGCCACCTTCTTTTTTATCATTTTTCAAATACTTTTTTTTTCTCGTGGCCTTCAATATTTTTCGACGTTGTTTCGAAACCTGTGTCGAATGCCGCACTGAATCCTGAATTCTCGTGTAATCAAATGATTTATAGCCTTTTGAAGTAAAGTGTCCCACATTTTCAAATCCAAGTTCCTTGAAAATCTGGAGACACCCAGAAAACCCATCATTGAATGAACAACGGCATCATAAAGGCTAAGTCGCAGGGTGTCTAAAGCAACAAAACACTCCTTTGGCACTCTATGCCAGATATTGCCATTAAAGCTTTCATTGGCATTCTGGGTCTTTCCGTGAATGCACTTAGATAGCAGTTCTTTAGTACAAAGTTCCATGTACACTTTTTTCACAGTATTGAGTACTTCTTTCTTTAGTCCAGGGTTTTTACAGTGTGGCGTTTCTCCTAATGCCGTAGCTCGTTGATAGAAACACCAGCTATCCACACCTAATGGACATTGTCCATGCATTGGAGTAGTTGAACCTGATGCACAATGAAAAAATGCAGCAATTACAGCTTGCTGCCATGCCTTGCAAATTATCCTTATTGCTACGAATAGAAATGCCGTAATAGTTCTGTAGTCTATCGATAAAAGAGTCGGTAAGCTTTCCCTTGCCAGATAATCCTTTAACAGTCTTTTTTAGCTTTCTCAATCTGGTTCCAACTCTTTTTTTGGACATGTCCAATACATTCATATTTTTCCACAACCAGGCCTGAAAGTGCCAAAATGTGATTTTGGAGCAGCTTTGGAGCAGAAAAAATATGATTTTGGAGCAGTTAAATGTAGTTTTGGAGCAGTAAAAATATTACATTAAATTTCAAGATACATCAAATATTGGATATTTTGGCTTATAATGCATTTTAGTTTTGTGTCCTTATTTCTAAGGAAGAGGGGTGCATTAGCACCCTTTGGTTATTTTAGTAATATAATGATTTTGGAGCAGTAAAATGCAAGTTGAAGCAATAAAATATTATTACATTACATTTCGAGATACACCAAACATTGGAGATTTGATTTATAATATTCAGCAAAAATATAGTTTTTACCAAGTAATTTAATAAAGGAAATAAAAGTAGCTAGTTGTTTATATAAATACATTTTAAGATAATTTACATTAGGGGCATTTTTTAAAAAAATATAATGTAAAGGAAAAGCAATCATATTTTGACAAGACACTTCATATGCCTTTTTTTGTATTCAAATATAACCAGGGAAAAAAACTTTTAACCTATTTTACAATAATTAAAGCAGAAAAATAAGCTGAATTTAAGCAGTTGATAGGAAGTTTATATGTAGACCAGAGCAAAGTAGTAATTTTAGTGTAAAAATTACATATTTCTTTACACATTATTTAATGATTTTAAATAGAATTGATAATTCTAGAAGTTAAATTTACAAATGCCAATTATTAAGAAAACTAAAACGTTATAAGAAAAAAGATAAAAAGTAAATTGTATTTCAATTAAGAAAAAAGTCCCTGTGAAAAAAAATAAAGATAGGATTCTGTTATTTAAAATGAAATAAATCCAAGTCAATTTAAAGAAAGAAAATATAAGTTTATTTCTTCTTCTTTTTGGAGGAATGCGATGGTAAAGAAGCTTGTTTCTTTCTATTATCTTCAAGGTTTTTAATATACAAGCTAATTCTTGATTTGGCTTCTTTCAGCAATACCTGCCCACTTTCTACGAGGGTCATAGCATTCTTTTTTATTCCTTCTTCAATATTTCTTTCAGCATTGTTCAACATTTGTTGCGACGCATTTAATTTTTGCTGAATATCTTTTTCTTCAGCTTTCAACTTCATTTCTTCTGTAACAGATTCAGCTTCCACTTTTCGCTTAATGACAATTTTTTTCTGCTCTTCCATCCTGTTAGAATATTTCTTGTAAGCCCCTCGTGCAGCTCTTAACATCTCTACTGTAACCTTAAATTTTTCCAAACCCCCTAGCTGTTCAACATGGGACTTCACTTGTCTTAAGCCATTTACACTATGAATATTTAAACTTGACCGGCTTTGCATCAGTCTCTTATTTTGACTAAAACCTCTCTCCACATCTGCATTTCCATGTGGCAAGTTGTGACAACAATCTTATTATTCTTTTCTACATTGTAACAGTTTTTCACCTTTTCATAGCCTTTTGAGTCGCCGTCACCAAAGTACTTGTTGTAGACAAGGCCTCGACGCTCAATAGATCTTTGAAAAATCCTCGATGCCCCAATGACTTCCATATTCCCTGCAGTCCCTTCATAGTTGCAGTGACAAATGTGATCTGCATTAGATGACTCTTTTTCAGCGCTAGGCTTCATTGATGAAATTTTTTTACATGTTGTGCAAAACGACGACATAGCCTCCACATCAACAACTTTGCCTGTATCGATTGAAATTGCAGCAACACAACCATTCAGTGAAGAGTAGCCTCTGCGCTGCCATGTACCATCAACAGAAACTCCACAAGCTGCATATTTTCCAATAGTTTCCTTTGAGAGCTTCTTCACCTCTTTTGCAGCCTCGTTCATAGAAGTTAGAGCAACATCAGAGACAGCTTTCAACAATTTTACTTTGGTTTTCAAAAAGGCTGATTTTACTGGTGGGGGTGGTAAGTTCATTGTGGCACAAAACAGTTTGGATCCAGAATGGCCTTTGCCAAGTTGTCTCAAACCATAAATGAGTCTCATATTTACCTCTGCAGCACTTTTCACTTTTAGTGAAGAAGAAAATCCTTCAGTAAAATCACATTTATCACAGTTTATCACAAGGTGTGAGCAAAGTCCATATCTAGACTCCTCTTTGAAAGTCAATCCCAATCAGAAACATTTAGGGCATACTAGTTTGGCAAACAATAATTTCAGAATATTTATGTCCATAATTCTATTACCACAGAATTCTACATTGTCGTCATCAACATTACTAAGTAATGTTTCATTCAGTTTTGAAGAGCTTGCTGTGCTTTCTGTCATTTTAGAAACGTTTGTAAAACGATTGCCTATGAAATGTCGTTTACGAGCGATCGACTTGCCCATTTCAAAACTAATTATGCCAAAATACTAAACCACAGTATGGTAAAATAAGATTTAAATATAATAAAATAAAAATTTGATAATAATTAAGTAATATGATGATGGAAAATCAAACTACGAATTTAGAGCGCAATCGCTTGTACAAAATGTAAACAAGGATCTGATCTGACATGACAAAGTTGCCAGATTTAAATCCTTAAAATAACTGAATAAATATGTTGCCATTTGTAAAATGTATTTTTAAAAAAATACTATTTAAAGTAAATAATATGCAATTGTACGTCAGAAAGGCAATCCCAAGCAAAAACTAGACGAAAGGAAGAACTTCCTGTTGAAAGGATATGACTTCCGGTTTCACAATTTCTTGGGAGAGCTTTAAAGTGCTATAACTTCGGATCTATTAAAGCTAGAAACTAAAATGAAATATATTTAGAAAGCTAAAGGTTCATTTTATATTAAAATGCAAAAAACAAATTTTTGATATTTAAGTCGATTTTTGCTGAAAAAAGGTGATCGGATACCTTAAGCCTTTTTGTGATACAGCTTTTTATTATTATTGATCATTTGGTTGATCTCATATAATTTATTTTAAAATGTGTTAAAAGTGTGAATGTGTTGTAAATGACGAGATAATAAATTTATAAAAAAAAATTTCATTCAGATCAAATCTATTAAAAATTTTATAAGAGAAAAAGATTTTATGTATTTATCGAATAAGAGAAAATGTACAACATACTCATTAATTCTTTCGCTAAACAACAAAATATTGCATAAGAAGAAACTTCATTTGCATTAAGTAAAATAACAAACTTGGGAAATAAATTTTTAATTTCACCTTTGTTATATCAAGCTTATGCAACTTTTAAAAAAATTACCAACACATGATAATATACATTAGCAATTCAAAGTAAAATTAAGTAAATAAGAAGAAAACGCACTCACCGAAGGAAGCAATGTATGAAGATCAACTCATATTTTCATCCTCCAGGACATCTTCCCCAACTTGTTTCCTCCTTAAAAATAAAATTATCCGAAATATGAGCATTAAAAGCACTAACTATAAAATAGTAAAGATAATTTTTGTTACAAAGTGTTTAGGAGTGGGGAATAATATAGCTGCATATCATAAAGGAACATTTTTCTAGTTTAAAAACAAACTGATCAGAAAGTTTCCGCAAGTTGAACACATAAACTACAAAACTAATATCATAGTAAGGTGACAAAATTACATGTATCAAACCAAATTGTTCATAGGAAGATTCAAAATCAATACAAATTGATTGACCAACTTTAAATTCAGTAACATGTAAAACAACTGAATGATTAACATTTGTGTTTGTTGAGAAATGAAAATAATCTTTTACGGTTCTTTGAATTTATTCACTATAATTTTCTGGCACATATTTTTCCACACCTTAATAGAATTGGGTCATCAAAATATTGTCCACATTGTAAAAATATTTAATGTAGTTGATGCTTTTGAGACATAGACCAAGTTATATTTTTAAAATTATTTGATAGCTGGATTTTTTAAAAAAAAATGCTTTGATTCAAACCTCATTACCCACAGCCCTATCAAAGGGCCACTTTTCAACATTAACGATGAATAATGCAAAATATAAAGATGTTTTGGTTGAAACAGATTATTAGAAAATAAATCATTTTTATCTTCCAAATATTCTTCAATCTGAAGTTTAAGGTAGCATACTTGAGCAACTGTGAAAGATTTAGCATTGATTAAGGATACAATTTCTTGTAAAAGACATAGGAATTTCCAAACAGGATCAGCTATATCTTTTATTTGAACCTGGAAAACCTCAATGTTAAGTATCTTTCAGTGTTTTTTTTTCTGTAGTAAGAGCCATTTTGTGAAAATAAATCCATTCAAATTCAAATTAATAATTTTTTTTTTATGAATGCATTGGAGAAAAATGCTTTCCACTGTACCTGCTAGTCCTGTTCACCGTCTCTGCTGTTTGGGCGTCTCATGGAGGCATCCGATTGATGAGCAGAAGCATATATTTAATCTTTCTCGTCTCTTGAAAAAGGTGTAAGCTTTCCTGCAGCAGGGGAATAAAGAAACAACTAATATAAGTTCTAAATATACAAGTTTGTTTACAACAACTATTTTATGCTTTTTGAATTTTTAAAAAAATAGCTCCACTAACAATCACAACTGTTAATAAAATGATATTAGGTTAGGTTTGAATTATCGTCGCACTAGAGCTACACGAGAAAATGATATTAGAATGAAAATAAATTTTGAAGAATATTTATAATTAGCAGCAAATTAAAATAAATAATAGATATGTTAAGGAAACCGCAAAATCCACTTTGACTTGCCATTACCAAAGTATTATGTTTGTCTGTTACCGCTAAAAATAATCTAAATTTAAGTAAAATTTAATTTGTTTGTACTTACAAGTAATAAGGTTCATAAACACGCTTTGCATAAAAAAATAATTAAATTCTAGCTGCAGTAGGTTCTTGGTTTTAAGTAATTATAATATAGTATTTTGGTAACAAAAGGACTGTCATAGTTCATTTTACCATCAAACCAATTTTTTTCATCGTTGAAAAAATAATTTTTTCAAAATCATTCAATGAAACAAATATTCAAAAATCAAAATGACAATTTTTGATATCCAATAAATTTGTCGAATTAAAATTGTGTTCTTGAAAAATGTAACTATTTTTGCCTTACAAACACATTCAAGAGACAAAATTGACTTTGACCTTGAATTTTGACAAAACAATAAACTATATTAAAAAAATCTATGCTAAAAGTCAGGAAGTTCATTTAATTCTGAAAAAACTACATAAGACATTCAACAAAACTCAGCTAATTACATTGAATTGATAAATTCTGTTCTGGAATTGCAAGTTTTGCATTAAAATTCTGTTGTTAATGAGGAAGCTGTTAATCGTAAATGATTGCCTGAAGCCTTTTAAAATAACAGTGTAATAAGTCAGATAGTATACGATTACTAATTTTCTTCTAGCAACCGTTGAATTTTAGATCAGAATATTCAAATAATAATCAGTTTAAGATGTTAAAAACTTGATGTTAAACATCAGCTCTTGACCAGCATAGACATATATTTCTTAATTTATACATTAAAAAAGAATTTTACAATCATTTATATATTGCAAACATCATATATGCGATATTTTAAAAAGAAAATTATGCAAATTTCGCATTAAAGCAAGTTGTAACATATTCGAATAAGTAATTGCATTCGTTTAGATATCTTGTGATCGATGATAGCGTTTAGATTGTGGTTGACTGCTAACAAAAGGGGCATTTTTTACAGAATCGTTAAGATTTATACAAATTGGTTATACATTCAACTAAAGAAACAATAAAATTTTACTTACTTTTATTAGCATTCCTACGCAGACCAGTAGCATCGCCGCCATGATGTTTGTTGTTCTTTTTACCGGAACCGGAAGTGAAAAACGTTCGGTTGCAGTATTAGTCTGAAACCGAAAATGAAGGGGTTTTCCCCTGCCGGATGTAAATTTACGGCGTAGTGCAGTAATTTTGCTAATAGATGGGCTAACACTGTAAAAATACGGGGATCGCCCTTATTTTCTAACAGTTTAAGGGATATGGCCGTTTATTTAGTGGATCAGACCTATTCCATCGAATACGGCCCTTGCCCGTAAAAATTGAAGGGAAAATGACCGTAAATTTACAGGTTTTTTTTACAGTGTACAGCATTTGATTTTCCTATTCCATGGTGCCGTATATGTGTTCTAAAACATTTCAAATCATTGAAATTAAGAAAACACTTAAAGCACTTAGGCATGTTTTAATTTTAATGAGAAAGACGTCAATATATATATTTTTTCTACTACTTTTTTATTCTAGTTTATATCATTTTTACTGCTTCAGATAATTTTTTGGCCGATGCAAAATATTCGTCATATTCATTTTATACACAAAAAACTGGAAAAAACGACAGGAAATTTTTGCATGTAAAGGGTAGGTAGCATTTAACACATGGAATGTCTTACACAAATCAAAAGCAATGATGGGCGATTCACAGGTGTAATATGTCATTTATGTAGACATATAATGAGCATCTTAATGGGACTCCCTCAGGAAAAACAATAGGAATGGGTTGTATAGGTATACCATACTTTGAGAACTCAGTTTGCTTTGCAGCAATTGAATTATGGAGGTCAGCAAAAGATTTTAACACCAGTAGAAGTCCGTCAATTGTGTCCCGTTTCGTTGGCTTCCACTTTAGGGACTTCGTTCCTTTGATTGCTTTATTACAGTTGGACAGTAGGATTCCAATCATCAAAATGGCAGATACTGTTGTTAAGTCTTCATCTAAAGTAGATATAAAAATGCAATTGACATCGGGAACCATTATTTTGAGCAATTCTTAATATTTTACTTTTTTGTACAAATTCTAAACCAATGAACAATACTTTTGCAATACATGTAGACAAGCTTTTTCTTTCCTTTCCTGTTGTAAAATTGTAAGTTTATTTAAATTCAACTACAATTACATGAGACCATTACTTAAACTGGCTTACGCTTCGTAAATGCTAACAATAAAATAAGTGATTACCACCTATGTACTTGCAACATACTTAAAATGAACTCTGATATCCCGTTCAAGAAAGCTAATTGGTTCAATTAAGTGTAACAGTTATTTTAACAAAATTATAAGATAAAATAAAGTTTTTATATTGTCAAATTAAGGAGGCTTTTTACCACTTTCATCAAGATTAATGTCATTTTCTTGAATTTGACGTTTTAAGGTAGAATCTTGTTCTTTACTACGAGCTAGCGGAAATATATTTTCCCTTCAGAGATGAACTATGAGATGGCCAACTATTAAATAAATTCTGCGAATGCTCCGCATATAGTTGTTCAAAATCCAACAGCTGCTAAAAATAAATGAATTATACACATAAGACTGTTATGAATTGTTATACTTAAGACTAGAGAGATGCACCAAATACTAAATTTAGCCCTATAGTGAACGCTAAACATTCGGATGATATCTGAACTGAATATTCGTTAGATTCAGCTCACCTAAAAAAATTAGTTTTAGAATAAAATAATTATAAAAAAAAACAGCCTTAAGGGTACTGAGTAGGGTAGTCAAAAATCATCAAAATTTCCAATTTCGGTTGGCCTCCATGGAGGACATTTTAAGCTTTCGAATGATATCAAATTTTTGATAAAATTTCATCTAGAACAAGATAAAATAAATAGGGGGGGGGACAAGGTATAATAAATTAAAAAACACTATTTTAGTTTTGGTTTCATTTTTAGTAATAGTTTTTCTTATAAATCTGGATTTTTTAAAATAACTAGTACATATTTGGAATATTCATGTTAGAAATAACTGTGACTTCTGTATGTTTATTATCGCGTGTATTTATTTCACGTGTGATATTTTTCGATTGCGATCTTTCGCATTCATTTCAAAATCGACTTCATTATTTTATACAAATATGGGCAGACAAAAAGCATTTGGTAAGAAGAAATCCAAACTAAATCAACACCGGAATTCTTCTGTGCAATACGAAATGGTTTTGCTGGATCAAGAAATTTGCAGTGCACCGAAAAAAAAAGATAGAAGTGCCACAACAGTGTGAACAACAGCCTATCAAAAGTGACATGAGTGAAAACAGAATTATGTTTGAAGTTGGTATTTTATCCTCATTTATCAACACAGTTGTGAAGTGTAAGCTTTGTGATACTACAGGTAAAATTGTTATCGAAGAAGTTGTAGGTAGTCGAAAAGGACTGGCTTCCAATATTCTTATAAAGTGCAATTCTTGTAATAATGCTTCAAGCACCATGTCGTCATCGCAAACTAACAAAACTTATCGGGCAGGCAAAAAATGCTGCAGAGACCCTTCTTGGTATTCTCAACTTGCCGCCTCCACCGACCAAGTTTGCGAGCTACTACGAGAAACTACTTGATGGCGTGAAAGCTGTTTCGGAACAGTCTATGCTGTCTGCAGTGGAAGAAACTGTTCATCTCAGCGAAGGTAACAGGGATATTTGTGGTGCCTTTGATGGCACTTGGTAGAAGAGAGGACATACTTCAAAAAATGGTGTTGCCGTCGTGACTTCTCTCGAAGGTAAGGTGCTCGACGTGGAAGCCTTGACAAAATACCGTTCTTTGTGCTCACGGAAACCTGTTGTGCCTCATGAGTGTCAAGCTAACTATTCTGGTACAAGTGGAGGGATGGAAGTTTATGGTGTCATGAAGATCTACGAAAGGTCGGAACAATCCAGATTGGTCCGGTATACGAATTACCTTGGCGACGGTAATTCAAAGGTTTACGACACTGTTGCCGCAGCTGAAGTATATGGTGTAACGTACCTGATCCGTGGCCCTCTAGCGACCACTCCAGAAGTTTCCCCGCCGAAACAGAACGAGAACAGAACATTTTTTCGACTGATGGAGTAACACGGACTTAGAGATGCTTATGTCCGAAAACGGACTGATAAATAAGAAACGAACCCTGTTGGATGTTAAACGTTAAATGAATGCTGTAAAAATTTATAAGCTGAATTAAACGATTTTAAAATGTGTTTTTAAATAAATAGAGGAACCTCGAAACTTCTATGCTGTTTCTTGTAATTCATTACAAGATGGAAAAATTGGTGGCTTTGCGGTTGGATTTTCGACAATATCAGTTCGTCGGTGCGGGTGAGTGCCTCTATGAATTTTGTCGTTCTCCAGTGTCGAAAAAATAGTGGTAATTGAAATGTCAATACAAAACTGTTTATGAAATTAGTTTCGGTTTTAACAAAAAAAAAACCCGTTTAACTCGTAAAAAAAAACTTAATAAGGTGCAATTAATCCCTTGGAAATTGAGTTTTGAGTTGTTTTTGATATGATAAACAGAAAGTTTTGTATTAATTGCTCTAAAACAATTATGTATGATATCAATATTTCGTAACGTGGTAAAAATTCTATTGGAAGACGCCATTTTTGGTAACAAAAAAAATTTCTGGATACAATTGTGTATGCTAAAATACTTTATTTGCTTGGAAAATATTTTTTTTAATTGTTAAATATTAAGCATTAAGTTTAGCTAATTGTTGAAATTCAGTTACTTTGAGCGTAATACAGATTTTTGTTGCGAAGTATGTATTTTGATATCGAAAAAGAAAAAAATGTTTAAGAATTTTGTCTATTCAAAGTCTGAATGATATCACGGTTTAAAATTCTTGGGAAGATATTTTTGTATACATTTAAAAGGTATATATATTTCAATTATACTGTTGAAAAATTATTGTGTTTATCAAGTTTTGATAGCGTATAAAAAACAATTAAGAATTTTAGTGTATTCAAGAATAATTTTTTTCTGAATGACAACACTATTAAAATTCGTGGGAAAAAAATACCTGTGTTCATTATAATATTTGTGCTTATTAAAATATTTTTGAGTATAAATTAATTATACTGTTTAAAAATTCTTGAGTTCATCAAGTTTTGATTTTGAAAAAATATGTTCGCTGGACAAAAATGGCGGACAGTAAAGCTTCCTGTTTGACTAAAAAAAATATCGAAGCTACAAATGCTTTTTTTATTAAATTATTGACAGGTGTTTCGTGTTTTCGGAATTCGTTATTCCTGTGGTAAAATAAAGATGGTATTTATTTTGATGCTGTTTTTTTTAAGTAAGAAAGAAAAACATCTGTTGAGTGTGCTTACAAATATTCTATTTTTATTTTATTGGAAAATAATTTCGTGTATTCATTTTATTTCTCTTTTGTTATTGAATATTGAATGCATAAAGAGGGATGTTGTTAAAAGTGATTTTTATATTCCTTGCATTAAAAATATAAAATTGAACATATTCTTAGAATAAATTTATTGCAAATAAATTTATTTATTTTTACTTTATTTCTGAGTGTGTAAGGAATGCTGTTAAAAGTGATTTTTATATTTCTTGCATTAAAAATATAAAATTGAACATATTCTTAGAATAAATTTATCGCAAATAAATTTATTTTTACTTTATTCCTGAATGTGTATTTATGCAATTGAAATATTTTTTCGAATTTATATCGTAATAAGGTTTATTAAATTGCTTGTAGTAAATAAAATTAAACCTTGTTATTTGTCTTAAAAAAAGATATTGAATAATTTATTAAGGTTTATGTTTAAGAAAATTATACTTTTATTTGTAAATTAAGATATGTTATAAAAAAAGTTTATATTATATGAAGTCCATTACGAGAGTGTGGATTTGTCTCAAATATTTAAATAGGCTTTTTAATATCTTGACAGGTAAAAGTAGTTAATTTTTTGTTTATAAATATGGCAATTTGGGGAAAGTGTCGAAAAGTGGACTTATTAAACTTAGCCACTGAGATGAACATTGAAATAGATGCAAATGCGACAGTTTTAACCTTGAAAGAAGCCATAAAAGGTAGTGAATTTTATGAACTAGAATTCGTGGAGTTTTCTTCAAACTGCTGTCGAGGAAAGATGAAAGGGTCAGAGTGAGACAACTAGAAGAGCATCGATTGTTCCTAGAAAAGCAAGAATCAGAAAATAAATTTCTTCTCGAAAAATTAAGATTGGAGAAAAATGGAACAAGAGAGGCTCCAAGACACAGAGAAGATATACACCATCTGATGACAAAATATTACTCTAAATCTGATATCAGCTTGTACTTAGTCCTTTTCGAAAGAACAGCCAAGAGGATAGGACTTCCAGAAGAGCAATGGGTGTCTCACCTAACGGGACTCTTGCCAATTGAAATGGCCCAACTCATTGCTCGAGAAACGGAAGAAACATACGAAAATTACGAGGCTGTTAAGAAGGTACTTCTGAACAGATACAAACTAAGCCCAGAAAAGTTCCTTCAACTTTTTTATAATCACAATAAAGGACCAGAGGGAACTTGGAAAGACTTTTTGTTTGAGTTGAAAAATTATTTCTATGAATGGATAGAAGTGAGCACCTTTGAAGATTTGTGCAATTTGATTTTGACTGAACAAGTGAAGCGGAAGACCAGTTTGGAAATTAAAAATCATTTCATCGATGAGTGGACCCAGATGAAAAATCCAGAAAGAGTCGCAGAAAAACTTAATGAATACGAAAACGTAAGGCTGCTCATGAAGAAGAAGACATTTCCATCAAAAGAAAAGACTTTCAAACCATGGAGAGGAAAAAATCAATCTGAAACAAAGGCCCCTCTAAACGAACCAAGGGTTGAGAAGAATGAAAATGAAAGAAGTAAAGATAATGAAGCTTTCGAAAAACGCAGGAAACCACGATGTTTTCGTTGTAATTCTACTGAACATCTAAGGCCTGACTGTCCCTTGATGAAGAAACCTGCAGGAACTTCAGACATCAACCGTCTTATAAAGAAAGGAGACGAAGATGTTATGTCGCTGTATACCTTCATGGCTGAAGTTAATGGATTCACTATGCCCATTTTGCGAGATACTGGAACCAGCATCGATGTTGTGTGCCGCAACCGCATCACTCCTGAAATGTTAACCGGAGAGAACATTTGGGTGCAACAACCATTGGACTAATTTCCAGTTTGCTTACCGTTGGCTGAAGTGGAGCTGAAGGGAGAGTTTGGACACGTCATAACAAAAGCAGCTGTCGTTCCATGCCAGTTAGATAAAGGAAGGTATCTGTTTGGGAACCAAACAGCAGCCTTGTTGGAGACAATGAAGAATGAAGATGTTCCTCACCAGATTAACGCCATAGAAACAAGAGCTCAAAAACGTAAAGCAGAACAAGAGCAAGCTGTCGGAGACATAATTGAAGAAGTCGTGGACGAAGAGGAAAATGAGAATGATGAAATAACAATTGATGAGGATGATCTGTTTTCATTTCCACCTAAAGACGATAACTATGAGGGCTTGGCGTTGTTGAAAGTGGATTCTAAAACTTTCTCAGATCAACAAAAAGAATGTCCTGAGCTGAAATCACTTTTGAAAAAAGTGCAAGAAAATACAGGTGAACCTGTTGGTGGATTGGAAAAGCAAGAAAATGGAATACTGGTGAAGAGAAAGATGGACAAGACAGGAGTGGAGAGACTGCTACTGGTTGTGCCTAAAAAGTATCGAAATGACTTGAAAGCCTTTTGTCATGAGGGGACATCGGGACATTTAGGAGTGACAAAAACGAAAGACATCTTTTCCAGACACTTCTTTTGGCCCCAGTGTTAAAGAAATCGAAGACTACGTTCGAAGTTGTGACAGATGTCAACGCGTTGGAAAACCTTTTGACAAAAATAAGGCTCCTATGAAGATAGTTCCAGTAATTCAAGAAGTCTTTTCCAAGATAAATGTCGATGCTTGTGGACCTTTGCCAGTCACTCCAAGTAGAAAAAGATATCTGTTGACTGCGATGTGCCTATCATCTAAATATCCTGATGCCGTCCCAGTAGAAGATATAACATCTGTGACTGTTGTTGATGCTTTATTGCAAATCTTTAGTAGGATGGGATTTCCAAAGGTTTTGCAGTTAGATCAAGGAAGTTCTTTTACCAGCGCACTCAGTACAACTTTTCTCGAGAAATTCGGAATAAAAGTAGTTCACAGCTCTGTCTATCATCCACAAAGTAATCCAACTGAAAGATTTCATCGGACAGTTAAAAGAGTCTTAAAGGTGTTGTGCTTGGAGTCTGGGAGTGATTGGGAGCAAGCAATATATACAGCTCTGTTTGCCCTAAGAACTGTTACCCATGAAAGCACTGGATTTACTCCTGCTGAACTGGTGCATGGCAAGAATCTTCGAACGCCTCTCACTCTGCTGTATGAAAAATGATTGGACGTGGAAGAAACGGAAGGTGAGCCTGTGACTTTTTTCTTGTGATGTTTTCTCCTTGATTAATCGAATGAAGCGCTGTCAAGAACTAGCAATCTCAAAGATGGAAGAATGCCAGCAAAAGAATAAGACTTGGTACGACAAGAAGGCAGTAAAAAGAGAATTTCAAATAGGAGACCTAGTACTGATTTTTGCTACATTTAAAAGCAACAAGTTAATCCCACATTGGACAAGTCCTGGAACAATCCTAAGAAAACTCTCTGAAACCAATTACGTTGTGCAGTTGCCTGGTGAGAAAGCAACTTCAAAGGTGTACCATGTGAATATGCTGAAGACATAATTTACTTCTTCTGGTCGTTTATAGTATTTGATAAGTGATCTAGAAGGAGAAAATGACGAGGAACAAATGGAAATACCTTGTGTGGACTCTAACCCGAATATATTGGACCTTGAAGAGATGTTTCAAGATTACGGCTAAAGTTCAAACATGAATGAGGACCAAATCGCTCAAATGGAGAACCTAATTTGGAAATATATGAAGTGTTTTTCAAACGTCCCAGGAAAGACCGAACTTGTAATGCATGACATTGAACTTAGCGAAGAACAGTCCATTCTTTCAAAGCCTTATCGAACATCGCCAAGACAAAATGCAATTCTGAAAACCGAAATACAGAAGATGCTGGATCTGAAAATCATAGAAATTGTTGTGTCACTACACAACAAGCTAAATGTAAGACCACTTAGCATGTTGTGTCACTACACAACAAGCTAAATGTAAGACCAACCAAAATATCTAATTTTTCTAAGTAATTGAAATTTAACATTTCAATTTGAATGATTTGGTTTTAAAAAAATAATTATTGGTAACTGAAATAAGTCTTATAATACTGATTTTCTTTTAAAAAGGAATACTTTTATGCAATCACTCAATTTTGTCTCAATAGAAAGATTTGACATGTATTTTCCAATAGTGTTGAGTTTGTTTGACAACTATATTTTTCATTATGTGAGGTTAATAGCTTTTGTAAAGGTTATTTAGGTATTTTATTAATTATTTAGCTGCTGTGGAACAAACTGCATGTGAGAACGCATTTAATTTTAAATTCCGCTTTATTTGCGATTTTTCTTTTTTTTTTTATGCCTTTTAACAAGTTACCAATTGCCATGTGCTGATCAACAGTTTGAGACTTTTTTCACTACCAGGCTTCAAATCGGACATTTTTGTTCATCTTCTTCACGGCATCCATCCTGTCCAGACAACGTCACTCTTCGTTGTTCCCGCGCTTTTCCCTCCAGCCAATAGCCATCCCATTCTACAATTACATCATGGAGTCATGTGACTGACAGAGGCCAATAACATCGGGCTCTGTGCAGTTTGGAGGTGGACGACTCTGGAAAAAGATTTCATTCTAACTTGGGAACTCGAAAAACGAGGAGAAAAGAAAAGTTGGTGAGTTGGTTTGGTGTGGAGAGAAAGATCATGTCTCGGTGCCCTGCTAACGCTGGACGGAAAAAGCCGGTCCATATGAAGGACTAAAAGGAATCTCAATTTCTACCATCGTGCCATGGATGAGGACTTCAGATAAGCATCTTATTCCAACTAACCCTTCTTTCCTATTATATCCTTGCCGCACGCCACGTGGGTATACCATGTTGCGTAATTATCGCAATTGCGCTCTAAGCGCGAGGCATGCTTAAACGTAAATTTTCTTTATTTTTATTTAAAATACTATACTTGAATTTAATTCCGAATTTTATTTAGTCAAGTGTTTTTTTTTATGGTTCCACATGCAGCTCGTAAAATTTTGCAAGTGATTATGTATTGCCTATTGTTTTACAAACCTATTCAGTATATTTGCTTAAATTGCTGTATATCATGTTTCTCAACCAAAAATATTTAATTTGATTTGTTATATATATTATATATTCACATAAATTTTAATCTTAAACCTCATGTTATCCACACGCTATGTTCTAATATAATAATGTAAAGCAACTGGTATTTAGATATTAAGGTATGTACACTGATTGTTATAAATTAGAGTAATGGAGAGGTATTAATAGATTTTGTACCCATTAATAATTTGAATTTCATTTAATTGCTTGAACTCAATTTAAGAGTTTAGGCCTAACAATCATACTTAAAACTAATCATGTTGAATATTCAAGTATTAAACTATTCTAAAAAGAATTCTAAAGAAATAGAGATTGTAAAATGGAGGATAATGTTAATAAATATGTGATTTGTTTTAAAATGTAAACTTGTGTTATATGTTTATTTCTGAAAATTTATTTGATCACACAGATCTTCAGGAAAACCTGGTTATTTAGGAAATTTGATTTAATTGATGTTTAGTGCATGTACACACTTGTTTCATTTGGCCTTATTATGATTCTGCTATTAATCAAAATTGACTTAAGCTTAACTTTGTGTAACTCTCTTAATTATCCTTTTTCTTATTTTATTTTTGTGTAAAATCTGTGTGGACTTCTGTTGATTATTACAACACCACAAAATTGGTTTTTCAGATTGTACATCGCCAATGATTCTAGTAGAAGCTCCTGGTAAGGATCCGAGACCTTGCATTGATTACAGAAACTTGAACAAGATCACAAAAACAAAGTTCTTTCCCCTTCCAAATATAGAAGAAAGAATTGAAATAGTGTCTAGTCTTCTGCTCAGTACATAACAGTTCTAGATTTGTCTAAAGGCTATTGGCAAATCCCCCTCACTGAGCGAGCCCAGAGACTGGCAGCATTTGTGACCAACTTTGGCACCTATAAACCCTTAAGGATTCCATTTGGTCTAAAAAATGCTCCTTACGAATTTAGTAAGATGGTATATCAACTTCTAGAGGGATGCGAAGAGTACGCAGTTCCATACCTCGATGACATAGCGATGTTTTCGAACAGTTTCGCTGAACATCTAAAACAAGTCGATATAGTGCTAAAAAGAATAGAAAAAGCGGGTCTAACCATCAAGCCTTCAAAATGTAAATTTGCTCAAGCAGTATCTTGGACATATTGTTGGACAAGGTCTTAGGAAGCCAGCCGAACTAAAAATTGAGGCGATCAAGAACTTTAGCCCACCTAAAAGTAAAACTGAAGTTCGTGCCTTTTTAGGGTTAGCCGGTTACTATAGCCGATACATTCCAATGTTTTCGTCGATTGCTGCCCCTTTAACTGATTCTTTAAAAGGGAAAGCTAGAAAAGGACCCATTACGTGGACTAAAGAATGTGAGGAAGCATTTGACAAGCTAAAGAACTATCCTGTGCTGTACTCACCAGACTACCAAAAACCGTTCATAGTTGAAACTGATGCGTCAGATCAAGGAATGGGAGTAGTTTTGTCCCAGTTGGTAGACAATGAAACTGAAGAACACCTTATTATATACCTAAGCAAGAAATTTACCAGTGTTGAAAAACGATATAGTGTCAGTGAAAAAGAGTGTGCCGCCATCATCTTTGCAGTTTCAAAACTTAAGTGTTATCTTGATGGGAATTTCTTTCAAATTGTGACTGATCATAATCCTTTAGTGTGGCTGAATACTCACGCGAGTTCTAACGCACGTTTAATGCGATGGTCACTAATATTGCAACCTTTTAATTTTGAAGTTATTCATCGAAAGGGAAAACTGCACCAAAATGCAGATGGATTGAGCCAGATCCCCACTCTACAAAAAAAAATATATATGTATGTGCCTAATTTAATGCTTTTTGCATTTATTTCTATTCATACTTACATTTATTGCTTTTCATGTGTTTATTTTAAATTTAGTTTTTTCGACACTGGGAATTGATAATTTTTGTTTGGCACTTGCCTAGGTTCCTGGAACAGTTATATAACTCTTGTATGAACACTAATCATAAACTTTCTCATTCTTCGAAAGTTTCCCCAGGGGAGGAGGAGTCCTGTAACGTACCTGATCCGTGGCCCTCTAGCGGCCACTCCAGAAGTTTCAACGCCGAAACAAAACGAGAACACTAGAACAGAACATTTTTTCGACTGATGGAGTAACACGGACTTAGAGATGCTTATGTCCGAAAACGGACTGATAAATAAGAAACGAACCCTGTTGGATGTTAAACGTTAAATGAATGCTGTAAACATTTATAAGCTGAATTAAACGATTTTAAAATGTGTTTTTAAATAAATAGAGGAGCCTCGAAACTTCTATGCTGTTTCTTGTAATTAATTACAATGGGAATGACGTTGCGATAAACAAACTGGAATGCATAGGACACGTCCAGAAGCGGATGGGAACACGTCTGAGGAGTGTAGTAAAAGACTACAAGAAGCAGAAGCTGTCGGATGACAAGTCTCTTGGCGGAAGAAACCGGCTGACTAAAGAAGAGATCGATACTTTCCAAATGTATTATGGGAAAGCCATCAGAGATAACGTCAATAAAGATGCAACTGCAATGAGCAGAGCCGTGTGGGCAATCTATTTCCACAAACTTTCTACTGACGATCATCCACAACATGTACTTTGTCCGACTGATGAAGAAACGTGGTGCAACTCAACTACCAGAAAGCCCTCCTTCATGGCGGACCCAGCTGCAGCCACAGAAATAGTTTGCCGGAACCAGTTATGCTGGCAATCAAACCTGTGTTTCGTGCATTGTCGAAGAAAGAACTGTTAGAAAGGTGTCTTCATGGGAGAGCGCATAACCCAAATGAGAGTTTCAATAAATGTGTGTGGCATCGACTACCAAAGACGACTTTTGCAGGAATTGCTCCTCTAGAAATCGGTGTGAGAGATGCAGTAATATGCTTCAACGACGGCTCAAGTAATCGTAAATTAGTGCTAGAAAAATTAGGCATTTTACCGGGCTACAACATGTTGCAGTGTTTCAAGCGGATTAACAGACGTCGAGTTGCCGAAGCTGAACGAATTTTTAAAAGCAATACCAAAGAAGCCAGGAAGCAAAAAAAGCATCAGCAAAGGGTTTTGGAGACAGGACAAAAAAAGGACACATCACTCTATGGCAGTGGAATGCTAAAATTTCCAAATATAGGTGAATATTACTAGCATTTTCTATTTTTGCCGTTTTCACAAGTTGTCAGTTTTTCAACTTTCGGTGCGCACGACGCAAAATGTATCAAAGATATTAACTTTAAATTTTGCATGTAGTTATATCTATCTCTAATCATTATGTTATAGCAAAAAACAGTAAAAAAATCCATTCCAATTTTTTTACGGGATATTATAAAGCAAGAAAACTATGATTTTTCAGATATTATGTAATTTGTATGCCTAAACTTAAAAAATATTTTCTTCTTCAATAAAAATTCATAATGAATATAAAGTTTCAACTATTGTTGTTACAAACATGTGCAGAAAAGTCAATTGTAATGATAATTTTTTTCTTCGTCGCACCTTAACCTGAGTCACTTTGTGAAAACCGATAAAAGCAGATGTTTTATTAATTATTTAATATATTCAAACAATCTACATAACAAAAAGTACTTTAATTAAATAAATATTAAATGTGTGGTGCAGCTTTTAATAAGCCCTTCCATTTTGCAAATTTTCCCTCTCGCAGACTACCCAGTTCCCTTAAGTTTCATTCATAAAACCATAAACAGAAAGTAATAGAGTAAGTGGATCTTTCACACATGTCAAATGAAAACTATTAAAAATTAGTCAATGTGGCTTACAAAAATATTATATATTTACAAAATCAATCAATATCATGTTATTTAAATGTTCCGATTATTTGTTAAAAAAAAGTACGGGATAACTTTTAAATTTCACTATTTGACCACACCGAATATTCGGCTAGACAAGCAGAATAGGTAGAATATTAACAGAATATTTGGTGTACCTCTACTCAAGACCATGTCTGAATCTCCTATCCAAATCTTATGTGAAATGCTTATGCTTAAATGAAATAGTGTACCTATTTGGTTTTTTCTATTTAGAATTAGTTATTTTTTTCGTCCCGTTTAATTATAATCATAGATATGTATGTTATATCAAAAACAAAAGTAACGAAATAAAAACCTTTATTATATTTCATCTAATTTAAGTGTATTTCGAAGCTTAAATAGAATTTTTTTTTAAATAAATAAAATTTTATGAACTTTCTTAAAAATTCAAAAAATAATAATAACTGTTAGTTCATTAACCTTTAATGCCTATAATTTTAAGTTTACTTGAAAATCTTACCAATTTGGAACCAGTGTTCGTTTTTAGAAGTGGGTATTAGTCGAAATACCGATAGATTTCTAGATTATGTTCTTAAAATTGCTTGTTTCTAACTTCTAAGGTCCAGTACATATAAGCTTTCCTTCCAGTACATATAAGCTTTTTCGTAGGGAACACTCGATTTGGAAAGCCAAGTTAACTTCTCTGCAACTGATTCGGTCCACAGCCGAATAGTTTATTTCTACATCTTTCGGTAGCTACCTGGTAGATGGCAGTACGTATAATTGAGTACATTTTAGCACCAGCATACACATTAATATTTCATTAACTATCTTATGTAATAATTTAATGTAGAGTTTATTATAATGTATTGATCGTTCTAGAAATCTTTTTGTAAGGGGACCAAGAGTTAAGACAGCTGCCTACCGTTTTCGTGTTAAATTTTGCTTTGTTTAAGGAGCATTTTATTTGTTTACAAACTAAAACCAATTCGAAAAAATCTACACATGTTCAGTGAACATTTTGTCAGAGATCGTTGTGTATATAGTATTTTGATATAGTTTGTTTTATTGCTCATTAAAAAAATAAAAAGTAGCGTGACACAGTAAATTTTCGATACATATATTCCATGGCAGGCTTGTCCTAGAATCGTTCGCCCATGCTAGGATCGGTATCATATCATGTGGTTTTATTGTTTCCTCGTTACTTTCAATTTCATAAACATTGTTCAGTGGAACACCAGAAGCCTCAAAAATAAGAGGCACTGAATCCTACACCCGTCCTTCCCTCCATGGTTTGGTTTGAATTATCGTCGCACTAGAGCTACACGAGGGCTATTGGCGACGGGCGTCTAATTATAGAGCTACAGTCAACCTTCCCTCCATGTGTTTACCCTGGCATGTCAAGAGACGGTTCTCAAACCGTCACGTAGTTTTTCAATTCCCAATAAAACAATTTTCAGACAAGATAGAGTCGGCCCACAACCAGGTGGCGGCCTCTTAATCGCTGTCAACAATAAGTTTCAAACTTCTCTTATAGACTTCTCCCATTTACCGTCTCGTGAAAACGAAATCATGGGTGTTAACACGTGCTTCAATGGAAATGATTTCTCCGTCATCAATATTTATGTGCCAAAAGGCAGGTTCTGTAAAACTTGGTTGCAGGAGGTTCTGCGTTCTACCGCTCCCCAAGTCCTTATCCTGGGTGATTTTAATTCTCAACACTCCTGTTAGGGTAGTGACAATGACTCTCAAGGGGCCCAGATCCTTTATGACTGGGTACAGGACAATGACCTGATCCTGTTGAACTGCGCCACGCCGACCCACATATCTCCTAGGGGAAACACTTCACTAATTGACTTAAGCTTGTGCTCTCCTAATATTGCCTCTGTATCAACCGCGCTCGTTGGTCCTGATGGCTTTGATAGTGACCATTCCCCTATCCAAATCTCCGTCGGTAACCCAAGCAATTCGGAAAGTTATAGAATGCGCTACAACTGGTCCAAAATTGTTGAGGATCTGGCCGTAGCGATATAACTAGGTGCGATATAGCGAGGTGTGCTGGTCTCAAACTTTTTTTATTTTTGTCGTTCTTTTTTTAAATTGTAAACGAGTGTTTTTACATTTTTAGATTCGCAAAACCTTTGTAAAGAAGCCTTTGTCAAAATACAAAAAAGCGACCGAAGAACTAAAGTACCATGAATCTACACTATCAATTTTCTGTTGAAAAAGCTCTTAATTTTAAACACTTTCAACTCTGCCCCTGGAAGTTCCAAGCAGCACATTAGTTATATGTTGGATTAGAAGAAGGCTGCTGTAGTAGAACATAACCGAAAACGGTTAAAGCCTATTGTTAAAACAATTCTCTTTTGCGCACGCAGCAATTTGCCCTTAAGAGGTCATCGTGATGATGGAAAAATGAATAACGAAGATTGTCTAGACAATGCCAGGGTTTCAAGTGCTGCGCATATTGCGCATATCTGCTCCAATACGCAATACCTGCGCATCCTTGCTACAAAACAGCTTTTTTTGTTAAAAATTGCGCCAAACCTGCTCCAAAATCCCGTATTCGGGTTCCCACCCCGGTTTCCATCCATTCCTCTTTCCTTTTCAGCCACCGAACTTCACTTCTTGACGTCACGTATGACGTCACCTTTGTTTCCTGTTCCGATCTCAGGGATGTGAGGTATTGTAATAAAACCGGTTTTACTTGGTTTTGGCCGATCCAGTTTTTTTTTGTTTAACCGTTGGTTTCCACTAGTCCGGTTTTAACATTTAAGTATTAAAACCGGTCTTCAGTTATAAATCAGTTAAACCTAAAACCGGTATACTATTGATTTGATTACACTAAGATGTCTTCGAATATTAGTTACCATCCAGTACAATCTAATAATGCTTCCTGGTTTACTTATTTTGCTGCCTAGTAATTTTTTTTTACGAAATCCACGATGAGGTCGCTTTGCATCATAGTGATTGATAGATTTTTTGCCTCTGCGTAATCGGAAGAGCGTCTCGTTACTTTTGTAGCTCCGGTTCAGGCCAATCGGACCAACCAGAATATGTTTTTTTGATCAAGTGTTCGTTGGGATTGTGACCTCTTGTTACCACAAGAACAGTTTGATTTTTTTTTTGTTTACGTTTTAGACTTATTTAAAGCATTTTTTCTACCTTGGCATATTCTGGGGTTTTTGATTTAAAACGGGGGGGTCTTTTTTTTTTAAAATCGGTCTCTCCCCGAAATTTAAAAGTGTCCGAATTATGGGTGTCTAGATTAGCGATTCTGTACTGTATTAGCCAATTTCCGAAAGTCCGCAATTTCCGCTATTTTACTGATTTTTAATTTTACGTTTTATAATTTCGGAATTTGTTATTTTCAAGGAGTCGTTAATTGAAATTTCTGATGATAGATCTTTGGGATTTTAGAGATTTTTCGTGCTTAAATAAATGGTTCGCTAGACGCCGATTTTCGAAGTTCATGATTTGACGACTTTTAGGGTATTCGCAATTTGCCGATTTCTGTAGGATCGCAATTCAGCGATTTCTGAGAATTAGCGATTTTCCAGACTTCCTGAAATTTTAGAATTTATCAATCTTTGAGATTTAGTGAATCATTGATTTTCAAAAAAATTTGATTCGCCGATTTTTGAAGGTTTTTCATCAATTGAAATGTTCAATTCTGTCTTTTTAGTTAAAATTTAAGGAAATAACTCATTATGTTAACAGATGTGAAATATTAAAGTTAGTATTATTAAAGATTATATTAAATGAAATATTTTTTTTTAAACTTATTTTTTAACATTTTAAAAAACATCTCATATAAAAGAGAATCCTATGTTAAACGGGGTGTTGTTTCATTAAAATTTTCTGTTAGCTAGTTGTTAAGCATATTTGAAAATGTAGTGGTATAATTGGTTATGCGAGTGTCCTTGAAAAATTTGGAAATGAGCCTTGAAATGCGCTTGAATTTTTACCAGAAATTCTGCTGGACACCCTGTCATACGAAAAGAAAAGAATGTAGTGTTCCGATATACATATTTTTTAAACTGCTCACACAATCTCGAAATTTCTCTAAGAATTCTTTAATACTTTAACTCTAGAATTTGGAAATTTGAATTTTTGTGGAAACTATAATAAGATTTTTAACACAATTAGATTTTAGTTACATAAAATTCATTTTACTTAGCAGTTATAAAAAAAAATTGAAATGTCGGTTCTAATATTATAATTTGATTATTGCATCTTTTTATTGTGTTGTTCTTATGATAACTTTTCTTTTAAACAAAACTAAATATTTAATATAAGTTATATACTGCTCTGTTAAAACGGTTTTGTAACTCTGAAGTACAAATTTTCTGCTTCAAAAATGACATTTTGCATCTCTGAAAACCTAATTTGAAATAAAATTTACTGCTCCAAAACTGAAATTTTATATTGCTCAGCTGCAATGCTCTAAAAGGAAGACAAGGCGTATTTAGAAGCCTGTTGGCTTTTCGAATCGACGCAGGTGACAATGATTTAAAGAGCCACCTTTTCACCTGCAATGAACTGAATGAACTGACACTTTGAAGGATGGTTGTCTGAACTCGACATACAGAACTTTGATCAACTAAAGGACTTAATCATCGCGAACCAACTAAAGCGCAAGTCGAGCCCAGAATTGAAAGATCACTATTTGTATGAGTGGGCGGATTGCAACGACCCAGGCGAACTCGCAGACAAATTCGAGGCTTACGAGAATCTGTGGAGCGGTGTGAGAAAAGGTCCCAACCCTGACTACAAGAAAAGAAATGTCCATAAACAAAAGGATGAAGCACCAAGACGGGAAAATTTCAGAGAGCCGTTCCCGCAAAGGCGAGACGAAAATAGAAGACCAGAAGCAAGACGTGAAAACACAAGGTTCAACAACCGGACACCTGACAGAAACGGCCAGGAAGGACGGAAAAGGAAGAAAAAGAAGGATTCCCAAGACTGGGGCAACGAACTCAAGCAGCCACGAATAGAGTAGACGTCCAACCCATACCCATAGAGGAGGGAGCAACACGCATTTTGACAGCAAAAATCTCTGTTCCTGTCTCTACGCCCATTGACCACAAGGAGAAAATCAATGAACTTAAGAGAATAAGTTTAGCAAATGTGATCCAGGGGATCGTGGACAATGGAGCCCAGATATCAGTCATTCGAGCAGACTTGGTTACCGACTTATTGTGCGATGGAGCAGGAAAGATTAAAATTGTCTCCGCTTTCGGAGAGACAGAGTTAGCCCAACTGAAGGCGATTCATATGAAAATAAATGATGGACGTCATGGCGAAGTACCGATCACGTGTGCAATTTCAGAGAAGCTAGTCAGTGAGATGTTGGAGAGTTGGTCAGCATTTGAGGCATTGAACGCCAACATAGAGCTGTTTGGTAGTGAGTTTACCCCAGGGAAAGATGAAGTTGAAGAGGAGCTCCATCCGGTCGCACTCTCAAATGAGATTTCCAGCATAGGAAACGACACGACGATTGGAAAACGAAGGCTGTTTGTCCAATTACAGAAGGAAGATGAAACGTTGAAAGGGGCATGGGATCTAGCACGTGAGAAGAAAGAAAATTTCGGGGTGCAGGATGAAGTTTTGATCCACACAGAGGTTGTGGGTGGAGAGGAAATTCAGCAAGTGGTTTTGCCATTAGTCAAGAGGGAGTACGTGCTACAAATGGCGCATGAGGTTCCTCTAGCAGGACATTTGGGTGAGCATAAAACGAAACAGCGAATCAAATACTCATTCTACTGGCCAAATATCAAGAGAGACGTCAAGCTCTTCTGCGAGAGCTGTAGAGTTTGCCAGCTGCGGAAAGGCGTCACCTACAGGGATCGGATTCCGATAACACCGATAGTAAGACCCGAAAATCCGTTCGAAGTGTGGAGCGTTGATTGCATCGGACCCCTGGAGCCAGTGTCTTCAAGAGGACATAAGTTTGAGATCTGCGCTGTAGACTTGTGCTCTAGATGGGCGGAGGCCATACCAGTGAAAAACATTAGTGCGAAGACGACATGTGACGTACTGATGGAAATTTTCACGCGAACTGGATTTCCCAGGACTATTTGCACTGATCAGGGAACCAACTTTACGTCTAAATTGACCAAAGCCTTTTTGGACTTACTAGGAGCATCACCAAGGTTTTCAACTCCGGGTCATCCAGAGAGTATGGGTGCGGTGGAGCGATGGAATAGGACTCTAAAAGAAATGCTGAATAAAAATATTCAGGAGCATAAACGGCAATGGGACATTCACTTACCATTCTTGCTGTTCGCGTACAGGGAGGTACCCCACAGTACCACGGGAGTCTCGCCGTTCCAGCTGGTCTACGGAAGAATTCCTCGCGGACCCTTAGGGCTGATCAAAGACGCCTGGACAGGAGAATCGGACATTCCTACAGAGGCCTCCTCCTCCATCGAAAAATACATTGATGACTTACAGGAAAGGATACGGACAGCTCATAAGATCGAGGCTGGAAACACAGAGAGGGCCCAGGAATCTTATACGTCTAGGTATAATTTGAGATCGAAGGAGAAGACCTTCGAGGTAGGGGAAAAAGTTCTGGTTCTCATCCCCTCGTCTTCCCACAAATTATTGAAAACGTGGTCCGGCCCAGCAACCGTAGTCCAACTTACACGACCCCACTCTGCCTTGTTTTATGTTTCTTGTAAATATGTTTATAAAGTAATCTTGAATATTTCAGGCTTCGCCATCGACCAGTGCACCCGCCCCACAGTCCATACCGAAGGCCATGTCACCACCGGCCATACCGACTTTTGCCCACGTATGTTTTTTAAGAACTAATTACTTTTTACTAAAATAATTATGTTAGAACTATTTATTTTTTAACCCTTTAACCTCAAAGCCGGCTCAGAACGGCTTTAAAAGCAAACTACGGGAAAGCCGTTTCGTTATACAAATAGGGGTGTCGGAAATGCGAGAAGGGACGCGCACACTTCCCGGTTGGTCATTATTGTCGAAGCCATTCAAGCAACACAATGGGGTTTGCACTGAAAGGTACCTGCTTTTCAGTCAGCGTGATTTATTTCAAAACCTTTCGTTTCGGGCATGTTCGGTGGATGCTTGTAATTACAGGGCTTACAATATGATATTTTCAAAGGTAAACATACAAGGAAAGAAGTTCGTACATTGCTCTTAACGTTCAAGATGTCTAATAGACTAAATGATCAGACCTTGTCAAATTTAAGTAAAAGAAAGGAAATATTTTTTTTACTTATTAAAAATAAAATTGAAAGTTTATCTTTGCCAAGACATTAAAAAGATATCTTAATAAGAATATAAACATTACATGCGCTATAAAAACAAACGAAACTTAATATACTTTCAATAGTAGGGAGGCAAAAGGCCAAAATTGGTGCAACCCGAGAGGTAACCAGCAAACGATGTTTTAAACTTTTTAGCAGAGTTGTATAGATGATATTTTGAGTGTAGGTCAATCGATACGAGTGGGACAACCTTTTCTGGAGACCATTTTGGAAAATGGCGGATGCAAATATTTGATTGTTAGTAGATAAGAAATGCGAGTTCTGGGTCAGCGGTGGTGGGTGGTGAAATGACGTTACTGACCCACCACCGCATATGACGTCACCGGATATGAGTCACCGTAAGCATGTGACCGGATATGACGTAGCGGAATCGGAGTCGAGTTGTTTTAGTTTCGTTATTGTAATAAAATAGGTTTATGTGACGTATTATAGGGTAGGTTTATATGACGTAGATTATAGGGTAGGTTTTTGTGACGTAGGTTATAGGGTAGGTTTATGTGACGTAGGATTTGAGTTGAGAACTAGTTGTTAATAAATGTTATATGTAAAGAACAGTTATTATGATTAGGTTTCAAACAATAGTAATTATAAGTCTTAAAAATATTATGAAAGTTTTATAATTTAAATTGTTTTTTTCTCAAAGCAGCAATAAATACACAATTTTTAAGAGACATCAACATTTATTTACACTAAATTCATATATACATTGAATAAATACAATACTAACATAACATTTCTTCTGAAGGTGCAATCATATTTTTTACATCATGTAAAAAGGACGATACATTACTTAAGGAGAAAAAGTCTCTGATCAGAATCAAATTTACAAAATATATATATTGCATATTATCTTCAACAAATTTCCGTGCAAGTTCAACATAATTGATCTCATATAGAGCTGAATCAAAAAACATATTTACAAGTTCTTCAACTGTATGACACACACAGGGCATCACATCCGTAACACGGAGCCAATTCTTTCATTTTTAACGAAATAATTTCAAGTACTTACGCAGTGATTCCAACGTTTCACTAATTCCAACGTAGTGGGGATGTGGAATATATAACAGTTTCAGGAGCAGCTAGTTGATTTACGAGTTTTTTCGCATGATCTCGTAGCGTAACGGTCAGTAGAGTTTCTTCAATCAAGTCCTTCACACGATTAGATGATCTCAATAACACGTCGCACTGCTTATCATCAAGGTGTACTGTCTCAGGAACTAGCTGAAATGATTGATCACGACGTTCAAACATCCGTTGGAGCATAACATACAATTTTTCTTCAGAACCGTCCATGACTTTGAAAACACAAATCACGTTCCACAACTTCTACATGATTGTTGGAGTAACGTTCGAAGTAACGGTTGCTGAGAACTTTGGGCAGCTTCTCTGTCAGGGCAACCCACACTTTGGGGGGTTAAGGAAACGCCGTCTTTGGTAGGAAGTAACTGCTTAGCTCCATTTTCAATAAACTTCCGAATGTGAATGCGGGTGTGACCCAGGAAACTCCTTACCACCAGGAACTGACTGTCTCCGAGATGAATCATGTTGTCAGGTAGATTATCCATAGTAATGATAGATGCCTACGGGAAAAAAGAGATTGATGATGTTGAGAGAGATCACATGTTTTGAGCGAATTATTTTAACCAAGAGTAACTTTACCAAATTATAGTTAAACTCATACAATCTATTTCGTATTATAGCAATTAGTAAGTCGAAACAAATTACACATTGAATATATCTTAACAAATAACTTACCTCATTAATCTGTTCTCTCACAGAAGACATCTTAGACACGTTAAGGCGAGTAAAGGAATGATTTCTAGAAACTGAGATAAGCGGTAAAATTACAGCGCCCCCTACAACCTTCTCTCATTGGTTTACACTACCGATATGTGCCTGAACATGTTTTTGATGACGCCATACACATCACGTAAACATGTCTTATCACGTGAAAATAGGATGACTATGACTCATCTTGTTTTATATTACCCGAACATGAATATATACCGCTTGACTATGACTCATCTTGTTTTAGACTGTCCAAACATTTCTTACTTAGTTAAATCCTGCTTCACTAATTATCGAGTAATTAAATCTCTTACTTTTAAATAAATTTGATCAGATCATACATTTAACTATGAATATAATAGAATAGCTTAAATTAGAAAAATATATTAATGAATTTTCAATGGAAATTATACACAATTGAAGAGCTTAGTGGAAGAACGTGCTAAGTGACATTTTTGAAAAAATTGAGATTTTTGTTTTAATGAACCTATTACTAACTTTTTATCGATAACAAGTTTCCCTTTTTTTCATAAACTTTAAGATTAGTATATTTTCTTTGGTTCGCAAGTACCGTTTTCAACAGATCCGAGTGCAAACGAAAGACTGATGATGCTCATTTTCACCTTTGTCACTTAGCACGTTCTTCCACTAAGCTCTTAAATTTTAACCTACTAATAAATACACTTTAAGAATTAATTCAGATTTCATTTAAAATTATCAAAGTATAATTAATTTTAAGGTACAATATAACATTAATGCGTCAAATATTTTATATATTAGAAATTTTTTCCATCCTAAAAATATAATTAAGATTAGATCACTTGAATATTTAAAACATAATTCTTTTAAACGGTTTGGTTCCTTTAATATAATAATTTCGTTCACAAAAATATATCTAGTCATTTTTTATATCAAATAATTTTATACCCCCACAGTAATTAAAAATGCGATTTTTAAAACTAAAAATGTCATACAATATAAACTCTGAAACTTGTTATTGCACCCGGGGACAAACTAATAAGAAATTCCAAACCATCACGCGCTTTTGATTACAAAAAAAAAAAAAACAGTTATGTAATATACCGCTTATCATGTTCGAACACGAAAATGCGAACTCAAACCAAAAAGATAAAATCCTAGTCTCATGACATCGAAAACACGAGACTTAAGTCATATGATCAGATTGCACCCTCGTGAGGTTAGATTAGTTTGAATTATCATCGCACTAGAGCTACACGAGGGCTATTGGCGACGGGCGTCGTAGTTTAGAACCACAGTCAAGTGACGAGCCGACACCTGAGTAGGCACCCATTGCAACCGTTAAGGGCGACATCGTACGCAGCGTTAGGACTTTAAAGGATATTTAACGTGTACTCCCTCTACACGGGGTATTATTCGTCGGACATTTTTGGATGCACGGGCCGTTTATAGGTCGGCAGTTACTTAGGCGATGCCCGGACCCGAACCTGGGACCTTCCGCATGCTAGACGAATGCCTAACCGTCTGGGCCACCCTCGTGAGGCAATACTAAACATGTGATAAAGTCACGGAACGATAGAAAGTTCTAGAACAAATTATTGCGCAATATACCACATGATTTCTGATTGTATAAAAGCCAAGCTGCTGCATTATCAGATCATTTCTACTTGTCTCGTTCACCAGTGAGTTCTGTTTTTATCCCAGCTAATTGCTGTGTTAGTATATTTTCAGCTTAAATAGCTCTTTTTAATTTTTCCAGGTATCCGTTTCAAGTTTCGAGAAGGTAAGTCTGTTTTAAATAAGTTCTAGTATTTTAAATCTTATTTTTTCGGTGTTGTTAAATTCAATTACTGTATCTTTTTTATATTAAAACCTATTTTAACGTGTAATTCAGAATATTTATAATAGCGTGTTAAGAAATATAGTTATTCAGCTAATATGTAAGTAATCTTTTTAAATAATATATAGTTATTCTATTAGCGTTTAATAATTCAGAATTAATTTCAATATTTTTTAATAAATGACTAAACCCAATGTGTGTTTTTTTCTAGTGTTTAAATACCATTAATATTTAAATGGCTCGTGGTTTATAATGAGTTTTTACCAAATCTGTTATTTCAAAATATTTATATATGTAGTTAAATTCAATAACTGTATCTTTATTTTTATATTAAATCCTATTATTATTATCCTATTTAAATTCATTATGTAATACAATTACTAGTTAATAAACTTTACGATTTGAGTTAACGTGTTTTTTTTCAAATGCTATTAAGAAATAATATTCTATTTTTTATGGTACTAAAAGTATACCTTAACATTGAATAAGTCGTTTAATGTTTAAGGATTCAATTGGTTCTCTGTTTATAAAATACATTAAGTATTCTTTTAAAAAATATTTATAATGTATGTTAAAAATATTTATTCCGATATTTTCAATAACTATCTTTTTTTTCATATTAAAACCTATTTTTTTTATTTCAGTGTGTTATTTAGCTAATATGTAATACGATTGTCATATATTAAAGTTTATGGTTCGAGATTAACGTGTTTTTATAGATTTAAATAAATAAAACATTTAAATTCTGTGTTTTTTTTCAAAATATTTATTCCGATATTTTCAGTGTAGTTAAATTCGACAACTTTTAAAGTGTATTTTTTTTAAATTTTGTATTAAAAATCTATTTTAACATATAATTCAGAATATTTATAATAGTGTGTAGTAGTATGTTTTCGGTCACACTAAGAACACTATTAAAATCATGGTCCATTCTTAGAACACTATTAAAATCATGGTCCCATTTTAGCTAAAAAAAAACTTATTTGGTTAAGGTAAAAAAAATCCTCTATCCTAAAAAAAGATCACTGGTTGTTCTAAAAAACAACAGGGCCTGGGGAGTCCAGTCGGTTAGGCACTCGCCTAGCATGCGAAAGGTCCCAGGTTCGGGTCCGGGCGTCGCCGAAATAACTGCCGACCTATAAACGGCCCGTGCAGCCAAAAATGTCCGACGAATAATACCCCGTGTAAGGGAGTGCTCGTTAAATATCCTTCAAAGTCCTAACGCTGCGTACGATGTTGCCCTTAACGGTTGCGTTGGGTGCCTATTCAGGTGTCGGCTCGTCACTTGACCTGTGGTTCTAAAATACGACGCCCGTCGCCAATAGCCCTCTAGTGCGACGATAATTCAAACCTAACCTAACCTAAAAAACAACACTGTCCATTTAAAAAAATATTTGGAAAATACGCAAAAGATTTTTAAAAAAAAAAAGCTGTGTGTCTAGGTGTAGAAAGTGGACAACCTGGAAAACAAGTTCAAGGTTATTTTGAAACATGTTGAAGTTGTATTGATTTTTGTTTCACCTCGTTTAAACATGTTTCGTCAAGAATCATTGGATGGAAATACAAGGTTAATAAAACCAGTTTATTCTTTTTTTATACATGAGATTGTGTTACATGCATTAAAGTTAGCACTCATTTCTCTCAGAAACTCACCATGGATAAGACACAATCTGTTACCATTTTCGGTGCTTCAAAAATTTTAAAAACGGTTGATATTTATAATGTTAACACCAAGCTACCTGATAACTGTTTTCATATTGGAGATGGTTTGTTTGTTATTGTGGGTTTTGACAACGGCAAAGTGAACATTCATATAATTGAATTTCTAAAAACAGCAGGAGGCGAATTTTCAGCATCAACTAACAGAATTGTCATATCACCGTTCCTCTGGCAGTCACTTTGTGCATCGTTGGAGAATCCTGCTTTTGTCGATTTACCTACTTCATTTGAATCCATCTCAATGCTGAAAAATGAACTATTCCTTGCAACAGTTGAAAGAAACAACGAAATGTGTGTAACTCTACAGAAATGTTTTATGAAGCAAGATTTTGCCAGGTATTTTCTGCCTGAGCTACTCATAATCTCTGAATATCAATGGACACGTTTGAAATATGTGAATTCTCTTGTTAAAGAAATAGTTTTACGGTTTCTGTTGAAACACGAGCTGAAATCCTTGATTTTGTTGGAAACCGAAAAACTAACAATGCCCGACTATAATGAATCAGTTGAGAAGACCAACGCTGAAATGGTGCTCAATGTCTCTCTCTGTGAATTTTTGAAAATTCATTTGGACAAGGCGATGAATATCGTTTTTGAATGTGATGGGTGTAGACTCAACTACGCCAATCAGCTAGGCCATGAATGCATGACGATGCCGGACGATGAAAAACTATCAAAATACTTTAATTTGGCTTTTATAACATTTGATTGGAAAAAAATTGTATTTGATTTTGTGTATGAGAACAAGGGATTGGTTAGATTTATAACTGAAACTTTTTTGGATGGTTTAGACGTTCATTACGTCCTTGACTGTGTGCGTAAGTTATATTAATTGTCACTTAAATTATAATACTATATATTTTGCCCAATAAATATTTTTTTTTAAACTGTAAACTATCTTTTTTTTATTCTTTTGAAAATGTGATACATGTAGTTATATAAAGTGTCTACAAATAGGGAAATGCTCACATGATGGATGATATTCGCTATAGTGGGAAAGAAATTAGGATTCTTAAAGATCAAGTTCCCCCCTCTATAAGTGTGCTCCATGCAGTATCAGATAGCTTATTTGTAGATGGTGTAACTCTAGTCAAAATGTTTTTTCCTAGCATTTGTTACTTTAATGATAGAAAAGCATCCACATACTAAGTTTTTATTGTGTGAAGAATCATTAAAAATTTTATGTAAAAGATTAAAATTTGAATAACTTTGTAAGAGAAGAATGGCACGCACAATTCGATCATTTCTTAATAGCATGCAATTTAAGTGTTTTCTAAACAGGCACCCTGCGTATGACATTCGTTATTTTTATCTAATTAATAAAACTTTGAAAGCCGACGTGATAGGTATTCAATTAAACCAAGCAGAATTTAACAAGTTGTGTAAGCAATGCTATATCTGAAGGTGCCGAGTTGTACGCTCGTACTAGGTTGTAGTCAATCGGGAAAATCTACACTAGTACGAAAAATGATCAAATCTAACGTTTATGAAAAGCAAATTAAGAAAGTTATTTGGTGTTACAATTACGCTTATCCGTGGTTTATCGAAGAACCTGATTTTAAATTTGTTCAAGGGTTGCCAGAAGAATATGAAAGCGGGGATTTAATTGTCATTGACGATTTCATGCATTCGCTGAACCAAAAAATAGCTCATTTTTTTACGGTTGCGTCTCATCACTGCGGAGTGAGCGTTATTCTAATTCTACAGAATATATTTCCCCGTTCTCCCGTTATGAGAGACATCAGCTTGAATGCGCAATATGATTCTTTTTAAAAATTCGCGGGACGCCAATCACCGTGCACACGCTTTGTAGACAAATTTATCCTCAAAACTCGAAATTTGTTAGGAAAAAAAACTAGTTTGTTAAAAATTGACTTTTTCCCCGTTTTAGTTTTGCCAAGTCGAAACTTAGACAAGCTACTTAAACTTGCCACGGAAAGTTCCGGGAATGTTTACAAACAACCAAATCACTCGTTTCAGTTCAAGTCTTTGAGTGTTTGGTTGGTTTTATGTTAATTTCCTCAGTAACAAACATATTGGCTGTTCTCTCTATTTTTTTAGAATTGGTAAATTAATCTAAGGGTTTTATAAGTAGCTTATGTAACTTTAAATAATATATTTGAACTAATTCCAACTTGTGTTTTTCTCTTAATATTATGTAAATTAGCGTCTGCTTAACTGCGTCGTCTAACTTATGCAAATTCTTTCAGTATATAAGCAGCCGGTTTTTCAAACCCGCTCTCTTCTTTTGATCACTTCTTAGTGACTATAATTATGTGAGGTTAACCGCCGGTATCCCTTTTTGGGTGTTTGTTTTCTTTAGACTATGCAGTAAGCAGATCTTACTTGACTGCCACGCAGTCGCTGTTTTTGTCTGTCGTTTGTTTTGGTTAAGCAAAGTCATGTTAACCGGTGATTGTTTGTGATATTTAAATAAACTTTTAAATTTTAAAAAGGCTTCTGAATATTATTTACGCCACTATAATGCGTCACTCTGCTCAAATTATGAAATATCCGTAACATTGGTTATGGGCCGATCCCATAACGGACTTCGTCAAAACCGATCTCGGAAGAAGTCGTCACGTAAGTTAATGTTTTAACGAAGCCTAAAGTTTATCAGACGGCGGGCCAGGCAGTTTCAATCCTACTTCAGTCATGGAAGTCTCGCAGATCGAAAAGTTAGATGCCAGCAACTACGGCGCCTGGAAGGAAGACGTCAGGGTTCTTCTTATGGAGAGAAACTGTTGGAGAATTACTTCCGGGGAAGAAAAATATCCTACAGAAGTAGAACCTGACGAAAAGTCAACTCCTGCCGAAAGATCCAAAGATCTTCGTGAAAAAGCTAAAGAAATTAAGGACTTTTCTATCAGACGGGATAAAGCGTATAGTACGATATACTTGAGTATTTCCCGCGACTACCGCAACCTCATATCTGGGATTGATGACCCCGCCACAGCATGGAAGAAGATTGCCGAACATTTTAGACCAGATTCTAGAGCAAGGGCAGTCGGGTTGACAGACGACTATTTCAACTGCAGGATAACTCCCGGTGAAGAAGTTGGGTTGTATGCTGCAAGATTGAAGAAGATCGCAGACGAATTGCAAGGGATCTCAGAGAGTCTATTCCCGACTGGTATCAGGCTTTTCAACCGATTCGGTATCTACCCCCAGAATATAATTCAGCCGTCCAGGCGATCTACCGCTGGGAGGATTCAAGGTTCACTTTTGACAAAATACTAGAAGAGAAAGTAGGTTGAAGCAGTGCCAAAAGGATCAGTCTTTTTCTGCGTACTACGTTGATTCTCCTTCAGGTAACCAGAAGCAAGTTCCGTCATCGAATAAGTCTGTGACTATCAAGCCTGTGACAAAGACCGACGAACATCATCCACGAGGACGTAAGTCAAGACCAAAAGGTCGACAACCACAGTCTAAAGGACGAAGAACCCCTTCATTTTCAAGACAACGGGACAAGCCTCCTCATCAAACCAGCTACGTCATCCACGCTCTTCTCACTGAGGGTCAAGCGGACAAAGGTTCGTGGATCTTCGACACAGCTGCAAGTTCACACCTGTGCTGTCAGAAAGACCTCCTAGAAGATTATGAGGAACTTCGTGGAACAACGCTGACTGTAGCCATAGCCGGCGTTACCTGCCAAGTAGAAGGAAGAGGAACTGCCCGATTGGAGTTCAGAAAGAAGGGTGAGTCTGAAGTTGTCATTTTAACTAACGTCTTATACTCCCCTCGTCTAAGACAAAATCTTATATCAGCATCTATCATTGATAATGCGACATCATCTTTTGTTGGTAAAAATAACAAAATAACTGTGTATAACAAGGACGGAAGGGAAATATTTTATGCACTTAAGAAGCATGGTTTATATTATGTAAAACCTTATTGTAATGTTAAATCCAGTAAAAATTCAGATATAAAATTTTCAAATGTAAATGTCTCTAATGTAAATGTTCCAACTACAAGTTCGAATGATTTAAAAACCTGGCATCGCAAGCTCTGTCATGTAAATACAAAATCTATAGTTGAGACCAGTAAAAACGGTGCTGTTAGTGGTTTACCAGAGTTTAAAAATCAAATTATAAATTGTGAACACTGTAAATTAGCTAAAACTCGTCGGAAGTCTTTTAAACCTTTAAGTAAAATCAGATCAACTAAACCCCTACAACTTCTGCACATGGACCTTTGCCTCATACAGCCATTGGAGGTTATCGTTATTTTCTTACTATAACTGATGACTATTCCCGTAAGGTGACTGTTTATCCTTTAAAAGAGAAAAACGATGTGTTTTCTTGCTTTTCAAGATTTCTGAAAAGAGCCGAAAGGTTTCTAAATAGCAAAATTGTAGCTGTAAGGACTGACAATGGTTTAGAGATCTGTTCAAAAGAGTTTGAGAACTTTCTAGAAGACCAGGGGATCAAAATCGAACCAACCAACATTTACACGCTGGAACAAAATGGCGTTTCTGAGCGTTATAACTATATCGCAATGGATGCCATTAAAACAGTTTTAAAAGATAGTGGGTTGGGACACCATTTTTGGGCTGAAGCTTTGTTTTGTTTTACGTACGTGTGGAATCGTATCTGCCATTCTGGTCAGGAATCTACACCCTTTGAACTTTATGGAGGTCGTAAACCTTCTGTAACGCATATCAAAACTTTCGGAACCCCTGTTTATTTAGGTATTCCCAAACAGTTAAGGCGTAAACTAGACCTGAGAACAAAAAAGGGTATAATGGTTGGTTACGCACAAAGAACTCGTGGCTATAGGATCTGGCTCCCCGATGAACGTAAAATTGTCGAATCTATAAATGTCACTTTTAGTGATGAAAAGACTTTACGCAGTGGGGCTGTACTGGACCCTTCACGAGATTTCGAAGATACTTATAAATCTGACTCTGATTCGGATCTTTCTTCTGAAAACGAAGTTCAAACAGATCCTTCAAAAATAACCCAACCAATAGACCCTGTTCCCAGTACAAGTAAGGAAATCACCCCTAAAAATGTAAATTGGTCTCGCCAAGCAGTTACAAGGCGTGATAAAAGTCGTACTGACATTTATTATAGGGTTGAAGGTTCCAATGTTAGATTAAGGTCTCATAAAGATGTTGAAGACTATTGTAATTTAAACCAAATTCCTTATAAAAAAGAACTTTTTGATTTTAGTGGAAATAATACTAAATTGTAAATGTATAATGTAAATTGTGAACAATCGAACCTTGTTAGCACATGACTAGAGTAATCCCAAATTGTTTTATTTCTCCTATGAGGACTCCTGAAGCCAATTTTTGGCATAAAGCCATGACTGAATAAATCGAAGTAATGTTAAATCGTAACGTCTGGGAACTTGTTTCAAGACCACCTGACACAAAGTCATTGGGTGTAGGTGGGTCTATACTATTAAATACGACAACGAGGGGAATGTTGCCCGTTATAAGGCTCGTTTAGTAGCTCAGGGTTTCCTACAGACTAAAGGTGTTCATTACGACGATGTATTTAGTCCTGTGGTTAATTTCTCGCTTATCAGGATGCGGTTCTCTATTTTTGTATGCAAACTAAAATGGAGGCATTGTCAACTTGACATAAACTGTGCCTACCTGTATGCTAACTTAAGTGAAACACTATATATGCAGCAACCACAAGGTTTTCGGGATCCGAATAAGCCGGATTATGTTTGTAAGTTAAACAGAGCCATTTATGGGTTACACCAGTCCGGTAGAGAATGGTTTACAGAAATACATAATGTGCTAATACGGCTTGATTTTCACAAATTGGAGTGGACAAATTGCGTTTATATTTTTCATGATGTTATTTTGCTTTTATATGTGGACGATATTGTTCTCCTGGCCAAAAGTGATGATATAATAGATTGCACAATTTCTAAACTAAAAACTTATTTTGACCTTAAGGTTTTAGGAGAGACTTATAGACTTTTAGGTGTTGAATTTCAACAAATCCACAATGATCTAGTTATTCATCAAACGGCCTATATTGACAAAATTTGTAAAAGTTATGAAAAATTTAAACCCCCTGTTACTTCACTGCCAATTGCTGTAGGAACTATTTTGTCTAAAACTCAGTGTCCTACTTCGGAAGAAGAAATCTCTTTTATGTCTAAATTACCTTACAGAAATATTTTAGGTTGTTTATCCTTTTTGGCTGGTAGAACCCGCCCGGACATTTGTTATGCTGTTAACATATTATCCCAATTTCAGTCTAATCCGGGTTTCATGCATTGGAATGTTCTACTTAAATTATTAGGTTATCTTAAACAAACCAGATCTTATAAGCTTAATCTTTCTCAAGTGTCTAAATGTGAAATAAATTGTTTTAGTGATGCCGACTATGCTTCAAATAGAGACGATCGTATTTCTATTGGTGGTATGATCTTATTTATAGATAGCTCTCCTATTATTTGGCGGACTTTCAAGCAGAAATGTGTCAGTCTTTCGACACTTGAAGCTGAATACATTTCGTTAACCGAATCAGCAAAAGAGTTAACGTGGGTGCAAAATATACTAAAGGAGATGCAAGAAAAAAAAAATTTAAATTTGAATTTTGAAAGTAGTCTTTTCTGTGACAATGAAGCTGCTATTGATTTTTCTAAATCACCAATAGGAAAAGGGCATGTTTACAAACAGTAACCGCCAGCTGAAAATCGAAAGGCAAACATTGGACGCCAATTCCAAAGGTTCATTTGACGCCAAGTGCCTAAAGAACTACAAATCCTTAGCTGCTTACGAATATGTTATTTCAGGTATAATATTTTCTCATTCTTTTATTTCTGTTGCATTGAAATTTTAAAGAAACTGTTTAGTGTGTCTATTCATGAGCTTAACAGACTATATGTATATTTACATCTCTTTTAATAATACTTAATTGTCAACTGAAGTATATATTAAGTATTATATGAAATTTAAGGGGACATGAATTTCCGAAAACGAAACTAACTTCCTCAATGTTAATCTATGGTTTCTGATCACAGAAACGTTTATATGCAATGAAATACTAAGCAATTGCATTTGAAAGTAACTACATTTAATTAATGTGTAGTACAATTTTTTAGCATTGAACATTCATAAACTGTAGTGATTAAAAAGTTTTTTTCAAGCAAAAATACAACAATATGCAAAGTAGACTTTATTTTATCTGTTCTAGAGAAAATAGAGTAGCAAAGTACATGCCTGGGATGCTTGATATTTTTTAAATGTTGGGCTTTTTAGAAATGTTAATGTTAAATTATAATAAGTTTTGCTTCATGTGCCTTTGAGTAATCATTCCCTGGTAGTTGTTTGTTCAGTGTTGAAGCTTGAACACAACACAAAACTTATATAATTAATATTTAGTGGCTACCTATTATTTTGATTTAATTTTAGTTTATTGTTTGCAATTTATGCATCAAAAGTGCTTATGGACAAATAGTATTAGCACCTTGTTAATAGCCTATGTTTAAATAACATTCTTAATAATAATAATAAAAAAGAATACCATAGTTTTTTAAAGGTATTGGATCATGCAGCTATTGAACTTTAATTCAGTAATCCCATTAACTGTTTTTACTTTTTACATAATAGACTTTTTGAATATCCATGTTTACTGAAGGTATTATTGTTTTTAGGAAAAGTTCAGCAAGTATATGTGTATTGTCCTGACAGTCCCTTGCAAAAGTTTCGGATTCTTGGAGCTGATGTACAGCCTTCTCAAAGGATTCGAAATGAAGTTCTGAAAACATGGGTGATTGCTACCAATGAGGGAACTGTTCAGATGGCCCATTGTACCTGCATGGCTGGGTAACATATGTTTTGTGATTTACATTTTATTTTTTCTGTAAGCTATTTAATAAGTAAAATCTAAACTTTGGATTCGTAAATATTCAATTTAAAATTATTGTTATTATTCATAGACAGTTGAAATGTTATGTTGAAAGTTATATCTATTAAGTACCAATTCCTAAATTATATGACACACTTGAGAGGAAAGGGAGGCCCTTAACAGTATAACTTCAATATGTGTTTGGAGGCCTTGAAATAAGTTATAATAGGTTATAAATTGCTTTGATAATTTCACATATAAGTGTATAAGTCTGCTAGATTGATCCATATTCGTGATCTGTTTGCATAATTCTATATTTAGTCAGTTATATATTTTTTTATAGATTTGGAGAAACATGTAGCAGCAGTGCTCTTTAAGATAGAGCTTGTTGTCAGAACAGGTGCTACAAGAACCAAGGTTCCCACTGAAAGCACTCTGGCACTTGGAATAATAAAATTTTCAAATTATGTAAGTGAATACATTTTATTTTCCAAACTAATGTGCATTTGACTACTTTTTTATGGTAGTACATAGATAATAAATCAATTATGCTATTTTTTAGTGTAATTAAGTTTCACTCAATCCGTAGAAGAATAATTACTATGCTTTATACTAACGAATCCAATAAGGAGTTGGAGAGAAAATCACCATTTTTCACCTATTACTTGACATGTATAGTGTTATACCATGGACAGTACTTCTCACACTTACTGGTAATACATAACTGTGAACAGAGTTTACTTGTAATAAATTTTGATTACAATTAATAATACATTTTCCTTAACGTTTAAGCTCATGTTCAGAAAGTGGGGAAAAAATAAAAAGCTGTAACAACATTTAATATTGATATATTTTTACTCATTATTTTTAATGTTGTCGTGTAGTAGGGTTTTCTATATCAGCTTGTGATATGCAAAAATGTTTTTATACCTTTTTCTAGTATTGTTTATTAAGTGTGGCCGGATTATAATCTTAGGGTCCAATCTACCCATGACGCAAACGAGCTCGCCGGCACACTCGGACCGCGTGTTGCGCTAGCCACAGCCCACGTCCGACCCTAAGATTAGGCCCCGCCTCCTCCCTTCACCCGCGCCCCCGATTCAGACCCCGCACGGGACACAGACCGGCCGGCCCCTCCTAACTCCTGCCCCCTGTTCTCATATGCGCCATGCGACTTATCCTGATCTAACGGAACCCCCTAGCGCCGATCGCCGGCCGTCCGCTCCGTGCTGCTACGCCTCCGCGCCACGCTTTCCCTCTCATCGATCTCGCGCCTACGGCTCGCACCGTCGCCCCCCACCTGTGTATCACCCTGTTTTCGCACACGCGGAAAAACAACTTCTGCTCCTATATGATGAGCTGTACGCCATGACCTTCTTTGACCTTTAGTGGGGACCAGCCAAGTCCTTCGTGTGTCTGTTCTTTTGACAGTCTTAGTCATTTTTTTGTCACACTGTGTGTGCAAAGTTGCAAGATGGCCCACGACCACACAGTAATCCTCATGCAACGCAATATATGGCAGGAGCACACGTCTTCACAACTGTGTGTTCACACGAGAAAATATCGGGTCCAGCACTTTCGCGCTGTGTGTCTTTCTTCATATACCCCTTTCCCCCGTTGCATACAGGGGCTATCTACCCCAACCGAAACCAGCTGTACGGCTCTGTAGAATTCCAACCCCGCCCACTTCCCTCAGTTTGTGACTCTGAGCCCCTCCCCCCCCCCCCCCCCTCCCCCTGTGTATCGGTCGCTCCACCACCCCCCCCCCCCCCTGTCCCCCCCCCCCCCCCCCCCTTTCCCGGTTCCCCCCCCCCCTCTGCCCCACCCCCCCCACCCCCCTGTCGCCCTTTTGTGTTTGTGGCCACTGGTGTCCTTGCCCGGAATAGGTCCTTCGGCCTACACGGCAGATTGTTGCCTATTCGTGCACGTGCCCTTCATATGGGTCGACACACTATTCACCGTGTGTCACGCCTGAGCACACTTTTTGATTTTCGCATTGTCCCCCCCCCCACCGCCCCGCTCACCACCGAGATCACTGATTGGGCACACACGAGGCGAAAAAACAAGGCTATACCTGCATGTGAGACGCTAAGCGGATAGTTGCGATTTGTATTGCACACCAACTGTTGCTGACCCCCCCCCGTGTGTTTGACACGAGCTGTTGGCCATTCCTGTTTTCGCTCTGCCTGCCCGCCAGCCCAAGTTTGGCATAATTTTGCACTCGCGAGAGTGTTTACCTGAGAGTTCTTATTGTACACACAATATTTTGTCACTGTCCCCCCCACCATATGTATGCTTATGTGTGGCTTATATTGTTGCCGCTTCCACGACGAAAGATTTACAGCATCCCAGTCATAGAAGGAATAGGTAGTACATGTACACTAAGACTAGTACATATATGAACTCTTCCCATGGATTGTAATCGGTCAGTGAAACAGGAGCTCGGAAGTTTTCGCCCAATTTTTGTTTACACATTCGATCACACTCTTTAGTGATCTGCAGGACATACAAATCAATATCTTCCTGCATGCCTGATGAAAAGATCTTTAATTTCTACGAAGTTTCCCTGTCGACTTATTTGACATATAAGGTACGGGTGGCTCGAAAAAAGAACTTTTTCGAAAATCAAAAAACGGCTAGTGTGAAAAAGTTGCCTTTTTGCAAGGCCATTAAAGGGTAAAACTCTAACTAATAAAAAATATCTCTAGGTGGCCCAAATGACCTTGAAATTTAGCCATTTTCTGAAAAATAGGATAAAAATGTGTCGAAATCCATATAGCTCCAAAATTATAAAAGGTTAAAAAGTATTTAATGAAGAAAAAATAGTAGTTGACACTTCAAACTTGCATTTAAAACAAAAAAAACCGTTAAAAAATTCAACAATTACTGTATCTAATGACCCGTAAGCGGCCCCTGCTAACCCCCACAGTATCTACCATAAAATGTGTAAAAAACGGTGCAGCTGACCCGAAAAAATATTGTTTAGGTTTCTGTCAACAGAAAGAACCTCCCAATATTTTTATAGATATTTTTAATTTTTAAAATGATGTTGTGCTCATTTCGAAAATTTCAGCAGGCCCGACGCGTGGGCAGGGGGACTGCAGCTAGTCACTAATTGTAGGCTTCCTTAAGCACTATTTGGGTTTCTAACCAACAAAATGAAATTCTCCAAGAAAATTTTCTTCCAAAAGAGTTGGAGTTTTGAATTCTATTCAATTTCAGCCCACACAATAGTTATGCACCCATAGAGGCCCATCAAAAGGGGGCACATTGGATTTATGGAAGTGCACGGTCTGAAATAAAGTGATCACATAAATCGACAAAAGTTTCCCCTCGGAATGCATAGGAAACCCACATGTTTAACATTAAAATCAATCGTCAAGTACCCACTTGAGGAGGTTTCTGTTTCACACTCCCCCCCTCTCAACCCCATATTAGTCTTGTTGGATGATGGGGACGTTGGCATATGAGTAGTCAATATTGTGGAAGAAGTCGGAAAAAAACTTAGAGCCCTTGCGGAAAAGAGCCAGTGCGTAGAATTTAGAAAATTGAAGTAACTCTTAGAAGGATATTGAGAAAAAATCTATTAAGTACAGATCAAAGATACCTTTACAATATGTGCATTGGTATTTCTGAAGGATCCATTTCTTCCAGACTAGCACACAAAGATCCAGGAAAACTAAAAACCATTTCAGATGTTAACCACCGCCCAATAGAATCTTTACGTTTGTAGTTGCAACAGTGAGAACCATCAAGAAAATTTACAAATTGTAGCATTAATTGTGGTTAAGGTCTATCAAGTTCATGGTTTGAAATAAAAAACAAAGTCATCATGGCAGTTTGGAGATATTTAAACATGATAAAAAAAGTTGATATGCCTGATTGATTTAAAGACATAGTTCATCAAACTATACAAAGAAATGGATAGGTGGGGCATTGGAAAACATTTTGTTGTTCAATACTAACTGATAGCAGGAGGCATGTTAGAGAACTTAGTCTCGAAGAATTCTAAAGTGCAGAAAAGCCACCCTAATATATAGTAGCAGGATGCCTAATCTTTGCACATAATTTTTTTTATTAATAGCCATATTTAAACAATTCCAATTTAATTTTTTTTACTTTACTTTCGTTGCTTTTATGTTACAATATCTTAAGGTGCAAATAGGTTAGCAAATTTAACTTTCTAACAAATTTATGTAGCACTAAGGTATGTAACTTTAGTGTTAAATTAATTGCATAAAATCCATAATTTTTGACACATTATTTTTTTTTAAAAATGTTAATATTTCATGTATTATTTATTATGTATTGGCAGTGCTCTTTTAATAAAATTTCTCTATCAACCGGGTGTTCCATGGACTTGGACATTTGAAATTACAAAAATCATTCAATTTCTTTGGGACTCCCTGTAAAATTAATGGTTAGGAGTATTAAAGATGTCTGCTGAAGGAATAAGCTGCTGAGTTAGATGTGAACACATGTATTTTAAAACATGATGTATGTTTGGTTCATGAAACAAAATACATAAAATATCAACCATCATACTTTATTAGCTACACAAGATAGATTTACAAATGTTAACAGATATAAAGCAAATCACTGAGTGAACATTAACTTATTCATAAAATGGGCTTGAACACACGTACACTGAATAACCTGGCTTCATGAGAGAATACGAGGATATCTGAAAAGGTAATAAAAAAAATTTAAAAAATGATTAATCACCCAAAGAAGTTTTTGTGGTGAAATTACTTTTAACCCTTAACTCAGTTTTTAGTTAAAAGAGAGTGGAAACAAATTTGACATTTTAATAGAATTAAAAATAGCTCTCCTTAAAAAATGTTTTTAGTTTGACTTCTGAAATAAAGCAATTTCTTGAAATAGTCAAAAGAGAAGACAGTAATTTTTACGAGCAGCCTAAATAGAAAATAATTCATGCTTGAGCGCACTTAGGAACTTCCCCTAAGGCCCTGCACATGCCATATTTTTTGTCCGTAGACAGGGGCTAGGAGTTACCCATAGTTACCACATCATTTATGACAGGCATCAATTATTCTTACATCTTGAAGTGAAGTTTTAAAAAAAGCTATCACATTGGTTTCAAAACCTGAAAAAAAAACTATGCGAGTTAAAACAACTTTACATAAGATATCTGTCAAACAATTAAGCTTGAAAAATGGCATGGAAAGATATGGTTCACGATTTTAAAATCAGCATGGCATAATAAATATAATTTAACTTCTTACAACATGTTAATTTAAAAATAAAAGCATTACAATCTATCAGGGGCCATAGCCAGCTGAGGGAGCTGCAGCCCCTTCCCAAATCCAAAATTGTACCCCAAAAAAATATTTTTAGTATGTAATAGTAAAAGTATATTTTTTAAATATATATATTTATAATAGTTTTTGAACTAAAATTTTGAAGGGCTCATCCTCCTCCGACAAGAAGTTCTGGCTACCCCATGCATCTCATTATTTAACAATTGATTCGCTTAGATTACATATAGCGGCACAAATAATAACAACACTATCAACATATTTTAAAAAAGTTACAGGCATAATGGTTTTCAAGACTCTAAATTTTTTTAATTTGGCCAATCACTCTTTCCACGTGAATTCGAACATTCGAACTCTAGCGGACTGCAGAACCTCAAGTTTGGACAGTTGTTTTTTCCCTCTTGTAAATGTCGGCACAACAAGTTTCGCTCCACGTTCCGCAAACAGATCTTCGATCTAAATCCACGATCTGCCAGCACCAAATCACCTGGGTTAATTTTATCTAACAGTCCACAGGCAGATGTTACTTCTCGGTCGGATGATCTGCCTCCCCAGGCATCTGAAACAAAGCAAACTTTACCAGACGGTGTAGTAGCTATAAGGAATTTCACCGTCTGTGGTGTTTATAATTGGACCAGGTTGAGACTTTGAACTTTGCCGACTTGGCCTTTGAATGAACACTTCTGTACAATCATAATACACACACAATCCTTATAGTTAGACACTTAAAATGCATTTGGACAGTTTTTTTTAAGTACTTTCAGAGTCGGCCAATGAATCAAACTTTCCAGCCTTCCTGATAAGGAAGGAATCCATTCATCCAAATTCTTTGAACAGTTCGCCTGGAAACTTTAAAACGATATGCCAGATCTGTATTTAAGAGATTCAACTTTAACTTGATGAGAACAATTAAAAGCTGATTCTTAGCACTAAGTTTAAAATTTTCACCACAATTAACAATACCAGACATTTTCTCAAGAATTACTTGGAATAACTCAGAAGAAGGTAGACCAGTGTAAAAGGATACTTTTTTCGGACTACTTAGCATATCGACACCAGGATCCTCTTCATTTTTAAGAAGTTCAACCTGTTGTTTCAGATCCTTCACTTCATCCCTCAAATAATCAATTTCTCGATACAATTTCTTTATCAATTCCTTATCTGATAAGGGTTGCTCTGAAAATATAAACACACAACAAATGGAAATTAAATCTAAGTTATAAAACTGTTGTAAGTGGACAGTGACTAACAAACAGTGATTCTCAAACATTGGGCTTCACTAATTAAAAATGTCTCAAAACAAAAAAAAAATTAGATTACATGACTTGGCTATATTTCTAATCGTTCGGGAGTTGGTGTTGTGTTGGCGGAGTTGGTGTTGTATACACACATGGTATAAAAAGACACTTCACGAAATTATTTTTTATTGTGTCATTTCATAAACTGCCCAAACTTTCATAAAGCAAATTTTAAAATGCATATATTTTTTAATTATTTATTTCATGAAGTTAATTTGCTGTTTGTGTTGCCTCCGAATAAGAACGCACAGCAAGATAAATAGGTACTCTTTGAAATGTTATGTGTTGAATGTTTTAGATTTCACAAAAGCAGTAAATTTAATTTAAAGTAAAAAAATTCAATGAAACATTTTAAACATCAACTATTCTCTGCATTAGGACAAAAAATTATATACAACTCAAAATTAAAAATACAATTTATTTTGTAATTAAAAGGCACTTGGTTTAATAGTTTAAAATCAAAACATAACGAGAAATCCAAAAATTTTAACAGAAAAATTATATACAATACCATACATAAATTAAACTCGTAACTGTCGCAATTATTTTTTTGCTTTGAGCAGGCTTTGAAAAAAAGTATTGTAAGTTATGAAAATGGGACAATTTTATATAGAGAAATTTCATTGCTTAAACAAAAATAGTATTATTTAGCAATACAGTACAAAAATTATGAAATATGAAGTGTATCAATATCGTGAGGTCTGTTGATAAAACCACGAGTGTGCAAAAGCATAGAGATGGAAAACCAGAAACTGATAAACCAACAATTTTCAAAAAACGCCCCTCCCTAGAATTTGCACATTCGTGGTTTTGTCAAAAGAGTGACGGTACCAGAAGTGTAATATTAATGTTTGGACCATGTTTTTGTACATACAATTAAACAAGAATTAATATTTTCTATTTTTTTAATGAGCAGTGTCAAAAATAAATATAGTTTCACTGGGCGATTAAAGTGTCACCTGGTCCTATTTTAAAATACGATCTGGCCTCAAAGACCCAGTGTGAAAACAAATAAAATTTACCTTGTTCACAAACTTTAGATGGGAAAAGCAATAATGCATCTGCAGCATCATTTTCTGCTTCTGTCCTATCTTCTTGGATAACTGAGGTTTCAGCAATAACGCTCCGCTTCTTCAATACTTTCTGTCTTCTGTTAAATGACATTAAACTTGTCGAGGGCTTTGCGAACATAAATATGTTAGGCACAAAATCAGGATGATTTTCATCAGAATTTGGTTTACCTACAATATTAAATAATATGGTAATTATGATAAATATAATTATCAGAAACATAGTGTACTTATGCATTCATACCCTTGCTAAATTGTTTTAAAAATTGGTTAAAACAACATTCACCTGTCGATTGTAATTTTAACGCCTTGCTCACAAAACAAAGTACCTGCATTTCAAACACTTTAGGATAATTACTTGAAAGTATTTTATTATTACATAAATGATCGGGAATAGTTAATAATTAGCGTAATTATCCTTCTAACTTTATATTAACAAAGTTACAGATGTATGCAAGAAACTTAAAATGCACATGTTTTACTCTTAGTGATCTGCCATAAAGTTTCTGTTTGCAGTATAAATACTATTTGTATACATGTTTTTTTGTCGTTATATAAAACTATTAAATATTAACTGCGCTATTTTATCAGAAAAAAGAAAAGTATAGCTTACCGGATTGAAAATGTTGTCCACAAATTTTCGAAGGCTCGGCGTCCAATTAGTTCTACGTAGAGCCTTTAGCCATTTATCCAATCTGCTTTTATTCTTCAATGGAAAACGAAAAAAACCTATATTGTCGCCTTTCTTATACCTTTTGGTACATCCAAATGCACAACAACTGCTCACCATTATAATATTTTAGATCAAGCGAAAGTTAAAGCTGTCGAATATGTAGACAAACACGTCTAACCGCGCACTGAAATACTGAAAATCTGTGCCAATGTTTTGCCTTTCGCGATGTCACGTGCTTTTTGTGTGACGTAGCACTGCCCTTTCCCTATTTATCAGGTTTCGGCCGATATCGATACTTGTGTTTACCAAATTGTCGAAGTACTTAAATTATTATAAACGCTTCTTTTAAAAAATATGAAAATAAATTCACTTAATAACGTTATCTTGTAAAAAAATTGTACAAATTTAAACGCACGAGGTAAATAACAACAAACCTTTGCGATAGTTAGAGTTACAGTTAAACTTTAGCTCAACACAAAAATGTGTAAATATAACTGAAAATAACTAAAAATAAATTCGAATCAAGCAAAATAAATTCATAAATACGAAACTAAAATAGTAATTTTTAAATATGATATTTTCTGTGTTCTAGTTGGAATTTTAACAAAAAGTTGATATCATTTGAAAGGTCTAAATGTCCTCCATGAAGGACAGTAGAAATTCGAAATTTTGAAGATTTTTGACTACCTAGTTCCTTTTAAATTCAGTCGTTGCCAATACATTTTCAATTATAATAATATTTTTACAATAAATTTGATTTAGCAGTTTTAGTTTCATTTTTCTCAAAAGTTTTTTTTAAAAGTAAGAAAAAATTAAATTAATTTCACGTCTTACCAAAAGGCTATTTTAATGGATATTTTTTATGAATTAAACTTAAATCTTTGTCATTAAGGTGTTTCAATGTTTAAATTATATGTTATTTTAGTTCCTTTTGTTTAACCGGCAAATAGCTCAGTAAAATAGATTTGTAGTGGCGCCATCTCTTATACAAAACACCACCTTTAGAAATTAATTATTTTTAGGTTAAAGACTTGAGCCACTGTTTATAGTATCCAATATTCATAACCCATAAGAGAGTATGTTTGAAAGTCTTTGGTGTTAGAGCAAAAATGGGTCAATTACATATTGTAGTTAATTATTTAAAAAACCTCATTTAGTTCTATTTGCTTAAATATATTGTCACTCAAAACATGTCTCTTTTGACTTGCTGCCGCCACAGGTCCGTGGAATCGAATCCCATCGTTGGTCGATAAAATAGGCTAGATAGAAATAAACACTAAAGCACATGCCGAAACGGTAGGCTGATTAGTTTTTAAAAAAAAAATAGTTTATGACTACATACAGAAATAATTATAATAAATATTTGTTTAATATTATAAACATAAAGTTAAAAGGGATATGGTTTATATGGCAACATATATTTGATGTTATATTAATATATTATTATATATTAATATAACAAGAGCAAAATGTTTTGTTTCTATCTTTTTAAAAAAATACCTTCGGCTACCACTTGCGGTAAAATCCTGTTTTACGTCAGAAACCTATATATAAATGTATTTTTATATAGGTTTCTGACGTAAAACATTTAAAAACAGTTTAATATTGGAAAATATACAAAAAGACTGATTATTTCAGTATAAAAATGGTCCAATGAACTTGAAAAAAAACTTGAGCAAATTATGTGCTTGCTTTAATATTTTAATTTTATTAATTAAAAATTATGAAGGTTTAACAAGAATCAATAAATAAATAAATTAAGACTAGGTAATAATTATTAAATAACACCTTTACAAAAGACTCAGTAAACACTAATTAATAGAACACTCCAGGCCACACTAATTTAATTAAATAACACCTTTACACAAAGACTCCAGGCACAAAACTCCAGGTCAACACTAATTTAATTAAATAACACCTTTACACAAAGACTCCAGGTCAAACTTTAAAATTATAATAACTAAATAACAACTTTACAAGGTAAATTTCATATAAAGGATTTTTTTATTGCACTTACTGCATATAATCCTATAAAAGTCCCCAAATATGCAGTTATAAATGTTTTCATATCATTTGCATTCCAAAATCTCGAATTCCAACTGGAATGACATTTCAATTTTATCGGGTTTACCGAAATTACAATCATTCGTGCGATAACTTGCCCATGAAATATTTCAATTTCCTCTTTGCCTATATTTCTTAAATAAACTTCCAAATTAATGTTTGATGTCATTGTAGAGTTTTCGACTCTAACATCTTGACTAAAAAGTCCTGGTTCATCCACTAAGTATCCCACTTGGCTTTTGGGGAACTTGAAACTGGAATATGTATTTAAACGTAAGCGTTGACCAGGATACACTAAAACTTTATCGATTCCACAATATCTCAATTCAATATAAGAATATCCAGTATCATTTTGCACCTTTGGATGACAAATTGCTCTCTTTCATGGAAAATAAGTAACTTTACTGTTAAACATTTTGAATTATATATTTTTAGAATTATATATTTATATTTATAAAATTATAAAAATTGTAGGATTGTATAATGTCTGTCTCTGCGATACGATTTATAATATTCTATTCTTAAAAATAAAATAATTATTTTTAAAAAAATTAATTTTTATTTTTTTTAATAATTATTATTTTATTTTTTAGAATAGAATATTATAAATCGTATCGCAGAGACCATATGACGGTGTGGTAGTAAAGTTAAGATTAACAATGGATACAGAGAATATTGAGATATCTCTTCCTCTACAGAGTTTTGTAAACCTTGTGAAATATGTTCCAGATAATGAGCGGCCTGAATTTGTTATAGCAAATCAAGTTAAACTTAAAGTTGTTTATTTATTCAATAATACTGAAACCCTAGAATCCGAAATTAATAATACTGAAACCCTAGAATCTGAAATTAAAAATACTGAAACCCTAGAATCCGAACATCAAATGGAAAATCCAGCTGAACATCAAATGGAAAATACAGTTGAAACTCCAATTGACAATCCAGTTGAAACTCCAATTGACAATCCAGTTGAAACTCCAATTGACAATCCAGCTGATATTGAAACTCCAGCTGATATTCCAGTTGACAATCCAGTGAATATTGAAACCCCAACTGACAATCCAGTGAATATTCCAGTTGACCCAATGGAAAACGAATTTTCACCTTTTAATGAAAATTATCAAAATATGGCAAATTACATTCAAACATCTTATATTCCTCCCCATAAAAGAAATGTAAATACATATAGAGATTTAAAACTGCGATTTCCAGAAGGACATTTTTATTCTCCTTCTACTGCTCGATTATTCACAGTATACCATGATATCGGAATTAATATTTATGAGTACAAGTTAAAACAATGTTATAACAAAATGTAGTAAAACTGTAAAGTGTTTCAAATAGGTTTTTTAAAAATGCAAATTCTTCTAAATAATTGTAAAGTCTTGAACAAATCAGAAGTATACGTTACTAAAAAATGTACATATTTTATTGTAAAACGTGAAGAAAATGTGATTTGGTTAAATAATTACAAGTTGTATATTGATACATATGGAATGTATCGAAACAAAACATTTATGGTTAAAATTAATGAAAAGAAAATGATTGTAGTTGATAGAAACCGTGTCTATAATAGCTATAATTTAGCATGTGAAGATTTGAATGCATATTATAATATTTATATAAAAGATGAAATTCCAATCATATATGTAAAAAGAGGTTGCAAAGAATCTTTGGTTGAGTGCTACAATGAATAAAGGTGATGAATACTTGTATGATTTGCGATTGTCCCCTAAGTTATTATAGACGAAGTACAACTGTTTTAGATTGTGAACATGAATTTCACTTACGATGTTTATATTTAAATAATGACTCAAAATGTCCAACATGTCACCAATTATTTTCTAGAGATGATTTGAACCTTTTGGCTAATGCACAGCACTTGTTCGGTGTTCAGGAATCTGCAGATTCAGGTTATGAATCCACATAACAAATTATGTTTTCAATAAAATTAAAGTTTCACCTATTTTATTTATAACCTAAAAGGTTCTAAATAATGGTTTATATAGAAAATTCCCCTATTTTTAAAATTTTATTTATAATCTTAAAAGATTCTAGATAATGGTTTTTCCTTAAAAATTTTCATAGAATTGAGTTTCCGCTTGAGTTTCTATATTTTTAGCAAAATACTTACTAGGTTTAATAATCAAATTATAAAATATTATTTATCATAAATTTATACATAAAAACTTTTATTTAAACATATTTATACAAACAAGTAGTCTTTTAAAAAAAATTGAATCAAAAGAAATAATTAAACTTTTATACATATTTACAAATAGTCTTTTAAAAAAATATTATCACAATAAAAAAATTTGAATCAAAAGAAATAATTAAACTTTTATACATATTTACAAATAGTCTTTTAAAAAAATATTATCACAATAAAAAAATTTGAATCAAAAGAAATAATTAAACTTTTATACATATTTACAAAATATTATCAAATTAGTATAATAAAAAAATATTTTTATTAGTCATAATATGCATAATAAACATAATAAACAAAAAATCAAAAGAAATAATTAAAAAACTTTGCACCCCCTAAATTTATAAAATGGACATGGACAATTTGCTGCAGTTTCCGGAAAAAGTTCTCCTCGGCACATTGGGCAATTGTTGTCGTTTTCTGCCCATTTGAGGATATAGTTCCTGTGAAATATGTGTCCACATAACATTTCCGATGCCACAGTCGTTATATTGTCTCTGCAGATAGCACAAAATCCTTGGAGTCGTTTCCCTTTGAACAATAGCATGTAGTGCTGCCATCGGCAATATTGATGGTTTTTGATAATATTGTCCTCTTCTGGTTCTTCATATCTGCTAGATGCTAATATTATATTGTTTTTTAACATATGAATGTTTACAATTCTTCCAGATGGTAATTGAAGAAATACACTGGCAAAAGTGCGCGTATAAATTTTATGTAAGATTTTGGTAAGATTTTGATATACAAATGTAAGTATTATTTAAAAATATTTTTACATCAGTATTCAAAACTGGTGTTATTTTTAAAAAAATTACTAGAAAAATTAAATCTGTCTTTCTTATATAGAGATTCTGACGAGGATGATTATGAACAGAGGGATTAACGAATTACGATATTGGATTAACGAAGATACGTAAGTTTTTAAAATTAATTATTAAACATGCTTGCATTTTTTCAACTAATTTAACATTTGTCTGAGGAGCTTTAAAAATAAATTAATATTGGTATTCAATAACTAGTTAAAAAATATTATAAAAATTAAACATTGCATTTTTTTAATAGAAATTACGAACTCGAACCTGATGAAGAATTTGATGAAAGATTTGAATTGAATTTGTATAAAGAATTGTAAGAGTTTTTAAAATTAATTATTAAACATGCTTGCATTTTTTCAACTTGTATACACAGAACAAACTAAAAAATGCTATAATCTAGATTTGTTCTGTGTATGTGGGTGACATATAGACGGATTTGAAGGCAGTTTGTCATTATTTTAACCATATTCTAAATATGACAATTTTTTTCAGGGCAAAATCATCTCGGTGCATAGTGCAAGTTAAAAAAAATTGACAGTAGATGAAATACTAAAATACGAAAAAAAAATGGGATAGCGGAAGAAGGACCTGGACTAAACTACTAAATAAAAAAAAATTATTAGAGATTTCCTTGTTTTATTTATATAGTACAAGATATTGATGTTTTTTAATTTTCCGCCACATATTACTATGCCCGTAACACTTTAACGATATTTTTAACAATAGCATGTAGTGCTGCCATCGGCAATATTGATGGTTTTTGATAGTTTGTTATGAAAATTATTATGTAACTAGGAGTTTATATTATTTTTTTTCACGGGTCTCCTTTTAAATTATACAAATCATCAATTAAATTTTTACATTTTGCGTGTGTGGGTATACTTTGTAGATATCCTATAATTTTATAACACTTAAATTTAAATCCCACACTTATCATTAAAGTATTATTATTACTACTTATAATAATTTCATTTGCTTGTGGGGCTTGTATGTTTCTTGTATGCTTGTACAGGGTGTCCAGAAAAGGACTCCCTGATTTCAAAATTAAATATCTCGAAAACAAAGATCGATAGAGGGATGCAGTAAACGGTATGTTTATTGTGAAAGCTGTAAGAATTTTATACAGTAGTTTGAAATAATAGTTACAAAATTTGCTAACAGATGGCGCTGTACGCTGTACAGCTCGTATCAGCATACATAAATTAAATAATAGTATGAAAACGTTCTTTGCAAAAAATCACATCACAATTTTTTCAAAATGTTCACCATTAGCACTACAGAGGTGGCGCAAACGAAGAGAATGAAATTTGCCATCACATTTTGTAAGTGTCTCAACAGAAATGGATTCACATGCCACACAGATCGCCGATTCAAGCTCGTCCAGTGTGGCGGGATGCTTCGAGTAGACAATGTCTTTCAATGTGCCCCACAAAAAATAGTCACAGGGAGTCAAATCCGGCGAATATGGAGGCCAATCTATGCATGCACCAGTAAATTTGGGATATTCCAAAGCAATGACCCGATTCCTAAAGTATTCATCAAGAAAGCAAAACACTTGTTCGGTACGATGTGGTTGGCTCCATCTTGCATAAACCATTCAGTACGTGGTCGATCCTCTAACACTTGCTGTGTGGCGACAAATTGTTCCAAAATTGCAACGTAGCGTTCACTAGTGACCGTTTCTCGAATGAAAAAAGGGCCAATAATGCCTTTGCTGCTTACTGCAGCCCACACAGTAAGTTTAGGCGAATACAGGGGTTTCGCTTCACACCAATATGGATTTTCGGAACCCCAAAATCGCCAGTTCTGTTTGTTCACGAATCCATTCAGGTGGAAGTGTGCTTCATCTGTAAACCAGATGCAGCCAACATCAAATCCTTCACTATCAATCATTGTGAGCATCTGATTAGCAAAGTCAACTCTTTGTTGCACAGCTCGTACGGGTATGGCCTGGTGAGTTTGAATTTTGAATGGAAACAAGTGTAGGTTCTTTCTCAGTATTTTCTGCGTGCTGGAACGCTTCAAACCAGTCTCAGATGCAATTCTACGGACGGATGACATTGGATTTTGCTGAATAATTCCAGAAACTGTGGCGACATTTTCAGGCGTAGCTGCAGTTTGCTTGCGGCCAACATTCCTCACTAGATCATCAGTTACGCTGCCTGTTCGTTGAAGTTTGGCGAAGAGCGTACGAATGGTTTTCGCATCGGGTCCTATTGGAACATTAAATCGTGCTTGAAAACTGCGCCTTGTTGCCGTAGGACTCTCTTTTAACCTGTGGTACTCTAGCACCAGAAAAACGCGTTGTTCAATAGTATACATGATTTTAATCTCTTCCTTCGGTACGCTAACTTTTATACTAGGCATTATATAATCTTTTTATACTGGGCATTACGTATGGCGCTTACAGCGCCATCTGTTAGCAACTTTTATAACTATTATTTCAAACTGCTGTATAAAATTTTTACATATTTCACAATAAATATACCGTTTACTGCATCCCTCTATCGATCTTTGTTTTCGAGATATTTAATTTTGAAATCAGGGAGTCCTTTTCTGGACACCCTGTATTTGCTTGTATGTTTCAATTCTTGTGGGGTATAAATTGAATCGTTATATTTAAATACCTTTCCATCATAATAATAAATTTTTATGCATGTTTCCAAATGAAATTTTAAAACTGAATGACTAGGAAGATTATGTAGAATGTATTGTTTTACGAAATTATAATATATGCTTTCATTAATTGAAATTAGAATTAAACCTTTATATGTATACACTGGGATGGGTTCCATCTTTATTTTAGGAAATATAGTTTTTAAAATTGAAGGTTTTTTAAATAAGAAAAGTTTAGATTAGAAAAGACAGTGTTTATTTATTTATTTTAAAAAGGTATTCAAAAGAAGAAATTAAAAACAAAAGCTTTTGAATAAATATTTAAATTAGATTTTTTACATTTTTATTTTCGACATGACGTTTTATATTTAATTCCAATTAAATTGTACAAATGACTTTTTACTTTAAACACACTACATCCAATTCTATAACAATATTTACACTTCTTGCTTTGAAACAAACGACGAGTGGGTCTTATAGGTATATTTAACAGTTTACCCAACTGCCTGCTTAAGTATTTGTTCGTAAAAAATAACTCTTTAATGTTCATGATTTTGATACAATGTTTAACATCAAACATCCATTTCTTTGAATATGAAAATGTAATATGATGAGTTGCGCTAGCAATCGTAATTTGTTTTATTTCTTTTGAGACCCCATACTCAAATTCAATAATTCCAATCTTGGGAAACTTGGGCTCTAGCTGAAATTCAATCGCTAGCTCAACTAATAATTCATCAATGGATATCATTGGCTCAGTGGAGTTCAGGTGCAGAATGAAATTGGCTCAGGCTGGAGTTCAGGTGCAGAATGAAACATTGGCTCAGGCTGGAGTTCAGTGCAGATAAAATTGCTAATTCCAATGAAACTGGCTCAGGCTGGAGTTCAGTGCTGCTATGATTCATCAGATGAAACATTGGCTCAGGCTGGAGTTCAGGTGCAGAATGAAACATTGGCTCAGGCTGGAGTTCAGGTGCAGAATGAAACATTGGCTCAGGCTGGAGTTCAGGTGCAGAATGAAACATTGGCTCAGGCTGGAGTTCAGGTGCAGAATGAAACATTGGCTCAGGCTGGAGTTCAGGTGCAGAATGAAACATTGGCTCAGGCTGGAGTTCAGGTGCAGAATGAAACATTGGCTCAGGCTGGAGTTCAGGTGCAGAATGAAACATTGGCTCAGGCTGGAGTTCAGGTGCAGAATTAAACATTGGCTCAGGCTGGAGTTCAGGTGCAGAATTAAACATTGGCTCAGGCTGGAGTTCAGGTGCAGAATTAAACATTGGCTCAGGCTGGAGTTCAGGTGCAGAATTAAACATTGGCTCAGGCTGGAGTTCAGGTGCAGAATTAAACATTGGCTCAGGCTGGAGTTCAGATGATGGATCAATTATTTCGCTGAGTTCAGTGAAATTATTGCTCAGGTGAGTTCAGATGATTTTCAGGGGATCAGATATGGATCAGAGCTGGAGTTCAGATGATGGATCAATTATTCGCTCAGATGTTAATTCTTGCTGAGGAGCTGGAACCATTTCACAATATGGTCCAGAATCTATTTCAGAATCTGGTACAACCTGAACCATGGGTTTATCAGTCAATAGGGACTGGAAAATTGGAAACATTTCATCATCTTCATCCACATCAAATACCTCAGGTATTTGTGTTGCCTTATCCATGATTTCAAAAACGTCCTAAGAAATCGATGGGTCTGAGCCAGCGTTAGACTTCAAAAATATAAAAAATATGTATATTAAAAAAAAAAATTAAATATATTTTTATATTTTTGAAGTCTAACGCTGGCTCTGACCCATCGATTTCTTAGGACGTTTTTGAAGAGATAGGGATAATGTTTAAAGATTTTTAAAGACTAACGGGTGCACGAATTCAGCAAAAATAACTGTTTTAAATATTATATAAGACCCACTATAATCATGAAAACTAATATAATTCGTGACACAAGTAAAAGCAATCATGAAAACTAATATAATTCGTGACACAAGTAAAAGCAATTATGAAAACTAATATAATTCGTGACACAAGTAAAAGCAATCATGAAAACTAATATAATTCGTGACACAAGTAAAAGCAATCATGAAAACTAATATAATTCGTGACACAAGTAAAAGCAATCATGAAAACTAATATAATTCGTGACACAAGTAAAAGCAATCATGAAAACTAATATAATTCGTGACACAAGTAAATGCAATCATGAAAACTAATATAATTCGTGACACAAGTAAAAGTAATCATGAAAACTAATATAATTCGTGACGCAAGTAAAAGCAATTTCCATTAACTGTCAGGTAAATCAATATAATTCGTGACGCAAGTAAAAGCAATTTCAATTAACTGTCAGGTAAATCAATATAATTCGTGACGCAAGTAAAAGCAATTTCAATTAACTGTCAGGTAAATCAATATAATTACGTGACGCAAGTAAAAGCAATTGCGTGACGCAAGTAAAAGCACTTGCGTGACGCAAGTAAAAGCACTTGCGTGACGCAAGTAAAAGCAATTACGTGACGCAAGTAAAAGCAATTACGTGACGCAAGTAAAAGCAATTACGTGACGCAAGTAAAAGCAATTTCGTGACGCAAGTAAAAGCAATTTCAATTAACTGTCAGGTAAATCAATATAATTCGTGACGCAAGTAAAAGCAATTACGTGACGCAAGTAAAAGCAATTACGTGACGCAAGTAAAAGCAATTACGTGACGCAAGTAAAAGCAATTACGTGACGCAAGTAAAAGCAATTACGTGACGCAAGTAAAAGCAATTACGTGACGCAATTACCACTTAAAATAATACACGGCATGTTATTAGCCAATTTGATGTCATACAAATTCTGCAATAAATAGAGCCGAGAAAAAGTAAAAGAGTACAGTGCAAAATGTTTAACGCATTGGTGAACAACGTTGAAGAAGCATGGGAAATTTTTTTTGACGGTGCTACTGTGTATCGTAAAGAATGTGAAGATGACATTATATACACAGTTCCTATAGAAGAAAATGTATTCAGAACACAACGTTATATGAAAAAGTATGCAACAACTGCCCAGACAAACAAAAAAAATATTACATTTGAACGGATAAGAAGAAAACTAGAAACTAAAAATTTGGTGCGGAAATATGTCAACCAACGAATATTTTGGAAGAATGATGATATATACCTTGTAAAAGGACATTTTACATTTGGAGTAGTTAATTCCAAATGTACTATCAGTGCTGGAAATTCAACAATAGACATTTACACTACTGAACATAACAAATTTGATGAATACCAATTACCCTCATCAATAAGACATTTACAAAAAAAAGAACTAGAACCTCATAAAACTATTGACATTTTAAATTCATTTATAATAGTGTGTAAGACAATATCATTATTTCAAATTAATGTTGAATGTTTTTCAAATATATGTATAATTTTCTACAAGTTAATATAATTTAGAATAAAGCTATGTTTTCATGTATGTGATAGGTCTGCCCCAAGTGTCCCAAGCCCTTCGCCAGGAAGGACGTCCTGACTCGTCACTTGGCTACGCACAACAAACCGGTAAGTTTCAATTTTTGTGGTTGGGGATAGAGCTGTTATACGTTTAAAATGTACATGCTAATTTTTTTTATTTTTAGGCCAAACATTCTCAGTCACGTCCCCTAGCTCCTTCCTGCCTCTGGCACCAAGCGCCGACGAGTAGAGAAGGTGTCTGACGTCTTCGTCACTCGCAACATATACCCTTCCGAAGGAGCTAGCGAAGATCTTCTCTTCATGGAGGAGGCAAGGCCTCAAATCCAAAAAGCTCTGGAAGAAGATTTGATCATCAAAGGACCTATTAAATGGTACCCAATTACCAAATGCCTCTTCAGTCGCACCACCCCTGAAAACGTAAAGGAGTATGCTGCACCCTACTTCAGAAACAAGGTCGTTAGCGAGTTGAATGTAACCGAGATTCCTTCTCATATTGGAGGCGCGTTTAGTAAGATACTTGCTTCTTTCGATAAATTCCTAGCAGGGGGAAGCGGCTGGGTGTTAGAAGCCGTCACCTTCCTACATCTGAAGACAGCCATCTACCAACCTCTCATAGGCGGCAGCAGTTACATCCCTCTCCCAGAAAAGTTAGCAGCCAAGAAGGCGCTCCTCAACATTCAAAATGATTCCCTTATTAGACGTAGCTTTTGTCCAAAAAACTATACTTATTTTAAAATGAGTGTCCTTCATCCGAACAAAACATACTATGTACCGGAGGGGACACAGTATCTCATTATCACCCTAAAAAAATGTTATTTTGTCGTGGACAAGGTGCTAGCGGGAACCGAGGTAGATGGAGTTATTCCCTTCAACGAAAATTTAGATTATGTACAAGAAACATATGATGTACCCCCACCTACGCCGCCCAATGACTGGAACAAACGTTCAGGAATCAAAAGGCATAAACGATTGCCGGATATGGAACTACACTCCAGGGATGAGTTTTTTTAATTATTTTTATGTCGACACTTCATGCATGGTCGTGAATGCATAAAGGATTGGGTTCACGAAAATGACAGTGACATTTCTTCTCTTTCTCAGCTCCTTCACCACAAGAACCACGCCTCAAATTTAAATTTGAATGAAATAAAATGAATGAAAACGGATTTATAATCATTTTCAATTTTCATTTGGACACCACTGAAACCAGTCTAGAACATGCATGTAAAAATAGGGTTATACCAAGAACCACGCCTCAACACCCCGCCACCTCAAGAACCACACTTCAGCAACCCTTCACCACAAGAACCACACTTAAGCAACCCTTCACCACAAGAGAACCACACTTCAGCAACCCTTCACCACAAGAACCACCACCTCAAGAACCACGCCTCAGGACCCCGCCACCTCAAGAACCCCGCCTCAGCATCCCTTCACCGGCAGAGCTGGAAATTTTTTTTTTTAAACAATTCCCCGACACCTCGGCAAACCCCCTGCAAGACAGTATGCAAACTCTCGACCACCTCTTCATTAATCCTCTTTACTCCCCCATATCGCCAGCCTATACACCGAATCGAGCTGGTAAGTATTTTTTTTTCTTGAAACGTTCGACGTAGATTTTTTTAATGTGTCGAATAAAACTATTTTTTTGTTTCAGCAACGCCAGTGGATACACATGGAGGAGAACACATGGATTAATAAACACGTTCAACAAATTTATTAGAACAAAATTAGTCAAAAACAACCGAGTCTGTCTTGAACTGAAGTGAACAGACTTTCTGCAGAGAAAAGGTAAACAAACTCCACGTTTTTGACCACAACATCGTTGTGTTGTATTAGTGGCAAAAACCTTATAAAGAAACCGGAATATTACGTAAGTAGAAACTTACTAATGATTAATATTCCTAACAACCTCATTATGCAAGCTCTTGATCAGCATAAGGACCATGAGATTGGTGTCATCCCCACCACCAAGGAGAAATACATCTCCTTCGCAATCAAAAGGATGGGAGACAAATTCCCCATCACTCTTCAGTTTATCGACAGTTTAGCATTTCTGAATGCATCTCTTCAGAAGTTGGTTGATAATCTGGAGAGTAATCAGTTTTCCATCCTGAGATCTTGCATTACATCACTAGATGTGGACTTGCTCCTTCAGAAGGGTATTTACCCATATGAATATATGGACCATCAAACAAAATTTCAAGACAACTCCCTCCCACCAATCGAAGCGTTCCACAGCACCCTCACCGATAGTGGGATCACCAACGAGGAATAGTCATGCTCAGTCAGTATGGAGGGCATTTAGTATTCGCACCACGGGCGAGTACCACGACCTCTACGTCAAGACAGATGTTCTTCTACTGGCTGATGTCTTCGAAAACTTCAGGCAACTCACTATGGCCAACTATGGGCTAGATTCGGCCCATATAATGACAGCCCCTGGATTGGCCTGGCAAGCTGCTCTGAAGATGACGGGAGTGGAGTTGGAGCTCTTCAGCGATATTGATATGCACCTCTTCATCGAGCGGGGAATTCGAGGAGGGATGTCGATGATCTCTCACCGGTACTCTAAAGCCAATGTTCCAGGAACTACAGGTTATGATGCTGCGAAGCCTAACCGTCACATTCTCTACTTGGATGCCAATAACCTTTACAGTATGTATTATTTTGAAAGAGTTCTGTTTTAATACTTATTATTAGAACAGTGTTATATATGATTTTTTTTATATATTTATATATAGGTTGGGCCATGTCACAACCTCTACCTGTGAGTTCCTATGAGTGGATTGCCGGTGAGGAGATATCTGAAGACTATTAAAAAATGTGCGGATGATGCAGATAAGGGGTATATCCTTGAGGTATGTATTATTTTACGATACTCTGTTTTTAATGATGAGTGAGTTTAGTTTGTCGTTGCAACTTTTTTATTCTTTATAGGTTGATCTGGATTATCTTGAAACTTTACATGATGCACATAATGCATACCCTCTTGTGCCCGAACAACTGTGTTTAAGTAGGGATATGTTATCACCCACCGCGATAAATATTTTAACTTCTATGAACATGAAGCCCTCCTTAAACAATTCAAAATTAGTTCCAAATTTGTTAGGTAAGCGGAATTATGTAGTTCATTACCCCTCCATCGTTTGTTTTCAATTGATCTTGCGTTCCTTGTCATCAAAAAACGTTGTTAACTCAGTTAATTATATAAATTTCGACGCTGTTTTTTTGGAGAGCATGGCTTACTGTTGTGTGCCTGGTGCAAAAAAAAGGGGAAAGTTAAAAGGCTTTTCTTTTCACGAATTCTCGTCAAACACAGATTTGAGATCGAGATGGCTTGCCGCCATATCAAGGAAAGATTTTCAAGTTAATAGTGTTTCCACGTCATCCGTTTGTGAAAAGCATTTTAAAAGAACACATTACGTTAAAACATTGGATGGATGTTTAGGTTTTATCGCACAAGGGCATCTAAGGCCATACTGCGTCAAACACTAGGTAATTTTAAAAGATTAAAATGGAACATTAAAATTACACAAAACCTTTAAGAACTAAATAAACCACTAGGTTTTAATAAAAGACTAAAATGGTGCTTTAAATACACATGACATTTAAAAACTGACACTAAATCAAAAAATAAAATCCAATATCAACTAAAAAGGAAAACAAAGCATGATATGGGGGATTAGCTAAAATGTGATGGATAGACGGGTTTAAGATGTTAAAATTTTTAAGCCTGCTCCATGTGAATGCTGGACAGTCAACTAGTATATGATGAACACTCAATGAAACATTATACATGACACAAATGGGATGATTTTCTGCCAGCAGAAGATGTGCACGAGTTAATCTTGTGTGTCCGATCAGGAGGCGTGCCAGCACTATCTCCTGCCTTCTGCTCAGTGATGGAAAAAATGGCCAGGTTATGGATGGGGTTATGTTGTGAAATTTATTTTCAGTTAAAAGGTTCCATTCATTTTGCCATACGATATTAATTGAATGTGCACAAGCCTGCCTGGCATCGGGCAAGTTGAGGGGGGCGTTAAAACATTGAAAAATAAACGTTTAAAGCCTGGTGCTGTGCCCTCAGTTTTCGAAAATAATCGGAAATACATGCAAAAAGTGTCACCCAAAAAACGGCAGAAGAACAAACTGGAAAACATTCATGAAAGTCCTTCAACCCCAGATCTTGCCAGCCATGACTTAGAACCAAATGTTCCCGAAAAAAATGCTTGGATCTTGGATAGGATAGTGGGCTTGGACTGTACTCAAGAATTGACCTCATCAAGCTGTTCATCTCCACTGTTGAGGCTTGTCAAAAATCAAGATCAGGGTTCCTTAAAATATCCTAGTAAAGGTTTAATTTGCATATTAAATGTTCTTCAAGTGTTCTGTGACTATAGTTTTAAACATGTTCAACCAAAGGTGCCCATGGAATCATCTCCAACAAAGATGTAGATAAGTTGAAAAACATTTTTGATTAGTTTTGCCCAAAGCCAGACTATAGTAAAGATGGCTGAACTTGTTTGTGTAAAGTTCATTAAGCCAGTTATTGAGAATATTGCCAGGAAATATACTGATAGGTTTGAAAATATAAGGAAGCTTTCCATGAAGCCCACTAATCATAAACTTTTAAAACTCAGTTAATGCTATGTTTTATAAAATTCCAATTATTTTCATTAAGCACAGAGTGATTCAATGCCTCATGCATTACTTTTCTTGAATATCTTTCTAATGAGTGTGGAAATATAAGAAAATTGTATGAAACACTCTTTATTGTATGAAGCATTTGCTCTTTATTATTTTATGAGTATGCTAAATACTTTTTTTCATAAAAATATCATTTTGATTGATTTCCCAGCTACAAAATATTTTATTTTTTAATTTCTATTCTTCATACGTGTATAAAACACAAGAGTGCTTGCTCTTAATTCTTTTATAATTAAAATAAATATACTTCATAAATTTTGTTTCCTAAACATGTAATTGTGAATGTTTTCCCAGCTACAAAATTTTTTGTTTTTTAATTTCTTTTCGTTATATGTGTCTTAAAAAATAAATGTATTAAAATGGCCCGATTTCTAAATTATATTGGATTTTATTATTTCACATAAATTTTACTTGGCTCATTTGCAGATTTAAAGTATTTTTTATTTTGAAATTTTTTTCCATAAGTTTGTGAAAATAATTAAGATATAATTTTTTTTCTGAAAAATAAGCAAACAATAAAGAACAAATTTAAAAATGAATATTTCAAACGTTCATGCTTATCAATCTAGTAATCCCGGTTTTTTATTCTCCCTTTTTTTCTTCAACATTCGTCATTTCAATCTATTTTTATATAATTATCAATTTTAAATGAGTTAAAAGTACTATCGCAGTATGTAATAACATCATTACGAGGTTGGAAAACGCGCCATCTAGTGGCAGCCGTTGATTCCGAAACTGTCATGTGACACGCTTGACAGTATAAATTTTTCCCTCTCAATCAAGGACGCTTTGGTGCTGTAAAATTACATGGAATCCTTTATTATGAACGTTTACTGCACTATCACAAATCTTGCAAACAAAGTCTTGGTTATTTTCTTTTACCCCAAGTTTAGTTTAGTTTGAATTATCGTCGCAGTAGAGCTACACGAGGGCTATTGGCGACGGGCGTCTTATTTTAAATCAATTATGAAATTACCGTAACATTGGTTATGGGCCATCCCATAACGGACTTCGTCAAAACCGATCTCGGAAGAAGTCGTCACGTAAGTTAATGTTTTAACGAAGCCTAAAGTTTATCAGACGGCGGGCAGTTTCAATCCTACTTCAGTCATGGAAGTCTCGCAGATCGAAAAGTTAGATGCCAGCAACTACGGCGCCTGGAAGGAAGACGTCAGGGTTCTTCTTATGGAGAGAAACTGTTGGAGAATTACTTCCGGGGAAGAAAAATATCCTACAGAAGTAGAACCTGACGAAAAGTCAACTCCTGTAGAAGATCCAAAGATCTTCGTGAAAAAGCTAAAGAAATTAAGGACTTTTCTATCAGACGGGATAAAGCGTATAGTACGATATACTTGAGTATTTCCCGCGACTACCGCAACCTCATATCTGGGATTGATGACCCCGCCACAGCATGGAAGAAGATTGCCGAACATTTTAGACCAGATTCTAGAGCAAGGGCAGTCGGGTTGACAGACGACTATTTCAACTGCAGGATAACTCCCGGTGAAGAAGTTGGGTTGTATGCTGCAAGATTGAAGATCGCAGACGAATTGCAAGGGATCTCCAAGTCTATTCCCGACTGGTATCAGGCTTTTCAACTGATTCGGTATCTACCCCCAGAATATAATTCAGCCGTCCAGGCGATCTACCGCTGGGAGGATTCAAGGTTCACTTTTGACAAAATACTAGAAGAGCTCCTTGCCGAAGAAAGTAGGTTGAAGCAGTGCCAAAAGGGTCAGTATTTTTCTGCGTACTACGTTGATTCTCCTTCAGGTAACCAGAAGCAAGTTCCGTCATCGAATAAGTCTGTGACTATCAAGCCTGTGACAAAGACCGACGAACATAATCCACGAGGACGTAAGTCAAGACCAAAAGGTCGACAACCACAGTCTAAAGGACGAAGAACCCCTTCATTTTCAAGACAACGGGACAAGCCTCCTCATCAAACCAGCTACGTCATCCACGCTCTTCTCACTGAGGGTCAAGCGGACAAAGGTTCGTGGATCTTCGACACAGCTGCAAGTTCACACCTGTGCTGTCAGAAAGACCTCCTAGAAGATTATGAGGAACTTCGTGGAACAACGCTGACTGTAGCCATAGCCGGCGTTACCTGCCAAGTAGAAGGAAGAGGAACTGCCCGATTGGAGTTCAGAAAGAAGGGTGAGTCTGAAGTTGTCATTTTAACTAACGTCTTGTACTCCCCTCGTCTAAGACAAAATCTTATATCAGCATCTATCATTGATAATGCGAAATCATCTTTTGTTGGTAATAATAACAAAATAACTGTGTATAACAAGGACGGAAGGGAAATATTTTATGCACTTCATGTTTATATTATGAAAACCTTATTGTTATGTACCTTAACCTTATATATATAAAACCTTATATTATGTAAAACCTATTGTAATGTTAAATCCAGTAAAAAATCATATATAAAATTTTCAAATGTAAATGTCTCTAATGTAAATGTTCCAACTACAAGTTCGAATGATTTAAAAACCTGGCATCGCAAGCTCTGTCATGTAAATACAAAATCTATAGTTGAGACCAGTAAAAACGGTGCTGTTAGTGGTTTACCAGAGTTTAAAAATCAAATTATAAATTGTGAACCCTGTAAATTAGCTAAAACTCGTCGGAAGTCTTTTAAACCTTTAAGTAAAATCAGATCAACTAAACCCCTACAACTTCTGCACATGGACCTTTGCGGACCTTTGATCATACAGCCATTGGAGGTTATCGTTATTTTCTTACTATAACTGATGACTATTCCCGTAAGGTGACTGTTTATCCTTTAAAAGAGAGAAGCGATGTGTTTTCTTGCTTTTCAAGATTTCTGAAAAGAGCCGAAAGGTTTCTAAATAGCAAACTTGTAGCTGTAAGGACTGACAATGGTTTAGAGTTCTGTTCAAAAGAGTTTGAGAACTTTCTAGAAGATCAGGGGATCAAAATCGAACGAACCAACATTTACACGCCGGAACAAAATGGCGTTTCTGAGCGTTATAACTATACCGCAATGGATGCCATTAAAACAGTTTTAAAAGATAGTGGGTTGGGAAACCATTTTTGGGCTGAAGTTTTTTTTGTTTTACGTACGTGTGGAATCGTATCTGCCATTCTGGTCAGGAATCTACACCCTTTGAACTTTATGGAGGTCGTAAACCTTCTGTAACGCATATCAAAACTTTGGGAACCCCTGTTTATTTAGGTATTCCCAAACAGTTAAGGCGTAAACTAGACCTGAGAACAAAAAAGTGTATAATGGTTGGTTACGCACAAAGAACTCGTGGCTATAGGATCTGGCTCCCCGACGAACGTAAAATTGTCGAATCTATAAATGTCACTTTTAGTGATGAAAAGACTTTACGCAGTGGGGCTGTACTGGACCCTTCACGAGATTTCGAAGATACTTATAAATCTGACTCTGATTCGGATCTTTCTTCTGAAAACGAAGTTCAAACAGATCCTTCAAAAATAACCCAACCAATAGACCCTGTTCCCAGTACAAGTAAGGAAATCACCCCTAAAAATGTAAATTGGTCTCGCCAAGCAGTTACAAGGCGTGATAAAAGTCGTACTGACATTTATTATAGGGTTGAAGGTTCCAATGTTAGATTAAGGTCTCATAAAGATGTTGAAGACTATTGTAATTTAAACCAAATTCCTTATAAAAAAGAACTTTTTGATTTTAGTGGAAATAATACTTTTTCCGGAAATGTAAATTGTGAACAATCGAACCTTGTTAGCACATGACTAGAAAGAGTAATCCCAAATTGTTTTATTTCTGCTATGAGGACTCCTGAAGCCGATTTTTGGCATAAAGCCATGACTGAAGAAATCGAAGTAATGTTAAATCGTAACGTCTGGGAACTTGTTTCAAGACCACCTGACACAAAAGTCATTGGGTGTAGGTGGGTCTATACTATTAAATACGACAACGAGGGGAATGTTGCCCGTTATAAGGCTCGTTTAGTAGCTCAGGGTGTCCTACAGACTAAAGGTGTTCATTACGACGATGTATTTAGTCCTGTGGTTAATTTCTCGCTTATCAGGATGTGTTTCTCTATTTTTGTATGCAAACTAAAATGGAGGCATTGTCAACTTGACATAAACTGTGCCTACCTGTATGCTAACTTAAGTGAAACACTATATATGCAGCAACCACAAGGTTTTCGGGATCCGAATAAGCCGGATTATGTTTGTAAGTTAAACAGAGCCATTTATGGGTTACACCAGTCTGGTAGAGAATGGTTTACAGAAATACATAATGTGCTAATACGGCTTGATTTTCACAAATTGGAGTGGACAAATTGCGTTTATATTTTTCATGATGTTATTTTGCTTTTATATGTGGACGATATTGTTCTCCTGGCCAAAAGTGATGATATAATAGATTGCACAATTTCTAAACTAAAAACTTATTTTGACCTTAAGGTTTTAGGAGAGACTTATAGACTTTTAGGTGTTGAATTTTAACAAATCCACAATGATCTAGTTATTCATCAAACGGCCTATATTGACAAAATTTGTAAAAGTTAAACCCCCTGTTACTTCACTGCCAATTGCTGTAGGAACTATTTTGTCTAAAACTCAGTGTCCTACTTCGGAAGAAGAAATCTCTTTTATGTCTAATTTACCTTACAGAAATATTTTAGGTTGTTTATCCTTTTTGGCTGGTAGAACCCGCCCGGACATTTGTTATGCTGTTAACATATTATCCCAATTTCAGTCTAATCCGGGTTTCATGCATTGGAATGTTCTACTTAAATTATTAGGTTATCTTAAACAGACCAGATCTTATAAACTAAATCTTTCTCAAATGTCTAAATGTGAAATAAATTGTTTTAGTGATGCCGACTATGCTTCAAATAGAGACGATCGTATTTCTATTGGTGGTATGATCTTATTTATAGATAGCTCTCCTATTATTTGGCGGACTTTCAAGCAGAAATGTGTCAGTCTTTCGACACTTGAAGCTGAATACATTTCGTTAACCGAATCAGCAAAAGAGTTAACATGGGTGCAAAATATACTAAAGGAGATGCAAGAAAATAAAATTTTAAATTTGAATTTTGAAAGTAGTCTTTTCTGTGACAATGAAGCTGCTATTGATTTTTCTAAATCACCAATAGAAAACAATCACACTAAGCATATTGATGTCAGAAACTTGGTGTTGGAGAAAAGGTTTAATTTAAAATATGTAAATACAAAGAAAAACTTAGCTGATCTCTTTACAAAACCTTTACCAAAAGTTGGACTTAAAAGTTTGATTGACAAAATTTTTATTATTTAAATGTGAATTTTTGAAATTTTCATTTTTCTAATGTCTTTTTCTCTTCTATGTTTTTATGTCTTTTGTCGTGCGAGCTGGAGCAGTGGATTTTAATCGTTATTGCCAAGTTTTTATAAATTCGATCTGGACGTTTTCGATGCAAGTACGAGCGGCCTCTCGTACCGTCTCGGGAGAGGTGAAAAGGTAATCCGCCAGAGTGCCGAATTCCAGACGTGTGGATCTTGTCAAAAATGGAAGCAATTTTGGAGTTGTATTTTTTTTTGTGTCTTGTAAGCCCCTATTATGTGATTAACTCTTTAGGTCCCCCTCTGCTCCAGCCTGTCCGTACACAAGACATGAAGAGGAAGAACTCTTTGAGAATATTGTATTTTTTTTTTTGTGTTTCAGTGAATTTAAATAAGAAACATGCTAAAATTTTTGAATATTTTATTATTGTACTTTCATTAAGTGTTACTAAAATTTTCAATTGTTAGTTGGTTAGTTCTAAATTTCTTCATGGCAAAAGGCGGGCCATTGTTAGGAAAAACTAGTTTGTTAAAAATGGACTTACTTTTCCCGGTTTTAGTTTTGCCAAGTCGAATCTTAGACAAGCTACTTAAACTTGCCACGGAAAGTTCCGGGAATGTTTACAAACAACCAAAACACTCGTTTCAGTTCAAGTCTTTGAGTGTTTGGTTTTCTTTATGTTAATTTCCTCAGTAACAAACATATTGGCTGTTCTCTCTATTTTTTTAGAATTGTTAAATTAATTTAAGGGTTTTATAAGTAGCTTATGTAACTTTAAATAATATATTTGAACTAATTCCAACTTGTGTTTTTCTCTTAATATTATGTAAATTAGCGTCTGCTTAACTGCGTCGTCTAACTTATGCAAATTCTTTCAGTATATAAGCAGCCGGTTTTTCAAACCCGCTCTCTCCTTTTGATCACTTCTTAGTGACTATAATTATGTGAGGTTAACCGCCGGTATCCCTTTTTGGGTGTTTGTTTTCTTTAGACTATGCACAGTAAGCAGATCTTACTTGACTGCCACGCAGTCGCTGTTTTTGTCTGTCGTTTGTTTTGGTTAAGCAAAGTCATGTTAACCGGTGATTGTTTGTGATATTTAAATAAACTTTTAAATTTTAAAAAGGCTTCTGAATATTATTTACGCCACTATAATGCGTCACTCTGCTCAAATTATGAAATGTCCGTAGCAAGAACCACAGCCAAGTGACGAGCCGACACCCGATTAGGCACCCAACGCAACCATTAAGGGCGACATCGTACGCAGCGCTAGGACTTCGAAGGATATTTAACGTGCACTCCCTCCACACGGGGTATTATTCGTCGGACATTTTGGCTGCACGGGCCGTTTATAGGTCGGCAGCAATTTTGGCAATGCCTGTCCCGAACCTGGGACCATCCGCATGCTAGGCGAATGCCTAACTGACTGGGCTCGACAGCCCTATTTTCTTACCCAAAGACCTTACTTGATGTCCATTGTTGTCTTTTTTCAACAACCATTCACTTCTAAACTTGCACTTCCCCATTCAAAATCTAAAAAAAAATATATAATAATAATTATAGTTGAAATAATCTGACATGACTACATTACAGACAAATCTTAAAAATCTATTGCATAACAATGTATAGCGACATTGTTTTTCAAAAGTAAAAAACGCCAAGCTTAAAAAAAAATAGCTTCAATAAAAGTTACGAATAAAATTAGTGTGATATCAAATATATCCAAGCTTATATTCTGACTCACCTTGTGAAATGTCCCACCCAAGAATGTTATTTAGTTGCTATTCTTAAAAATTGAATAATTGATTTATTGCATTTTGATTTTTTTAGCATAATATTCCCAAATTATGGATACAAAATGAAATAAAAAACATTATATAAGCAAACATTAAAAAAATTCTATCAAATTAAACACTAGAACAAGTAATGCAAATTTGCATACTTCGAAAAGTAAAAATAGTGCAATATGTTACAAAGTTCCTATAATATTGTACCCAAAAAATGCATAAATAAAAAAAAGGGATAAAAGTAATAAAGAAATCAAACCATTTAAACACTAGAAAAATGGAATAAATTAAATTTTAAATGTATAGTAATTTTTTAACACTGTATAGAAGTAAATCGTCAAAAAAAATCCAGGTTAGGTTTGGTTTTGAATTATCGTCGCACTAGAGCTACAGCAGAAAAAAATTAATAATAATAAATTCCGGAAATACATAAGCAAAACAGACATAACATACAAAATATGTACAACGTTAGAAGGGATGAAATCAGTGGCGGATCTAGCCCCACACACACCTCGCATGGCAAAGGGAGACGCCCCTGCAGGTGCCCATGGCTGCAGCGTGGAGGGAGGCAGGGGACATGATTACTCTGCAAGCAGAGGAAGAGAAGGAAGGGTTATGAATGATGTCCACATGATGATATTGTGACGTTGGACATCTGGGCAATTGTTGGCCTATTTAAGCAATGTGCACTGTAAATATTTTGGAGTTATTGTTTTGATTGTTATGTTTTATTAAAGTTTGTTGTTACGAAATGACTGTTCTTTTAAAGCCTGATCCCAACACGACTAGCTCCCAAAGGTCTTGGTCGGTCTTGGTCGGGTTGTCGAGTAACATTAGTTAATTGTTACTACTGCAATTAACAATTCATTTCCACAATTACAATTGATTAATTGTTAATTGCAGTTTTCCACAATTACAATTGATTAATTGTTAATTGCAGTTTTCCACAATTAGTTGTTAATCATTAATTGCTTTTGCAATTAAAATTTGCCCAACACTGGCCGAGTTTCTACATTCAATTGTCGAAGAATTTCCGAGTTTCACAACACGCTGCGCAGATGGGAAAATTTCGTAACGTACATGTTTATTGCGTGTAACATTTTACGTTTCGACAATTAAAACATTACTGGGCTTTCAAGACATGTTAAAAACAAAAAAAATCGTATGAAACTATTTCCTCACGCTACCGACACCACTCCGTGAGCAGAAGCAACGAATTCGAGAAATGCAACCGAGAGATATACGTCACGTAAAAAAAAAGCAATACCACAATGACAGGAATAAGCCCTCATCTGGAAAAGCAATAAACCAGCTACGAAACAAAAAACAAAACAAGTAACCACAAGCCCATAAAATATATGTCTACCAACCAACCTACGAGCTGCGTAATTATTATTCTAAATTAACTAATCTTAATAAATTTTCAACGTTTTGAAACAAATATTGATGTTAAAAATTAAAATAAACATTTCTCCGAAGTGAATTTACTGATGCCGTACCGAAATTAATAAAAATATTTCGTAAAATACTACTAACTGTAGCAACCCTGTGTTTACTTTTTCACGAAACGCCAAAAGTCGCCAAATAGCACTCCGGCCTGAATACGCTAGGTGTTCCTTCGATTGATTGAAATAACACCAGAAGTATCACACCTACACTCCAGCCAATAGACTCCACTCCAGTTAAATAGACTTTTGGCGAGATTTTGCAAATATTCGCCAAGGGTGACCAAACAATAAATTTTTACATATTTTATTTTGCAAACAAAAAAAAATTGCCCAAATACATCCATTTATAAATGACTATTCAGTACCATAGATCTATTAATATGCTTAGATACATGCATAGCAGAAAATGGAATGCAACTATTCAATGATGAAATAAGGAAGCCAAAGAATATAAAAAAAATAGTTGAATAACAATAAGCCAAATTTACATAATCCTATGGCCAGCAACCGAAGCCCCTATCAAGTTAGTAAGAACTTGACAAACAAGCAACAAGATTGGTTTAACCATTCTGCTGCTATGTTAAGACTTCAGTTACTAAACCAATGGATGTAAGAAACTAGAAGAGTGACGCCATGCATTGTTACCCTATTGGCAAGCCTGACCAGATTTGTTTCAGTGTTTATCTTTTCGACTATGAAATCATTAAATTTTTACAATTAACATTTTATTTGTTGCTTTTGTTTGAAAAAACTATTTAAAAAAATAATAAAACAGATTATTTATACTTTTTAAAAGGTGGATAGTTCAACAAACGAAACTGTACTGCCAAATGCAGTACGTCTGGTCACCCTACTAATGGCAGCAACCAAATCCTCTGCAAGTAAAACTTGACAAAGTAATTTTTTTATTCTTTCAAATAACCGGTCCAAACGCAAAATAATAAAAAATTTACAACACGCAATACATTTCAAACAAATAAGACATTATTGAAAAGAAAAATACTTTCCACAACAAAATTCAACATTTACAAAACAAACTGAAACAAAACAGGAACAACTAGAATACCGTATATTAATCCTTAAAAAGGTTAAAAGGATCAAGCATAACTCGGAATTAGTTCATTTACAAACAAAGAAACACCGACAACGTAACTATCAAATCAAGTTGAACAGTTACTTTGAGAAACAATTAAGTATAAAAGACATTTACTTTTCTTTTAAGAGTTTTAGAATAGGATTCGGCGCTTAGAATTTGTATAGTGGCTAGTATAGTTAGCTCTTCTAGCCACTATAGAATTAGGCTTGATTGCGAAAGCCGAAGAAAGAAGCCAAATTTAAGATAATATACTAGTACTACATACAAAATAGAAGTTTGAAAAGCGGTATATTTTCAACACAAAAACTTAAATAAAACATGATAAACCACAAAAGTTAACAATAGCGTTAAATTCCGTAAATTTTAAGTTCACGGTGCTGCTTGGCGCGGTTCCAAAACAACAACAACTTGGCGAAACTCGCATTTTGATTCTTTTATTTGAAAGTTATATTTCGGGCTTTATTTTAACAAAATGAAGTTGTTAGTCATTGGAGATTCTATGATTAAGGGTTTGAAAGAGTATTTCGTTGAAAAATGGAGTTTTTTTCGACTTTGTGTGTGTTCCTGGCAGTAAGATCGAAGGATTGACAAGGGAGATTTCTGCAATGAAGAAATCGTACGACTATGTTGTTGTACATGTCGGAACAAACAATACTAATCGAGATATTGTTTCAGGGATCCTGCGCAAGTATGAGTGTTTATTTGAGGGAATATTCCGGCTCAATCATCAGGTAAAGGTTGTTGTATCGGCTGTTATACCTCGTGAAGAAGATCTCGCCCACCGATATTATGTTCCAAATCTTGATGCTCTAAATCAGAAAATCAGTGATATAAATACTGGTTTAGAAAAACTTTGTGATTCTAATGGTTCTCTTTTCTTTTGTAGATCTCCCAAACCATTATGGAAAGACTTTCTAGCCAAGGATGGTCTCCACCTCAATCTTAAAGGAAATGAGCGCCTGGGAAAACTGCTTGTGGAGAAAGTGCACTCTTTTGTTTATTCAAGTAAGCAGGTAAAGGATATTTATTTAAGTTTTGACGACTTTCCTCCCCTATCGTCTTCTGTTAAGCCTAAACTTCACACTTATCCTACTGTTCCCAATCCTTCTAAAGTGCATGTTTTGCATTGTAAATCTTCTCCTATGCTTCCGATGGCCCTTCTGTTTCCAAGCCACCTATTAACTCTGCTCCTGTGCTTTGTAAGGCTCCTTCTGTTTCCAAGCCGCCTATTAACTCTGCTCCTGTGCTTTCAAAGGCCCCTTCTGTTTCCAAGCCGCCTTTTAGTTCTGCTCCTGTGCTTCCTAAGGCCCCTTCTGTTCCTAAACCGTGTTTTAGCTCTGTTCCCATGCTTCCTAAGGCCCCTTCAGTTCCCAAGCCGCCTTTTAACTGTGCTCCTGTACTTCCTAAGGCTCCTTATGTTTCCAAGCCGCCTATTAACTGTATCTATCCTGTAAACTTAAATTCGGAAATAACAAAGCGGCACTTAAAAAGTAGAAAAATCCCTGATGATGAGGTGACTGATCTTGATAGCAACTCGTGGAGTGTTAGCTCCCAATCCCATCAAAACATAACATACACAGTTACTCTTGTACATGACACTTGTTTATTGCAAGACTACTGTTATTTTAAATGTGCTGAAAGGTGCTGTACCTCATTATGCAGTCATTTGTACCGGTGCACTTGCCCAGATACAGAGTGTGTAAATCTATGTAAACATATACATAAAGTGCATGCCCTTAACAACGTTAGACAAAAAATTACTTGTAGTGAAGACCTTTGCGACTCTGAGGATTTAAATGTGCCTTTCGATAATATAGTTGACAATTATTCTGCTAATACTCGCAATATGTATAACCCACTCTTAAATGAAAACAGAGTTGCTGCCTGCGAGAAATTATGTGACAAGCTGTTAAATTTAATAAAAAATCCGGCAGTGCAAGATGTCTTTTTAGGTAATATTTTGACTTCTTTAAATACATTAGTTTCAGTTTCTGAGGGTATCGTTAATGCTGATTACTTAAAATCTAACAGTGTTATTCCCTATTCCAAAGTTCCTCCCAATCAAAAACTAGTACCTCAATCTAACTTATTTAAAACAAGCAAGCGTCGACAAAAAGTATGTTCTAAAAAGAGAAAAATAAGTTTAGGTAATTCTCCATCTAAGCGCATCAAAATTTGTGACGATTCCTTCACATCCGATTTAAATTCTGATTCCGTCCCAAACGTTATTGGTGGTCACTCTTTAACTTTCCTGGGATTGAAATCACTTGATGCATCTATAAGTGATGAAGAGGAAAAAGAGTTAAAATTGTTATCTAATGACTTTGTCCGAGGTTGGTTGTATGACGAAATTGTCGATGCTTTCTTTCATATTCTATGTGAAAAGTCAGGTAGCATTCAAGCTATACGCTCTACAGTTGCCCAGACAATGCCAACTTGTGTTTTACCTGTAGACTCTTATGAATATTCAAATTTACTTATTCCTATTTGTGTTGGTAATTTGCATTGGATTTTAGTTAAGGTTGATAAAAATACAAAAACACTTGATGTTTATGATCCACAAAAGAATGATTGCAAAGAGGAATTAACATCTTTAATTAGAAATTTAAAATCTATATTCAAAATCGACTTCCAGGTAAATTGTCCTTTGCATTGTTTACAGCAAGATAGCATCAGTTGTGGAGTGTTTGTGTGCTACTATGCTCATCAAATTGTCCATAACTATGATACAAGTTTGGCATTTAATATTTTCAAATTTCGGAAGTATATCTATGAAACTTTATGTGGTTTACTAACAAGTGTTTTTGATCCTACTTTACAACCTGTTCAATCATTGAAGACATTTAGTTGTTTTAATTTAAATTTCGGTGTAAAAACTATTTCAGAATGTATTTTACAGGTAAATGGTATGGAAATAGCTTTGTATATGTTAAAATCTTTAGATGATTCAATTACTTTAGAAGAAGAACTCTTTATACAATCAGTATCAAATATTTTCAGGAAAGGTTGTTTGTATGGTACAATAATAGGGTATTTGACTAAAAAAAAATTATTGGCTTAAAATATTCCTAGTCAAAAAATATTAGACCCGTATTTTTTCTTTTTTCCAAATACCGCCTAGAAACGGAGAAAAACGCAATTAAAATTTAACTATAAGCCACGCCCCCAAAACGATCCCCGGCAGAATTTGAAGGATGTGACATCACCTGGCAGCAAACGGTTTCGACATGCGGGAGAATCCGTGGTGATCACTGTTGTTATATTTGATACTCCAATTTCCTTTGATTTATTATTGACTGAATGAGTAGAGGTGATTAAATGGGCTTTTTTTTTATTTTTAACATTTAGCATTTTATTACTAATGGTTGGTTCGCGGCTTTTTAATTTCATGAACCCCTACTTACCTGTCAATTCCCTTAAAGATTTGGGTTGACTTTTTAAGATAAAATGGCACCAGAGCGTTTTCTTGTAAACAAAAAATTAATGGCTTATAAATAAGAAAAGAAATATATATATAAAAAAAAAACTCAATCTGAACTAACACACATCCTAAAAAAAATGTACATAAAAATATTGGAGGGCCGCAGTTAAATGGTTTTTTTTTTTGTAATATAAAATTAGGTTACTTCATATGAATTTTTCATGTGATATGAAGTTTTTTCATGTAAATTTTTTTAAACAACCGCCCCATCTGCCAAAATGTCTAGCCTTAAAACTGAATAAAACCAATTTAGAAATGATTATTTTATACACGCATTTTTGTTATAATTAATAATTTAAAATGTCAGTGATTTTCAATATAAGTCACTCATTTGCGAATTTGTTTCTTTATAAGTGCTTATTTTTTTGTGAAATGGGTACGTAATTTTTACATTAAATTTGGGCTACACACCTTGATCAAGTACGGAGACGTAGAATATTTCGGCTTCTTCTAATGAGTAACTATCGCTACTGTGCCGTTCCGCAAGGTAAACATTTGGTGATTTCGTTTACTAAGGCCCCGTATTTGAGCTTAAAGTTTGAATTTATTTGACTAACGCTTGAAAACATCGAAAATAAGATCATTCACAAACAACTTAAGCTGTTTTAAATTTAATTAATAATTTTTTACAAGATAATTTATTCAAGTATTGAGTTTAATAAAAAGTTGACTAGATTTTTAAATGCAGGTATGAAAAAAATATACTTGAAGTCTAGTGAAACCAAAATTAGGGGAAAACTGATGTAGCTTTTAATAAATAGATTTTTATAACTTTTTTTCTTTTTACTAGAACGCATGAACAACTTTTTGTAAACAGAAGTGCTAACTTATTTCTTATTTTCTAGATTAGTACAAGAAAAAAAATAATTTCGGGGCGCCATCTATAGGCAAAGAAAAAGATATGAAACTAGTTAACATTACAACATTAAATATAACACTTTCCCTTGTTAACTGGATTACTATTTACACTTTAGGACGTTTTCATTAAAATTTTAATAGCTTCCTTATAATCCTTTTAAAATTGGTTATTACTTCCGTTGAAGTTTTAATATTTCGGAACTCATCAGAACAGAAATCCGAAGAAGATTAAAAAAACAACAACAAGGGTCTTACCATCATAGGCATCGATTCTCGGCACATTTGAGCTGGCCGTTTTTGTGAATCCTTTAATTTTATTTTATTTAAATATTTATAAGCACTAAATTAACAAAGAAAAAAAGACTAACCTAAAAAAAACTATGCAGTTTGGACTTAAAGAGCGCTAAAAAGTTTAGGATGACTAAATTTGAATAGCGTGTGAGACGGTTTAATGCCAGGTGACGTCAGACCAATCAGAGTAGCGTTTGTAGTCACGTGACCAAGCTTTGAAATATCGCGATTTTAAAACTTGATTTAAATAATATCCGAGTAATTTTTTGAAGAAAAACCAATGAATATGCGTTTTCTAGTTCCTATACTATGTTTATATAACTTTTTTGGGCAGTTTCCCGATTTAGTCAAATACCCTATTATAAGCGACATTAAAAACGAATTGAACTAATATTGTTTCCAAACACATCGGAATAAAGAATGTAAACATTTGTATTAAACAGATTATCCATGCAATACTATATACAATATATTTACAAGTAATACAATAGAATCTGCACTGTATTACATATTTATACAGTTTATACTATATATTATAATTTATACAATATAATTCTCCAAAGCCTTTGGTTACAAAGCATCAGAGAATGTAGAGACTAAAATTTGCCAAAGACCACGAAAACTGGAGTGTAGTATACAGTGGAGCAATGTGGTATTCAACGAAAAATTTATACAATATAATTTATAAAATATAATTCAGAATTGTATATATTGTAAGATATTAATAAAATTTATATAATATATTACAATATTATATGCAAAATGTTACAAAAAAAATTGGTACAATGCAATTCATAAAATATAAACAGAGAAATAGGTTTATAACATTGGAAGATTTAATGGAATATTGCAGGAGGAATCAAACTACAACGTATTATTGCAGCAATGCCGAATCGAATGCATTTATATTAATTGTAAAGTAATGAAAATAGTCGTTGAGCCAGAAATTTTTAGAGCCCTAAGAAGAGATTTTTTAGCCCTAAGAAAGAGATCATCATCACCTAAGAAAAGTCCAACTCTTGTGCACATATATATATATATATATATATATATATATATATATATATATATATATATATATATATATATATATATATATATATATATATATATATATATATATATATATATATATATATATATAATATATATATATATATATATATATATATATATATATATATATATATATATAGTAATAGGATGTATAATACCCGTTATTTTGAATGCATTCATGCATCCTATCCGGCATTGAAGCTATAATATTCTGTAGTAGCCCCCGGTCTCGCTGAACTTTTGCCCAGGAGTCTTTGGTAGCTGACCATAGCTGTTGTTTGGTATTGACGCCTTTGAAATCGATGTTGCGTTTCCAAAGACCCCAGACATTTTCGATGGGGTTCAGATCAGCTCCATTACTGGGCCAAATCATTTCAAAGATGTTGTTATCTTCTACCCACTTCTTTGTCACTTTGCTTGTATGTATTGAACATTTGTCCTAAAAAGCGAAAATCATGTTATGTAAATTTACCGAAATGAAGCTCAATACTAGGTTCAATGGTTCCTACGAATGTATTTTTTTACGAAATTAATTGTAAACAATAACATTGCATGCATTTCATTCTCTTCAGGGCATTATTTACCAATTTCCCTGTTAATTCTTTGAAAAATAAACACAAACAACCTAAACAAATATTGTCTGAAAATTAATAATTCTTAAAAAATTCTTTGGAAATAAATTTTTTTTAATAATTAAATCTCTATTGAACAAATACTTTCGGGAATTATATAGTTGTATTTTAGATGTTCGGATTCATTTAGATATAAAATGTATTTAAATTGTCTAGCATTTAAAAAATTTGTCAAATGCAAATCATATTTTAACATGTCAATATGCTTAAATGGGGTGAACCATAAATACAACTATATTGTTTTACTGATTTTTTTTATAAGTATTGAAATATAAATTATAATACAAAGAGAATTCTATATTTAAAGGTTTTCAATTGAAATACCTGTTGTAGTATGAAACAGCCGTCAGGATACCAATCGTCCAATATAATTGGCATAAGGACATCTTCCAAAATATCTACATACTGACTGGAAGTTAGGTTTCCATCTATCAGATGAAGGTCAGCAATGCCTTTCGACGATATGCAACTCCACACCGGAATTGAAAATCTGCCACTTGGGTTGTTTTCCGGACATACTGCGGCTCATATCTTGAATTGGCAGGTCTATATACATTTACCGTGCCATTTTTGGTAGACTGCACGCAGCTTTCGTCGGTGAATACCACATCGCTCCACTGTGCTACAGTCCAGTTTTCATGGTCTTTGGCAAATTGTAGTCTCTGCATTCTCTGATGCTCGGTAACCAAAGGCTTTGGAGAAGCTCTTCTGCAATATAGGCCGGCCTCACGCAACGTTCTTCGTATTGTTCGAGTCGAAATCTGGTGAAAATAAACATTATTTTTAATTATAAATAGAGAATGGGAGCAGTGTTCGGGTCTCCAAACTGAAGTCTACTCTCTTTGTTACTAAAATTTTCTTGTATTGAATATTTTGGCAAACATTTTTTTCTATTATAAATGTAGCTGAAGTTCGGGGCTCTATAATACCACTTTTTGAAATGAGTTCGAATATATATTTTTAATTTTCAATAAATAATGCGCCAAGAAAGTATTAGAACCAATTTCAAGTGAAATTATAGAACTCTTAAAACTAGCTACATTTGTAATTTAAAAACCGTTTGCAAAAATATTCAATACCGGAGTCATTTGGCTTAGAATTTTTTTCTTACATAGGATTGACATGAAAAGATGACTTTGGTTTGGAGACCCGACTCTGCTCCCATTCCGATCTAAGCCGAAAAAAATTATATAGAAATATATATTTCAAATTTGCATAACCAACACATTTAATATAATTTTAAATATAATAATTTTAAGTTTAAAGATAAAATTAGTTATTTTTAAATATCCAAACAGAGTGACCATAGTACTGTGACAATGAATCTTATTTTCGTGAATTATACTAGATTTGGTGAAATATTAATATTTTTTATATTTATAAAACCAAAATGTTTATTAGTTACCCACATTTAACTGCAACTCGTTTTTTATTTGTTGGGAGTTCAGAAAGGGGTCAGCAACAGAGGCTCCAACTGTTTCGGTTGCTTCGTTATCTGTTAATGCTGGCAAACGACCGCTCCCTTCTTTTCGATCCACATTATTAGTGTCACGATACCTAAAATTATTTATAATAAAAATCATTTATGCAATCAAAGTTCAAGTTTTCTATATATTTTCAAAGATAAAAAAATAAAAATTTATTAACTTACCGATTTATCCACCTTGAAACCGTATGTGTGCTGATTCCAAGAGTTGCAGCTATTTCACGATAATTGGAACCAGCTTTATGCATTCCAACAAGAATGCCTTTAGAAGATGCATCTAATTGATTCGACATTTTATCAAATAAAAGTGCTCAATACAGTTGAAACACGTAATTATATTACATAAATAAAATAGAAAGCAAGTGAAAACCGAAAATATCGTTTTCATTTTATTCGTCTGAAATCTGTTTATTATTTTTTCCTCTTAAAATTAAAAAATGTAACAATAAAAATATAGATAGTCAATTTAAAGTCGAACATGAATGGAAAATTATAAAAAAAATATTTTTATTGTATAACGAATTTAAATTTAATTGTTATAAAGTAATTTGTTAATCTATGATATAATATATCGTTTGGACTTATTTGATAATATATCGGGTTTTTTTTAATCAAAGAATGAAAGAAAAATAAGATGTTCTAAAAGAACTAAAATAGCCATAGATATTATAATTAAAGTATTAGACTGGCTGATCACGTGACCTCCAATGCTAACGACGAAACGCGCATGGAGGCTTTTTAAGAGGGCATAATGGCCAGTGTTGCTACCACTTTAAGGAGAAAAATACTACGAAATAATACCATTTATTTCTAAAACTTCAACAAAAAAAATACTAAAAAAGGATTTAAAGTCACTAAAAATATTCCAAAAAGCAGCTATAGTATTTTTACGATATTTTTTTAGTAATTTTAGAATTATTCTAAAATACTTATATGCTCTTTAAACTTTATAACTAAACTTTTAACTTAATTTTCGAATTTATTTTAGAATTATTCTAAAATTACCAAAAAATATCGTAAAAACACTAGCTGCATTTTGGAATATTTTTAGTGACTTTAAATCCTTTCTAGTATTTTTTTTTGTAATTTTAGAAATAAATGGTATTATTTCGTAGTATTTTTCTCCCTAAAGTGGCAGCAACACTGGCCATTATGCCCTCTTAAAAAGCCTCCATGCGCGTCCCGTCGTTAGCATTGGAGGTCACGTGATCAACCAATCTAATACTTTAATTATGATAACTATGAAAATAGCCTACTTTCCAATTACTTAAATACTTACTAATTTTCTAATCGGAAGACAAGTAGGTTTGTAATAGTAACTGCCACCCAAACCGATTCTAACACACCATTTATACAAATAAGAAGAAAAAAATCGCACCCAGCTTGCAGTTGTAATTAAAACTTTTAAAAAACTTTTTTAAACTAATTTGAAATTCAAATACTAATTAAATGGGAAATTCGCCGACAAACAGAAGACAGATGTCCGTCCGGACGTACAGACAGACGGACAAAAAGTATGAAAGTTGGGTCTCTGAGGACATACCTTTCTAAAATTTTTTTTTATTAAATAAGAAGGATAGTACCGATTATGGAAGGGGGTTCGGCGGCCAGACAGACATCGTCAGCCTGTCAATAGTATATTATTTTTTATATAAATATAAATGAAGATGATTTATTGAACTGCACAACTAATTGTATAATATTTCATATTATAATTGATGTTGTTTTTAATTGTTTTATTTAAAAGTTTGGCTACCTTTATCTCGGGTTTAATTATCGAGGGAATCACCTACCTTCGCCTACTTTAACGTTATACACTTAATACACGTATAACCTGTAATTAAATTCAAGTTTTTTTTTCCAAAACTCTTCATGTTCAGCTTAAATAGATTTTTGATTTAATTTACTTCGCAGAAAAGTAAACTATGTTCTTAACAATCATTTTTAATCACCAAACGATCGGTCCAATCTTGATTGTTGACGTTTTTCCATTTTTATACGGTCTCCTATTTCAAAATACAAGCTTATTATCATCATAACTCAAAAAGTTGCTAGTAGAATTACGAAATTTTGCACTTTTCATTAACTTTTGATCCTGAATCCATTTCTGCAGAAAAATTAATGGGTTTATATTCATATTTTTTCGAAAAAAATATTAATATTTTTTGAAAAAATAATAAATATTTATTAAATTATATAAAAGTATTTTAACTTTGTTTGGAAATTTGTAAAGTAACTCAGAAAAAAATATCGTCTGGCTACGTATATTATTAATGGAGATATGATCAAAAGTTTGGAAATCTCATTTAACATTATGATCCATAAACTTTCTGTAACCATAACTCAAAAACTAATAGAAATCTGGCAACGAAAATTGATATTTGGGGTATTTTGACGATTCTAAACATTTCTATACCAAAAAAAATTGGGTGTTGCCTTTGGAAATTTTGAAGTTGGTATTAATTTCAATATGAAGACGACCCCTTACAAAATTTTTGTGTTGACCAATCAACTCAGAACGACATTTCCGTTAAAATGACGTATCACAATTATGCCTCCAACAAACGGTGCCTCAACAGCGAGGTCTGTTCCCTTTTTTTTTGTCCACGACTGTACCTATAGTAGTTTGAGCTGGGCGTTGATACGTGGGTCAGTCAGGACTTTGCCTTTTTATTTATAGATTTCGCTTGCATATGTGGCTTAAGTCATTAAAAAGTTGAGACTTCACCAGAATATTTCATTTTATAAATTATATTACCTCTTTAATATATCTCTAATATTAAATTCCTCTTTGGTCTCACCTGAATAAAATGACACAAATCCCAGACACCAACATTCCAGTCTTCATCATAAAACCAGGCTTTAGCGCACTCATCTAAACACAAAAAAAATTCTTATAAACGTCAGGGAGAAAGCTGCATATTGATCACATTTTGCATTTCAACTTATTATTACTACATTTTGATAATATTCATAGTGCCATTTTGCAAACAGTTCTTATAAGTTCGAATTATTTTGAAAACTCGATAACCATGTTTGTTTTAGTGGTTAGACAAGCTGAATGATCTAGCCATTTCATCTACACTTTTGTATGATATTTTATTGACACCTATCCCAGATGTAATTGAAGAACTTTCATAAAGACCAGGAACAATTCTTCGTATTTTTACGACCTCGAACTAAGATTTTTACTTTTTTGAAAATGAAGAAATAATAGTTGTTTTTTTTCATCGTAAAACGAACTGGTATTAAAAACACGGATGTTTTTTCCTGCTTCACATCGGTCTGCATCGACGACAATTTTCTATCGATAGCCTGGCAGTCAATGCGTTAAATAGGTTTAGCAATCATTCATTAAAAGACGGTAATAAAAAAAGTTAGTAGAATAACTTACGATTTTTCCATATAAAGGAGCTGACACAAACATCACAATTTCGTACACCCCAAACACCAAACCGTAAGCCGAAGCTGAGGCATGTTTTCTTTCAGCCTAAAAAAACATAATAAAAATTGTAGATTTTGTAAAAATATTCTTTAATTATAAATGAAGCCATATTTTACGACTTTTGCAAACTTTCCAAAAACATATTTAAAATAAAACAAAAGCATTCTTAATATTTTTTTATGTACCTAATATTCTCTCTAATTTTTGCTCTTGATAAAAAAAAATGGCATTTTCATTAATTTATAAAATTTAAGATTTTAATTTAAAGCTTAATACTTTATTGAAAAACTTGCTATATATCTATATGCATTGTGTATTTTTATATCACAACTTTACTATCTAAAAATCATATTTCAAATAAAACGTTCTGGTACAGTTTTATATTACCCAAAAGAAAAAAAGGGCGGTGGGGACATGTGGAAAAATGTCGCGAAGTTTGTAAATGATCACGGTTTGCCATCGGAATACGTTTGCACATACTGCCTCGCATACTTTAGGAGACAAAAGATGCCCCCAACTTGCATCGTCAATGAGCTTTATATAGAACCGGTACCAGAGCATTCAATAAAATGGATAACGCCTATTTGTTTAGTCCACCCAGTTACCACAGTCACCATATACCCAGTTACCATATTTTCAGGCTTGTGTGCTTGGTCACCAGTGTTTCCACTCCAAAAAATTAAAAATCCCTTCTAAGGAACCAAAAAATCCCTTTTTATCCCTCAGTCGCCAACTTAGCAACCTTTTGCCTTGTATTCTTCTTTTGAATTCTTTACGCCAATGGGAATATTTCTTATGATGTCACGCTCTCTATACTGCGATTTCATTGGTTGTTTTGTTTTCTTTGACAAAATGTTGAAACAAGCCCATACATTAACCATAATTCCTATGAATTGGTTGACAAAGATGTAAACAAGGGCTGCTGTGAAAAAAAAAAACTAAACTCACCACAAAATGGGCTAGTATAGTGGCGGTGTGGCAATGCAGTACGCATTCGTTTTGGGTTTTTTTTTCTTTAAAAAAAAACATAAGTATTCAAAATTGGGAAGAATCGTAGGACCCATTGAAGGCCTAAACACTAGTTTGGAACGCAGGCAATTTGTTTAGATATGGAAATTTTGTTTAGTTTGTTATTTAAATCGAAATACGCTCAGGGCAATTTTGAAAAGAAAGAAAAAAATTCTTAATTCCAATGCGCACCCTCCATAATAATAACGTTCAATAGCAAAACCTACTAGCAGCAAACAAACTCTACGAAATGACGAAAAAATAACATTTAAAAAAATCACATGCGCGCAACACCAGCGTCACCTACCAACACTGAATTTCGCCAGAAAATGCCATATAACCACAAAAAGTGTTTATCGCCCTCTAGAAATCTGCCAAATCTTAGACGATTATAAGCATATTTGCATCTTGCTCTTCTTTCAGTTTTGTTCAAAACAAACCATTTTTGAACAAAGTGGCAGTTTTTTTTAAAAAAAATATCCCTAGTTTGACTCCTTTTTCTCTTTCAAACTTGATATATCCCTTATTATCCCTCAATCCCTTTTTCATTCCTCAAGAGGCCAAAATATCCCTTAAAAGGGATAAAATCCCTTAAAGTGGAAACACTGTTGGTCACAAAGACCAGCTTATAAACCATCGTCAAGAAGGACGGACATGACACACACACATATATGACAGATGCTACCATCTATCGCTACCTACACAATTTAGACATGAAGGGGAGGGAAATAGTCTCCTGGGACCTGTACCCGTGGGAAACTGAGCAATGACCGCCCACAGGACTTTCAGACCCAACAGATTTAACGAGCACGTACTCCGCATATACTCGACAAACACAAACATCCATGCCTTACCGGGATTCGAACCCGAACACACGTAAAGTTTACGAGAGTAACGAAGTAAATAAATTTCACTGAAAGAATTCTTCAACTTTGTCTCCTTCTGACAACGCTAACAATGTTGGATTGAGAAAAGGATGGAAATTTATAAGACTGACTAGAATTAGACGGGTGAATGGAAATTGTTAGAACATAATGCGAACGCTGTGTATAAAAAACGCGTCTTCTTTATCTATTCACCTTTGTGGAAATTGATGACTGTTGTACTTTTGTTAACCCTTTCCTTTCCAACGTTTTAATTTTTATTCTAAATATCTAAAATTTGTGAAATAGATTCATTATGCATCCAGAATGAAATGGCAAAAAAACAGGGGGGAAAATCTTAATTTTTTTAAACTAAAATTTAAGGGGGGGGGGGGGGGGGAATTGGAATCCTAAATTTTGAATAATTTATAACAATAATTTTTCAGAACTTTATTTGTTAAAAAAAACCCCAATAACTATTATTATATTAAATTTATTATATTAAAACTATTATTATATAACTATTATTATATTAAAAATATTACATATAATAATTATTATTATATTAAAACCAATAACCATTAAAACCAATTTTTAAATATCTAAGAATGAAGCGTGAAGAATATAGGTTCAATTTATTTCATAAAATTTTTTGGGAGAAAATTTTATTTTATCATATTTTTCATATTTTCATTTAATTAAAACAAACATTTTTTAATTCTTCAAAGGACACGATTCTTCCATTCAACGATAAATAAGGGCGAGCTCAACTAAGTGAGAAAAAAATCGCAAGCTGATGATTCCAAATTTAATCATTGGGGGTGAAATGGTTTAAACAAACCATGCATTCCCCTAATTATTTTGAGCATTGTACATTAAATGTACATTGTGTACATTAAATGATTTATCAGAATTGAGTATTATGGGTGAAGGTATGAAAGTCCGAATACTAAACATACACTAGTTTCAAATTTGAAATTACATTGAGTGCTAATTAAACTCAGTACATATTTCCATAATTTGAAGAAAAGAATATAATAAAGAAAAGCGTGTGTTCAAATGACATTGCACAGATTTAGCTTACCTCAGTTTTGAAACAATTAAACTACTAAGACACATCAAGCATGAATTCACTTAACTAAAATAAGGAAAAAAACATCTTAATACAAAAGTTTTAACACAAATTAAATATTAATGGTTATATAAATTTTATATTTAAAAAAATTAACATAAAATAGCATAAGAAAAATAGTTATTGTAAATTGACATCAATCGTAAAAAAGGAAATTTTTTATCTTTTTAATAAAATGCATGTTACTAAATAATTTCCCCAAACAATACCCACGTATAAAACACAATAAATAGCTTTAAATTAAAAGGAATCAACGAAGAAGCCATAAAATATAAGTCAATCATTTTGAAATTTAACTTGGAGTTGTCTACCGGCATAATTATACTGTCAAAAAACATAACCTTATGATACTTCATAACTATTATATATATTACTAGCAAATAAATACCCGTTCTTCGCACGGACTAAAAGAATATCAAATCGATCCAAGTATATGTGTCATTTGATTTGCTATAGGATAATAAACTTTGCCTTTGTTCCCGTTCATTATAAAGAATAGAATCCCGTTACTTATATTGCTTTAAAATTCCAAAATAAAAATACATCACTATAAAATTCACATCCTCATATCACAAAAATATTCCTCAATATGAACTTACTGTCATCGCGATTTTCCTGATAAATTCAAAATTAACCATAATTGTATAACAATGTTATTTCACGTCAAAACCTCCATTCTAGGTTTTTTTAAAAAAAATAAATTAGCTCATTGGCACGTTCCATTATTTTTCAAATCATTAATTTAGTTTCTGAAGGTAATGGCAAGAAAATAAAAGCAATTTAAATGTTAATTAATGTTTGTGTTCATTTTAATTTCTTCTCTCGAATGGCAACACGAAAGGGAAAAATGATCGGATTTGAGCGAAAGTGGTGTATTTTTTTTAGAAAATTCGAATTTTCTCTAAAATTGGAACAAATATGAAAAAACTAAGCCTCAGGTGCACACGTTGGTATTAAAGGGAATCTATCTTTAAAATTTCCAATTTCTGAGGGCAGTATAAGTAGGTCTTTTACGATCCACAGACAAACAGACTCTTTCTTTTATTATTATAGATAATAGTTACCTTTTCTAGAAAAAAGTTATTATATAGAAGCACATCAAAATATACCGACGACCTATGTACATTTATTTATATTGAAGGATCTATTTGCAAAACTCACATTCTCTGAAGTATAACTAACATATAGGGTCCGGCCAGTTCATTGGCGATTTTTGACGATCGCAAATTTAATTGGAAGAAGTCGCCAATGAACGGACCGGACCCTATTTTGTAAGTAGACTCTTCCTTTGCTCTTCCACTTTTAACTAACCATACATATTTAATTTTTAGCTTTAATTCACATCTGAATTATGAAAACAAGAATTAGCTTTGTGGCTTCGTATGTAGGCATCAAACCGAATTCTGTCTGTGAAATGATTCATACCTCACGCTCTCTCTCAAACAATATCTGGTATTAAAAAGTGACCTCAAAGTACAACAATACAGAGAGAAAAAATCGTGAATTTTCGAAGCAATAAAAAAAAGTTTTTCGCGCCTTGGGTCACTTTATATTTCGAAATAGTCATGAGTTCTACCTTATTTGAAAAGAAATTGGTGAAAAACTAAAAAATAATTTAAAAAGAAACACATGCTTTTCATTGTTACTATGTTACTATGGTTGTATGAAACTATGTTGCTATGTTTGACTGAAACTGCTCGGAAGATTTCATTTTCGTAAATTTCCATAATTTTTTTTCTCCGCTATTTTTTATTCTAGAATAATCAAATTTTTTTTATGTAAAGTAATCCACGAAACCTTTTTACGGTAATTTTTTGTTGTTCTACAAAGTTTAGTTTGCCTGATAGTTCCTTTAGTTCACATATCTCGCCAAGTTCACTAAGTGAATAAAAAAATTGCGCAAATTTTCGAAATGTGTTTTTTTAAAATACCAATTGAGATTTTGACTTGAAATAACATTATTTAGGCCCGTCCGTGGCCGAGTGGTTAGGGCATCAGCCTAGATATTCAACCTTCTCAGGAGTGCCGGGGTTCGAATCCCACCTACTGCCAGTCATCCTATAAATCGGATCCGTGCTGGAAATAGTAGAAAAATCCTCATCACGGATGGGCCCGAGTACACAAGGACAGACGTGCTCGTTAAATCTGTGGAGTCCAAAGTCCCGACGGCGTTAGCGTACGATGTCGCTCGAAGTTCCGTTGGGTGCCCGCTCAGGTGTCGACCTCGTCACTTGACCAGGGTTCTAAATTACGAGGCGTTATTGGCTGTGTTAAAGCTCGTGAAGGAGGCTAGAAATAGGCAGCCGGAAACGATTACCTTACCTTACGAGTGAAAATTCCCCAAACCGACCCTCAACTCTACCATATCTTCAACGCAAAACTCAAAAGTTGGATCGTCACCTGACTGTGGTTCTAAAATACGACGCCCGTCGCCAATAGCCCTCGCGTAGCTCTAGTGCGACGATAATTCAAACTAAACTCAAAAGTGGGAAGCAATCTGCCGTCTGCTGTGGAAGTTGCGGTTGAAGAAAGTATCTTCCACGACGTCAACCTCACAGAACCACTGAACTGAAACTCTGGAATGGAATCTCCCATGAAAAGCCATAGAGGTATGAAAGAGAGTAGAGAGGTCCATGTATATGCGCAGTAGCGCACAAATGAAGCAGGCTAGAGCGGTGCATCTTGGGATACCTCAGTGCCAGTTTCGGTCACTATGTTATGCGCAGTAGCTCAAAACACCGCTAGAGCGGTGCATCTTGGGATACCTCAGTGCCAGAATGTGATGCGCAGTAGCTCGAAAAACCTGACAGCCCTGCTTCAAACCATTTGAACTTATAGACTCCTCTACCTATCCTTCCTAACTCTATGTGAAAAGCTGGTAAACCCTATTAATGGGTCACTTGGCGACAGCTTTAGGAGAATATGTGCCACATTTGGCATGAATTCGCCGACCACAATTGACACTTGACTTGACAGTTAGCATTGGATCGTCAAAATCGCTCGCCAAGAATAGTACTCCAAGGAATTTAAGTTTTCAAGGTTGTTTCTGCAATTCTATTTTTTAAAAGTACACGTTTCCGAAACTTCATTATATAAAGAATCTCCTAAAGCAATAACATATCAATTTTCTGTTTAAAAACTTATTTAAAACGTTGGTTTAAAATACCTATTTTAACAGGTAAAGTATAGGATTGGCGGCAAAAGTTGGGTTGCTGTTACAGGGTTGCCGCGCTTCACCGACCCTATTAGCGAAAACTCTGGAACGAGCATCGTAAACGAGCGTTGTAAAACGGATTTTATTTGCAAAATTAGAATGTTCGAATCGTTACATCACGCAAGCGATTACCCTACCTTCTCCATGTCACGATCCATCACGTTGGCGCATACCCTCCCTCCAGCCCCTGAGCGTGACGCAATTTATGTACGTCCCTTAAGAAGGAAAGAAAATATATCAACACTTTGTAACTTGAATCGAAATATAAAGCGATAAACCGCGCCAATCTGGCACTTCTAAAAACAAGGTCACCCAAAAGCGAAGCGTCAGAGCGGGGTATGGGGAAGAGTGATCCATTTCAAATTCAGATCAGTGATCGAAACGCTCGCCAATAGGGTACAAAAACCTATTATACCTATACTTTATTAATAAGAGTTTAAAAAGCAACGTAACCAAGCGCTATTTTAAGATAAAAATAAATATTTGAAGAGAACAGGGGAAGAACCGCTTTATTTATTAGGAGTAGTGCCCCGTAATTGTATCTGCTTGGCGGACATTGGCGACAGAAAACCGGTTTTACTTTTGGTTCTTCTTTCGCGGTACAAACGTGTGACTCGTGTCCGCTGATCTCTGGCGTAAATCAGAGTAAAAACAAAGTGAGTAACCGATTTCCTCACACCAGTTTAGGCGACGACTCGCTTTCATCGCCAAAGAGGCCTGATGAAGAAAGTTTTCTACGAAATTAAGCGGTTTTTCCCTTGTACACTTCATTTATGTTTTTTCATTCATTTAATGGTATTTATACACTAAAGACGAGACTTTTAATGATTGTATGTTTTTTAGTATCTTTTACATAAGCTTTCTTTGTTTTTGAATACGTTGCTACTTTAAACTCTTAATTTTGTTTGTTGTATAGCGATTCACTTACTTATAAGCCACTACACATAGGATTTTATTTACAATTTCATAGACTTCTTAACGGTGCAAAATTGCAACAAGAATTACTGCTTTTACTACCAGCATTTTTTTTTGAAGTAAACACATATTTCTATGAAAAATTATTCTTCCTAACAAATTTTTTTAAAGAAAACACCGTACCATAAGAGTTTTAGTTATAGGAGATTTTCTCTAATTGAGTAAAATTACAAAATTGTCATTTTCTTCTTCGTTCGGATAATTAAAATGGTACAAATGATGACCCATAGATGCGCTAAATACTAAATCCTTTTTTTTTTCTCACTTATGTTTGAATTTAAAGAGAATAAAAAAATGTTAAAATGGGAGTTCTTTTTATTTGCATTTAATTTTTGTAAGGGTCATTTTTTTAATTCTTACACAAATGTGGGATTTAAACTTAAGTTTTATGAATTGTAAAATTAACTAATAACATTAAAAAATCCTATAATTGGAGTGTACCCGATTTCGATGTTAATTCGTATGCGTCATGCTTGAAAAGTTTAAGGAAAGAATTTGAAGTATATATTTAAAATGTTGTAGTGTTTTTTTTAAACAAAGTAAAAATAATTAAGTATTATGTAAATAATTAGAAAAACTTATCGATTTTTTTGCGGTGTAGTGTTTATATATTTGAGTCAATAATAAAAAACAACTAAATTCTAAAACAAATTCCAAATTAAACACGCATATTTATAGAAAAATTTTCAAAAAATAATTCTTCAACGAAAATAACTGTCTATAGGCTTCCAAGGAAATGCCCACGGTTAATAGAATAAGTGATAAATTTATTTGAATGTACTTATCATTGGAAACAAAATAATGAGTTTTAAGATATTATATAAAACAATAATTGTTACACTTCTTTTGTACTTTAGACTTTAGAATGCTTAATAGTTAAATCTTATAGTTTTCCTTAGATTCTAAGGGCTGGATTCCATATGGCATTCTTGGCTCTGATACGAACTTTTAAAAACAATTGAACAAGTTGGTTTGCAACAGAATCTGTCACTTAACCCGCTTCCACACAACTTTTGTGTTTAACGAGAAAAAACGCACCAAACACAGCATTAATAGGCTTGTTTCAGCACTTTGCCACAAAAAACAAAACAACCAATGGCATCGCATCGGATCGCGTGACCTTTTTTAAAAAAATCAATGAGCTGTTTCGACACTTTGTAAAAGAAAACCATACAACCAATGAAATCGCAGTTTAGAGAGCGTGACGTCAGAAGAAATATTCCCATTCTATATTAAATATTTACACGCTAAATTTGGCTGGTTTCATTTATTTTCTTTCGAAAATTCAATAAGTATTTGTTATCGTTTGCTAAAATAATTTATACTTCAAAGAATAAATATGTAATATATTAATCGCTTTTAAATAGAAGGAAAACATTTCATATCAACATACATTCAATGAATCTCTTTGTGAAATATATTTGACATCATTTTAAGCTGATTTATGGTGCAAAAATGAATTTGTTTTAATTTATTGTTAAAAATAATTGAAGATTCTCGAGCGATTGTTGTGAATGGCAATGGTGATTCAAGTCCAATAAAAACGGCTTCGTATGCTTTTTAAATGAGAATTAAATTTTGCAGTTTTTTAAATAATTGGAGTACTTCGATTTCCAATTCTTTTATGAAATTTTCAATGTATTCCAATTTTGATGCGCTGAATTTTTTTGACGTATCACACTTGTCCATAGCATTTGTAGTTTGGAATACGAAAGTGGAGGACGGACAGACGGACTGAACGATTATAACATCTTCCATTTTTTACGTTATAATCATAGTGTGGAAGCTAAAATTAAACAAAGACTGGTTGGTTCTTTTGGTAAGTTAATCATTTATTTGCTGGGTACGTTAAAAAAACATCAATCCATAACACGTATGCGAACTCTCGTCGATGGGCATAGGAGTCAGGCACACTGACTACTACACCATCGCGGCCACTGAAGTACTTTGTATAAGTTCAATCAGAGGCGTAGCGTGCCTTGGCGGGGCCCCGTATAAAAATTTGTTTGGGGGCCCTTAGGAAGGGTAAAGTTTTCTCACAAAAGAAAAAAATGCATAAAATTAAAAGAAATATTTATTCATCATAGTTAACTGTCACTTTTTCCAAAAATTTTACAAACAATTCAAATTACCTATATACCCTCCTTGCCTTTTATTCGGCAAACTGATTTTCTAATTCATTTATAGCTGATGATGACTTTAGTTTTTCTGTTTCTGCCTCTATGAACAATATAGTGACAGGTCTGATAGGCGTTTCTGTCCCATAGAAATTCTTAGGTAATTTTTTTATCAGTTTTAATTTTGAAAAACTTCTTTCAGCAGTTGCGGTTGTGTAACTGGAAGGGTCAAGAATAAAAAGCATGCTGTTATTACCTCGGGAAAACCCGATGCAAGACTATTGAATTTTATCAGCAATAATTCAATCAGTTCCTTAATGGAATGAATTTTTTTAATTTCAGATTTAGGCATGTTTTTAGAGCCTTTAATTGGTCATAAAGATTAACTGAGATGTCTTTACTGTATTATTTAGCCGACAGTTTTCCGGAAGCGTTTAATATCTCTTCGTTTGAAGAAGACAGGAGTTTTTCCGGTTGTAAATATTTCGAACATACTCAGGTCGCAACGGCTCTGAAATCTTTTTTTAGTTTGAGAAATTAATATATCTATACAGCAATAGTATACATTGACTCTTTGAAATAGGATTCTGGGTCTGAAATTCTCTTATCTTGTGATAACTCATAAAAAAAAACGCTTCGTTATCTTTTGCCTTTTGTTCTTAAAAACAGTTTTTACCCTTCACTCTTTTGCTAAATCTTTGGACTCATTTAGCAAACTATTGAATGAATTTTGATTCCATAATTCGCACAGTCTATTCAAAAGATTACTTAATAATACCTGCCAACATTCCTCTAAGCTCTGTCCGTAGTCCCTTCAGCGGGGGCAGGCGATTGTTTACTAATCACTCAAAAATAATTGATTACCGGTTATTTTTCTTTTAAATCGGCCGATTCACTATAGAAGAAAAATCAAGCGCCAAAGTTGGTCATTTAGTGGGAAATTTGTTTGAAACACGTAAAAAAATATGATTTCACTGCGAACCTTTAAAACTTATATTGCATAAAAAATTATTGTTTTGTTAATTCGTGGTTTACGAGCACTTCAGTTCTATTTTAAGTTAAACAGCAACCTCCATATTTTGTGTATGGCAAATGTTAAATAAATTGTCTTTTGTTTTTCAATTAAAAACACAATAACATCCCTCAGCAACAACAAAAAAACCTATGTAGTGATGACACAGGCCATCGTAATTTTGGAAACAACAAAAGAACCTGAAATTTGGTTGACTGATCTGTCCTGAACTAAAACTAAGAAAGAAATTGAACCCTGATCCTATGCCGATTACACTGCCAACTAGTAGATATTACGAGGATTTATGATTGGTTGATCGATTTTTTCAGAAAAAAACTTTAAAAAAAACACAAAAATCTGCTACGATTACGTCTCTAACTAACAAATATTTCTTGGTGCTGAGGCTGATGGTTGACAAATCTGATCATAGCTAGAACTATAAAAGGAACACCAACTTACTGCGAATCCGACTCTATAACAAACATTACTTAGGCGCTGATGCTGGTTGACAAATTTGATCTGATCATAACTAGAACTATAAGAAGCAGGTGCGCAGCCAGGGGAGGGGCTCGAGCCCCACCCCTGACTGCGACAAAGTGCCCTTCCATCCAAATTAATTTTCTCAAATTTGTGTAATTCTAAAATAAATGAAATCGAAAAAATGTATTTTAATGCAAAAAAAGCTAATTTGCACAATTTTCTTGCAAAACGAAACCATAAACGTTGCTTATAATCACTTTCCAAAATTAATCATTTGATACGGATTATTATGCTAACGACTGACTAAACGGACGACGGCTTTAAAAAGTTGCTTTTGCCTGTTTCTAGGCTTCTACAACTGAAGTCTGGCATTATAGCCCTCGTGTAGCTCTAGTGAGACGATAATTCAAACTAAACTAAACAAATTCGGCATTAATCTCCATTCACAGGAAGGAAGGTTGACATTAGAAAAAAAATACTAATAGATAAACTTGCACTAAGAGCAAAAATAAAGGGGACTGAATTTTGTAATTTGATAATTAATCACAAGAGTTTGTGTAGTGCTACTTATTGGTATATCAATCATTATTTGTGAATTTTGATAAACCAGCAAAGATGTTACTTGTATCACATCCATTTCTATTTTGAACCCCACAAAATAAATCACTTTCAGGAAAAATATTTCTTTTGAATCATCAGTGATCGTTAAATAATAATAAAAAGAAAAGAAGAACAAGAACTGTATATCTTTTATAAATTATTTAATTTGAAACTTGAAACACGCTTTTGAATTTAAATGTATCTTTTTGGACGAGGGTTTGTTTGGCAACTTTTGAAAAGAAAATTAAAAAATATTTTAAAATGTTGCTCTATCCCATAGCTTTTGGAATTCATTCGATTTCTAGGTAGATGAATGAATTTTTAGTTAACATAACTTATAGACATAGTTTTAAAAAATCGCCATTAAAAATTTCATAATCGTATGTCAAAAACGACATAGATATCAGAGATTTGTTGAAAACATTTTACTCCTTTTCACTCATTTCCACAATTTTTTTTTCTTTTCGAATATTTTCCCGGGGGTTCCAATTCCAATGAAAGAACTATTTTCGTGCCAATTTTCAGAATTTCAGTAATTTTAGTTTCCTCTGGGAATTCTTTTTTATCAACCACTCACTTTCTTAAGCGTTTTTCCCAGCAGTTAAGTTTGTAAAACATTACTGTAAATTTAGTATATTTACAAGTATTTTAAAACTAGCATTTTGGAAACTTAACATTTCAAAATTTCCTGAACCCTTCTCAGATCCTGGGTGTAATCCAAACCCTCAAGAATTTGTGTAAAAGTGCCCTTCTGAAGTTAAGCCCCCTCCTTCAAAAAATCCTGGCTGCGCGCCTGATAAGAAGAACACTAACCTACTGCGATTACGCGGCTACTTAGCAAATGTTACTAGTCGTCATGGGCATGGTTAAGTTTTCTTTCCGCAAGAATATTTTTAAAAAAATGTTGATAAAATATTTGGATTAAAAAAAACGGGAAAAAAAGAAATTGCTTCTTTTTTTTTACTTTTGTCATTTGTGAAATAAAAAAAAATGGGAAAGTTTTTATTAATTTTTGCTTGCACACGTTGGGGGCCCCCGTGGTCCGGGGGCCCCTTATAATTGATACGGCATATACGGCGGTAGCTACGCCTCTGAGTTCAATGTCCTTTTCGTATTCAAAAACCAAATCTGTTCTAAACAGGTGCAATCTGTGTCAGTGGCTGAAAAATTTTCTGTTTAAAGAGAAGAGAAAATAGTATTTTGACAAGATGAGATGCAGAATTTTATAGAAAACTGCGACAGTTTAAGAAAACGGAAATTTTATGTAGGAAAAAATATTCTGTTTTTAACTGGGTTTTTTTTAAAGTCCAGTGACCGCGGAGTCAAGCATTTAGTCAACGCGAGGCCGTGTGCGAGGGCGGTTTAGCCAATAAAGCAAAAAACTCCTTACCTCTGCCGGATAAATCGGTGCCATCAGAGAATAACAACTCCCCAGAAATAGATTCCCATAAACGACGGAAGCCAGAATCCTGTATTTCTTGGCGTTCATGATCTTCTTCTTCGCCGGCGGTTTTACTTCGCCGGTTTCCACAATGTCACCGTTCGCGCCACCGTTCGTCTCACCGTTCGTCTCTGCCTTGTCCATAACGTTAAGTGTATAATAAACAAACTAAACGGTGAACGAACAAGGGCATGCAGCGAATGCAGAGAAACACAGGTGATTGCCGAAACAGCGAGCGCGTTCGTCTACAGCAGCTGGAACATATATTAACATTAGGCTATGTCCTGACTGCATATTTCTATTCCTTACATGCAAGTGACGCCTCGCCAGTGACGTCACCACGCCTTCACGGTGCCCATGCGAACGTTCTAGAGTTTTACGCTTTCGTTCTTCGTGTTCACTTTGCGGCTACGTGTTATAGGTACATAAGAAAATTTTATTTGCAATGGAATTACCGAAATCTGAATTACAAATATGAAATTACAAAACAAAAAAAACTTAATTTTCAATGCAACTTGGAAGAACTACTTGGTTTAAACAACTTGGTTTAAACGTTAGTGCAAGGTGCAATTTCTTTTCAAATGTAAAATACTTGCACCTATTTATATGTTTAAATAATAGAAGATAGGTACTTAACTAAAAGATTTTTACACACAAAAATATTCGTGGTAAATAAACAAAAGACGAATTATAGCATTGTTTGTTTATCATAAAACTTGGTTTATCATAGTACTTTGCAGTTTTAGTCTTATTATATGGACTGTGTATAAAAACAAATAAAATAACGTAATCAAACAAAATTTGAGGCAAAAAAATAACATTTAGGCAAAGATTTGTTTTCACTTAATTGTAAAGCAATTTGGTGCAATTTGCACCTTAGTCGAACTAAGTCACAAACTACTCACCTAACTAACTAAGTCACTAACTAAGTCACTAACTAAGTCACTAACTAAGTTACTAACTAACTAACTAAGTCACTAACTAAGTCACTCACTAACTAAGTCACTAACTAAATCACTAACTAAAGTCACTAACTAACTAAGTCACTAACTAAGTCACTAACTAATAAGTCACTAACTAATTCACTAACTAACTAAACTAACTAAGCCACTAACTAACTAAGTCACTAACTAAGTCACTAAGTCACTAACTAACTAACTAACTAAGTCACTAAGTCACTAACTAAGTCACTAACTCACTAACTAAGTCACTAACTCACTAACTAAGTCACTAACTCACTAACTAAGTCACTAACTAAGTCACTAACTCACTAACTAAGTCACTAACTAAGTTACTAACTCACTAACTAAGTCAACAATGGTTTCAATGGTTTGCAAATGGTTTCTTTTATACGATAAATGTAGCTGAATTACTGGTCTTTATCGTCCCACCTTTTTAAAATTGTTTCGATTTTTTTTTTAGTTTTTCAATAACGAATTTTATACAAAATATTCGAAACATTTTTATATATGGATAATAAAAATCCCTGTAAGTCATTATATAAAAACAAACCTTTGTAAAAATATCCGTTATAGCTGGAGAAATTGGATTAGAAAATATTTTTTTTCCATTGGATTAACACAGAGGTACTTTGATTTGGAGAGCCGCGGTAATTCTGGCTCATTCGCAGTTAATCGTCCGTTCTTTTTTTAACTTTTTCTTATCATAACCTTCTATCACTTTCTACCAGCACCTTTCTACACTTTTATCTTTTTTGCATCTTGTTTTAACAGTTCTATTAAATTCTAACTAATTATACTCCAAATCTCCATGATTGTTCAGATTGTAGGTTTTAGGTACGATATCAGCTTTAAAGGTGCGTTGAGTGACTACTCGGGTGTCGCCGCGGTCACTTGACTGTGGTTCTAAATTATTACGCCCGTCGACAATATTCCTCGTGTAGCTCTAGTGCGACGAGATTTCAAACTAACTCTTAGCTTCTTTTTGGTTGCACACACTTAACAGTGTCCACTAATTTCTCAAATGAATTTATATATGCTTATTTCCTTTTGGGTAAGGGGCCCGGGTGGCCTAGTGGTCAATATAGCTGCCTACGCCAACAGGCTGCGCACTGTCACGGGTGCGGGTTCGATTCCCGCCTTCGCCCTGGGTGTAAATTCTCTCTGTGCGTCAGTAAAAATTCTTTCCGTGTCTGTCTTACTTGACGAGGGTTTATAAGCGGGTCTCTGATCAAGCACACAAGCCGGAATATATATGTACAAACCCAACCCAATCATTTTGGGTAAACACTGCTGCCAAAGGAAGACTTCAATAAATTGATTACATATCATTAGAAATGAAATTGTGCTTGACATTTAATCTATATTAATAAATATGAATAATATTTGCAATTGCTATTCAATGCCGTTGTTGCATTAAACGTCACAATTTCCCTACAATGGACAAGTTGCATGAAACGCGAAATTCATAATATACGAGTTTTTCTGGTACATTAGAAGCTGCAGATTCCGAATGTAAGGTTAAATATTCACAAATATGTTTAATTTCAACAAAAAATGCATTTGTAATTTGCCGAAAATGTACGTCACTGAAAACAGCTCTGACGTCAACTGTTATGTTTTTGGCGATGTTTCGATCTATGCTGTAATACACTTTATAAAATAGTAAACCTTACAATTTCTGCGAAACCTCATTAAAAGAAGACGACAATATTATTTGTAACCAGTTCATATCAAGGAAGTTAAACAGCTTGTTCCAAGTTTGGTTGTTAGTTAAAATACACACACTAGAGCGCGTATGAGCTATTGCAGAACTATTGACTGTTGGATCTGATCGGAATAGTCGAGAGAAATCGTCAACGTTTGAAGAAATTAACTGGAATGAACATGACATGTTTCTGTAAAATAGCATAACTTTTTTAAGAGTTTGATAAGGATGAAAGCACGTTTCACAGTTTCAAAAGCGATACAGTGAAACGTGATACGAAATAACACGCCAAGAACAACAAAAAAAAAAAAGCCAACCGTGACGTCATCTGTTATGCTAAGAGAGGTTTAACAGGAGTGACGTATAATTAACTTTAAAAATGAATTTAAAAATAAATACATCTTTAAAACCAGAAATACTTGAGTTTTAGAGGTTTTTTAATATGCTTAATCGAATAAATATGTTTGTGGAAAACGCTGTAATTATCCATTCCTTCAATGCAATAACTTCAAATTAACCCATTAACGAAGATAGGCAAGAAAATTTGCCGAGTGGGAAAGAGCTTTCTGTTTAAGTTTATTGAAATAAACAAAATATAAGACAAGTGTTGAACGATTTAATGTAGGACAAATTAAGAAAATCGAAAAACGAATGTTAAAGACTTTTTTTAAAATTCGGAAATGAGGGTTGGTTGGTAGACATATTTTCAGGCTTGTATGCTTGGTCACAAAGACCCGCTTAAAACCTACGTCAAGAAGGACGCATACACACACATACAAGACAGATGCTGTCATCTATCGCCACCTCCACAATTTAGACATGTCCCTGAAGGGGAGGGAAATAGTCTCCAGGGACCTGTACCCGTGGGAAACTGCGCAATGACCGACCACAGGACTTTCGGACCCAACAGATTTAACGAGCACGTACTCCGCATATACTCGGTGGGTCTTCAGTGGCACCGGGACTCGATCGTGGGACCTTCCGATCTCGAGACCGAGACGCTGACCACTAGGCTCCCTACGGTCCGAAATGAAGGTGTTAAGGGGATACGGTACCCAAAACATTATTTCTAGAAATAATAACATAAACTTGTAAATTATAGTGGTTTTATATAATGTTCACTCGAAATAAACATTTTCTAGCAATAAAAACAACTATATACAAGTAGTTTTTTTTTAAGTCAAAATTTTGAACTTTTTTTAAAACGCTACTCCTCTTTTAATTTTGAGAATAACTCCACCAAACTTTTATAGTTTGTTCTTAGAACTGTTTGTTGGAGAAGTGTGCATGGATTTTAAAATGTGAGCTACAGTTAAAAAGTAACATGCATTTATACTGAAAATCACAAAAGAATTACAAATTATTGAATTCTACATTTAAAAAAAACAACAACTATACATAGTAGGCCTTATTCCATGCACAATATAACAACACATTTTAAAAATTTCAAAATTCTAAATTAATTAGCAAAAACGCTTTAGGGATTTATTAAACACAAGAATTGAAAAACGCGAAACAGAAAACAGGTTGAAAGCAGACGAAATACGTATTAAAACTTATAGGAATGACTCCCAAAAATATTTATTAACTTTTTTTCTACAAAAGATATCATTATGAAACTTTCAGTAAATGTTCAGAAATATATCTATAATAATAAAAGAAAGAGTCTGTGTGTCTGTGGATCGTAAAAGACCTACTATATTGTCCTAAGAAATTCGAAATTTTAAAGATAGATTCCCTTTAATACCAACGTGTGCACCTCAGGCTTTGTTTTTTCATATTTGTTCCATTTTTAGAGAGCTTAGCTTTTATTTTCTTGCCATTACCTAAATTAACGATTTGAAAAATAATTGAACGTGCCAATGAGCTAATTTGTTTTAAAAAAAAACAGAATGTAGGTATTGACGTCAAATAACATTGTTATACAATTATGGTTAATTTTGAATTTATCAGGAAAATCGCGATGACAGTAAGTTCATATAGCGCGCCCATTCCCCCTTAAGCCCCAAAAATAGTTTTTTGTGCTATGAATAAACAAACAAGTTTGTGAATGTAATTAATGAATTGGACAGCTAAAAGACAACCACCTTTGACCGGGCTCTCTAATTGTTTACGAAATAAACTAGTCCTTCACAGTGCGGCCCGACTATTAGTGGTGGAAGAGTCCAACGGCGTTTGAGGCAGCCCAACGTCGTTCACACTAACGGACCGGTTGGAATGGAGTCGAGGAACCCTGTCGCGATCCCGACTCCTAAGTAGTGGAAGAGTCCAACGGCGTTAGAGCCAGCCCAACGTCGTTCACACTAACGGACCGGTTGGAATGGAGTCGAGAACCCGTCACGGGGCCGACTCCTAAGTGGTGAAAGAGTCCAATGGCGTTTGAGGCAGCCCAACGTCGTTCACACTAACGGACCGGTTGGAATGGAGTCGAGGAACCCTGTCACGGGGCCGACTCCCAAGGGGTGAAAGAGTCCAATGGCGTTTGAGGCAGCCCAACGTCGTTCCCACTAACGGACCGGTTGGAATGGAGTCAAGGAACCCCGTCACGGGGCTGACTCCTAAGTGGTGGAAGAGTCCAACGGCGTTAGATCCAGCCCAACGTCGTTCACACTAACGGACCGGTTGGAATGGAGTCGAGGAACCCTGTCACGGGGCCGACTCCTAAGTGGTGAAAGAGTCCAATGGCGTTTGATCCAGCCCAACGTCGTTCACACTAACGGACCGGTTGGAATGGAGTCGAGGAACCCCATCACGGGGCCGACTCCTAAGTGGTGGAAGAGTCCAATGGCGTTTTAGGCAGCCCATCAGTGAGGCAGTTTTGTGCACAAAATTGCATCACCGTGACTTAGAAAGAGCTGATTTTGTGAGACTTGAACCATGTTATTTTTGTAAAATAATCTAGTACTAGCATTATGTAGAGAAGAAAATTAATTTTGTTTTAATAAATTTGAAGTGTATTTTACGAAGTACACAAAGAAATGTGACATAATAAAATTGTATTTTACTTTGAACGATTATTATTGTCTTTTTTTCTTTTGTTTTCCAAGTGATTTCCTAATATGTTTGCATATGGGACAATGCGATACCAATCAGCCAATGGGTATTAATTATTTTTAATCCTCATTTTAATTTTATATTTATTGATTAGGGTAAAGGTAAATACAAAATTAATGAAGTTTTTTTTCTTTTATTCCACTCAAAATACATTTTTTTAGAGTTAAAAAAATAAACTTTAAAATTCAATAATTCATAAAGTTATACGCAATTAAAAGTTATTTGTGAATCCAAATTATTATTTCAATTTTTTCTGTCTGTTAATTTATTGATGTTACTGGCCGGAATCATTTGCACTTAACTGAGAACAAAGTATCTATTTTGGTGCAGGCGTGGATACATATTTCATAGAAGGAACTGGTGCGGATCCTCTATGCAAACTGAAAAAAAAAACAACAAAAAAAATATATATTTTATATTTAGCGTTGAAAAAGCATGACCTTTAACTTATGAATAAAAACAAGTTTCCCACTTCGCACATAGAAAGGCATATCCTTTTTTTTCAAAATTTTTTTTAGAAGCATGACAAAACTATTTGTTCAAGTTATTATTTTCATTTAACAACTATAATTAACTTAAAACGAGGTTCTGTTGGCACACTAAAGCTGAAATTGAACTGAAATGCGAGGAGAATGATTCGTCAGCGAATGGCCGGAGTCTTGTAGATTTTGTGCGCTTCATAACTGAACTGGAGCAAATTTTCTCGCGCGAATGACGTCACTCCACGATTAGTCTCAAGCCATTCGAGCAATCAAGTGCGAACTGTTTGTTTACTGTTTTGACATTCAATATTGGCGAAGAATGTCAAATATCATAGAGTTTTTACTAGAAAGAAGGGAACCCCGACCGGAAACTTATTTAGCTGTGCGGGGAAACCCTATAGATTTATCTGATAAGCAGTTTACTAGCAAATATCGTTTGGATAAAAAAAATCGTAAAAACAAATTAGCTTGATTTGGGAAGTTAAATACTGGTTTTCTTAAGCGTTCGCTGGGCGGTGCTTAAACCGATTCCATACGCAGAGCCAACGTGCGCGAATTCAAACCGTTTCAGTTCAATTTCGCACTAAACATCCTATAAACCGATCGTGCAAGAAAAGGAAAAAACACCGATAAATAACGCAGGGTATATAGAACGAGTGCAAGATAAATCCGTCGTGGTTCAAAGTCCTGACTTCGTGCACTATGTTGTTTTTAGGTTGGGTGTTCATTCAGGTGATGTCCCCGTCACTGAACCACGATTTTAAAATTTCGAGGTTCGTCACCAGGTGCAAGTGTAGATCTAGTGTGTAGTAATTTTTCCAAACTAACTGCCACGACATCAAAAGCAGTCTGAAATATACCGTTGAAGCAACTCGTTTGAAACGAAACATAAATTTAGTTACTAATTTTCCACCTTGAAAATTTAAATATATGCACAAAACTAAGTGGAATCTAATTATAAGTTTTCTTATATCTGAGGTAGAAGTTATATATTTTGGAAATAATTTTCATAATATAAAGCCAAATTAAATATAGTGTGCTTGTCACTTCTTAGCATCTCAAATATTTTGATTGTGGAACAGTCCACTTTGAAAACAGGTAGACAACCTGAAAGAGGCACGGTTGACATTCCCACGGTGTTGGGGCCGTAGTGAGCCTAGTGGTCAGCGTCTCGGTCTCGGGATCGGAAGGTCCTGCGATCGAGTCCCGGTACCACTGAAGACCTACCGAGTATATGCGGAGTACGTGCTCGTTAAATCTGTTGGGTCCGAAAGTCCTCTAAGTTCCCATACCAAATCAATACTTCTGGGGGTGACAAGCCAATTCTGGGGATCCTCTAGTTGGCCTCTGTCTCTAAAAATTAGATGGATCCACTTATGTGTGTGTGTTGTCTGTTGTGTCTGTCTTACTTGACGAAGGTTTATAAGCGGGTCGCTGACCAAGCACACAAACCTGAATATATATGTCTACCAACCAACCCATGGTGTTTGCCTGCTGATTGTTGGGTTAGTTTGATTGGATATAATGTGTCACACTAAAACTACACATGGGTTATTGGTGAAAGGAGGATTATAGTTATTTGCTGACTGCCTTTACCAATTGCAATGCATTTTTCTTTATCTTGACTTGATCGTCAATAGATTTGCATCTGTTTAGTTTAGTTTGAATCATTGTCGCACTAGAGCTACACGATTTGCATCTGTAGTATAAGTATGCATTCTTTACAATATTCAGTATCACCTCGGGGAACGCTATAATTTAAAATATAGCTATGCAATAATAATGTACCCGAAGCAAGTTTGAACTGCCTTTCAGTTGAAAAACTTTTTTTCTAAACCTTTAAGATATATGCGCCTGCACAAGTAATGAATCGCCAAACAAAGTTGGTTGGTTGGTAGACATATATATTCAGGTTTGTGTGCTTGGTCAGAGACCCGCTTATAAACCTTCGTCAAGTAAGACAGACACAACAGACAACAGACACACACATAAGTGGATCCATCTAATTTTTAGAGACAGAGGCCAACTAGAGGATCCCCAGAATTGGCTTGTCACCCCCAGAGGTATTGATTTGGTATGGGAACTTGGAGGACTTTCGGACCCAACAGATTTAACGAGCACGTACTCCGCATATACTCGACCAACACAAACATCCATGCCTTACCGGGATTCGAACCCGAACCCAGAGGCTCCAAAGACTAGCTCTCTAACGCCAAACAAAGTAACTGTGGATTGAACCAAAATCTTCCGTATCCCTTTTCATTTTACGAGAGATAGTTTGGACTCATCTAAAACATACTTCATACTTTCATAGATGCTAAGAAGTGACAGGAGGACTATAAGCGAGATAATCAAAAAATGCGCAAAAAAAATCTCGCTGGCAATCGGACAAAAAAATTAATTTACCGATGCTTCCGCAAGGTGTAAATCCACTGTACAAAAATTGTTGCGTTTTAGTATAACAACTAGAAAAGGTGCTTATTTTAGGCTTGCAGTATAGGGTTACTGTGCGCCCATTTTAATTAAGGGGAGTCGGATAGGTCTATCTCACCCATGTTAATTGTCCTAACTTCAGGAACATTTTCCTCAGAAACTACACGAGATATCATTATGAACTTTTTTCATATTTTGTTCCTTACATATAGCTCTTTGATTTAAACTGAGAATATTTCAAAGTATAAAAAAATACTTTTACAGTGATTTTTTTTAAAATATGTATTAAAAACACACAAAAAAAATCAGATTTAAAGTTATATAAGTTTTTTTTTATCAGAAATATTTAAAATTCCTCAGTAAAAATAAAAACGCTGTTATTGGAGAAGAAATAATGAAACAAAACATGTTATATTTTATAGTTCCTGATAAAAATGTTTCTTACTGTTGGTTTGTTTAGTTTAGTTTGAATTATCGTCGCACTAGAGCTACACGAGGGCTTTTGGCGACGGGCGTCGTATTTTAGAACCACAGTCAAGTGACGAGCCGACACCTGAGTAGGCACCCAACGCAACCGTTAAGGGCGACATCGTACGCAGCGTTAGGACTTTGAAGGATATTTAACGTGCACTCCCTCTACACGGGGTATTATTCGTCGGACATTTTAGGCTGCACGGGCCGTTTATAGGTCGGCAGCTATTTTGGCGATGCCCGGACCCGAGCCTGGGTCCTTTTGCATGCTAGGCGGATGCCTAACCGACTGGGCCCTAACTGTTGGAAAACCTTATGTTTCAGGAAACGCAAAGGAAAAGTAAGGTATAGGTAAGAACTGATTTTCAGGGTTTTTCTCAAAAATACTTATAAAAAGAAAACCATCGAAACTGAAATCGATAATTTTGGTCTTAAATTAAAGCAAAAGATATGCAGATTAAAAAAACAATAGAAAATCGATATTTTTGACCCAAACACCCATCCTACTCCTCTTAATTTTCTATGGGAAGGAGTTGAGAATAATAGTAATATCATCGCTACTTACACTACAGCAGTTGGATAAACTATTTTCTGAGATTCGTAATTGTAAGACTGCTCTTCGGAACTATGAATAGGAAAATGACATTTAATCAAAACATTTTTAGTTCAAATCACGTCATAATATCAGTTTAGTTTTCAGTTTAGTAGTAAAGGGTGAGGCAAATAAAAGTGGCGCGGCTTGGAAGTAGGAATAAGATAGAAATGCTTCCAAGTCAAAAACCAATGCAAAAAACAATTTTTAAGTGAGCCATGGATCACTTTAATAATAAGCCCAAACAAACGCTTGGCGAAATATTTGCCGATAACTAATATATAGTTTGGCAAGCTAGTTGGAATGCAAGGTAAACTATTGAATAGTACGACACAGGTAGATTTGATAGTGGTTTACATTTTCTTGTGTTCGGACACGCTTCGGAATATCTTTGGACCTGTTAGCTTCACACCTGGCCATTTTGATTTGCGCCATCCTGTACAAGATATTGTATTGTACAATCACCTCTCGATGTCGATGTTATACGTTATAGAAATCCGGAAGCGTTTACCATAACTTCACCATTGAGCTGGAAGGGAAACTGGAGTGAAGTGTCAGCGAGCCGAAAACCCACTCATACCCTTTTGAGCGAACCGGGCAGGAAAGGACTATTTTCCCTACACTTGTATGCAATGCTTGTATGAGAACCCTCTATCATATTGACTTGGGCTCCTAAATGTATTTTTTACATTTTTAGTTAGAAATAATTAACTTTCTTTAACTTTAAATTCTAACTTTTTTGAGAAATAACCATGTGGATCACTAACTAAGAACCAGCGAAGACGAGCCCAATAGCGAAATAGGCAGGTTTCTAGGTTTTCTGCCCGGTTCGTTTCTGTTGCAGTGCCGTGTATTCCTCCGCGTTTCCTTATTGGACTGGCTCGTTTGCTGCCCTGTTCAGTGAATCACACACCTCACTCCAGTTTTCCTTCTAGCTCAATGAGCCTCACCGATTTAATAAATATAACATGTTTATTCTTACCTTTGACTACCTTCAGCTTTTGAGGTTTCTTCATCGTCATTAGGCAAATTTAATTGTGTTTCCTTACTGACGGAGCCTCTGTATATTCGCTTGTCCACTCCTTTTATAAGAACCTTGAACCTTTAATTTTATAAACACACAAAAACGTATAAAACTTTTTGTTCTCGAAGTTTCTAATCGTAGAGTTGATCAATATTAATACTCTGCTTATACTCGCCGCCAACCAAATTACAACAAGTTAGGGATGGCGGTTTTTCAGAAAAAAAACCTTAAAAACCGGTTAACCGGTTAAAAAACCTTATAAAACCGGTTTTATAAAACCGGTGTTCACGAAACCGGTTTTTCAATGGCAAAAAAAAAAGGTTTTCCATTAAAAAAAAGTTTTTTTAGTTTCTTATTAATTAATTGAAAAAATCAATTTGTAAACTTTACTTTCGAATTTAAAAAAAAATTACACGGTCAATTTTAAATGTTCAAAGTGTTTTGTTGAAAACTAAGTTCTAGGTTTTCTTCCTAATTCTTACTTTCTTATTATTTAAAATTATAATGTTCCTTTTTTTATTCCGGTTTTTCTAATCGTTTTGAGTATTTTTATTAAGCTTTGCATTATTCCATCTCTATTTCCTTTTCTTTTTTTTTTAAATTTAATTCCCCCCGTTTGCTATCTATGCCCCGTTAACATAGTGCAAAACTAACATTTTTTAAAAAAAATTATAGAATTAAAAAAAAAAAACGCTGATTGCTGTTTTTGAGAAAAAACCGATTTCCGGTTCTTAGAAAGTTTTCCCCTCACACGGTTTTCCCCGGTTTCCGGTTTAAACCGGCCTCATGAAAAAAACGGTTTTTCAGTCAAAACCGAGGACAAAAAAAAACCGGTTTCCGGTTTAAACCGGCCTCATGAAAAAAACGGTTTTTCAGTCAAAACCGAGGGCAAAAAAACGGTTTCCGGTTTAAACCGGCCTCATGAAAAAAACGGTTTTTCAGTCAAAACCGAGGACAAAAAAAACGGTTTCCGGTTTAAACCGGCCTCATGAAAAAAAACGGTTTTTCAGTCAAAACCGAGGGCAAAAAACCGGTTTTCCATCCCTAAAGTGTAACAAATAAGGGTGGCGGGAACTAGTGGATAATACTTTTGTAAAATGATGCGAGTGTATAATTATTAGTGTACTTTCTATTTTTGGATAAGAAAGAATAATAACCTTCTGAATTGCGTTCAAAAGTTCTAATTATAAAAATAATTTTTGGTTAGTAAGTTATGACAACAGAGACCTACTTTTGTTTGTCTGCCTATCTATCCGTATTGTACATTTTTTTTTGAGCATTTAAGTAGCAGGGCCATTCCATAGGTAACTGACTGACATTCGGATGACGAAATTACAATGTTTTACGAAATAGCGGGACAATTATATAGTTTTACAAATTAGGTGTTTTATATATTTTAAAAGAAAATTTTCAGCTGAATTCAAATATGGTTTACAATTTTAGATAGCCCTGATAGAAATTGTTAGAAAAATTATTGAAGTTGTGGTAACTGACTGACATATCTGCAACCTTCATTGACACTTCAAGTTATTCAATATCATTTTCTTCTGAATATAAAATAGGTCGCTTTTAAAAGTCAGGCCTATATTAAAGTGGAAGAAATGAACTATCCAGCACATCAATTTTTATATCAAAATATTGAACCCTGGAAAAATACCAGCTTTTAGAACGCCTTGGTAACTGACTGACATAATGGTAACTGACTGACATCTCTGAAATACTTAACATATCTGATGAGTTTAGTTTAGTTTAGTTTGAATTATCATCACACTAGAGCTACACGAGGGCTATTGGTGATGCACGCCGTAATTTAGAACCACAGTCAGGTGACGAGTCGACACCTGAGTAGGCACCCAACGCAACCATTAATGGCGACATCTTACGCAGCGTTGGGACTTTGGAGGATATTTAAGGTGCACTCCCTCTACATGGGACATTATTAATCAGACATTTTCGGCTGCATGGGCCGTTTATAGGTCGGCAGTTATTTTAGAGATGCCCGGACCCGAACCTGGGACCTTCCGCTTGCAAGGCGAACGCCTTAACAAACTAGGCTCCCCAGCCGCCCATGTCTGATGAGAGAAAACCCAAAAAGTAGTTGCACATTCATAGTATATAAGAATTAATAAACAACACGGGTCGACACGGAACATACACGGGTCAGTGAGACAAAAAGCGGGTTTGTCCTGCTTAAAACTGATCATCTGTTCACATTAATAAAAAGACCAACATGTGATTGAATCAAACATGAAAGTTGAGTTGTATTATAAAAATAATTTATGCATAGGGTCAATACTGGGGTAATAATAAGTAAATTAATACACACAGCTACACCTATGTCAGTCAGTTACCAAGTCAAAGTGTCAGTCAGTTACCAAGCAATTTTTACATGTAAACGTTCATTTTTTAATTTTGTCCCATTTAGTATTATTTAGTACTTATTGAAAACAGAGAATATCTTTTATAAAGAATCTGCAGTCCAAATTTCTATTCTGAAATTAAAAAATTAAAACAAATTTGGTAACTGACTGACATTTTATGAAAGGGTGTAATAAATGTATCCCATTACAAGTAATTTTGCAACGTTTGATTTGGGTAAGAGCATAGAATGTTACTTTACAATGTAGGGAACAATTTAATTAAATTTTTTTAAAAAAAATATGGAAAGTTTAGGAAAAAAATGTTTCGAAAGGGTAAGAATCTAACACTTAAAATTATGGATTTTTTTACAGTGTTCGTTAAAAAGCAATTTTTCTTCAAAAAAATATATATTTCAAACAATGAAATTAAGTATGTTAAAATAGAGATTCCAATCTTTAAAATGGTATGTGACACGGAGTATGTACTTAATTTTGATATTTTGGTACCGAGGTTGACATTTTCGTGGAATAGCCCAGCAGTAGTTTTTGTTTTAACTGATCAGAAGTTTTTCAAAAGTTTTTTTTAATTAATAAGTCTAAATCGCGCCAAATAACATCGATAAACTTAAGAGTAAAAAAATATACATTACTCATAAAACACATAAAACTAAATACAACATGATAATAAGTGTACACAAAATCGAATGAAACAATTGAAGTTTTAAAAATAAAATTTTGCAAAAAAAGCTAATAAACATACATTTGAAATCAGTTCAAAGAAATACAATTAAAAGATTTGATTAAAATGTAAAGATTGAAGTTATTAAAGTTAATTTTTATTTTTTAAAAATAATTTATATGAACATAGCGGCCGACTACGTTAACTACATTATAAAACCTTTATTTAAGAGGTTAAGTTAGCATAAGCTTGCAATTAGTTTTACTAATGGTATATTGAATAAATGCTTTATATACTTATATTTAATTGGTAACATCTTATTAAACAAATACCGACTAATGCTACTTAAAATATACTTACTTTTGAGCAGCAGGAAACCTAAAAAACGAAAATAAAAAAATTTATCAACTTTAAAAAATATAAATTTGTATTTTTTTGCGATTATGTTAAACTGGTTCACACATTTGACCGTCTCACTTAAAAATATTAAATAACTAATTTGTATGCAAAAAATTACACTCTTCAAACAAACGAGCGGTTTTAACTCAGTCTGAGTTAATTTCCACTGCTTTCCGGTGCCGAAAATGCACTTCCCCTATAGGAGTAGATTTCATTCTTTTATTTTAAGAGTGTATGTTGAACTATATATTTTACAGGGGGCTGGGGAGCCCAGTTAGTTAAGGCATACGCTTTGCATGCTGACGGTACCAAGTTCGGGCATCGCCAAAATAACTGCTGACCTAATAAACGGTCCGTGAAGCCAAAAAATAATGAAAAATACCCCGTATGGGGGGAGTGCATGTTAATGTTAAATGTGCTCCAAAGTCCTGACGCTGCGTACGATGTCGCATTTAAAAGTTGCGTTGGGTGCCCACTCAGGTGCCGGCTTGTCACTTGACTGTAGTTCTACATTATGACGAACGTCGCCAGTAGTCCTCGTGTAGCTCTAGTGCAACACGTTAGATAATTCAAACTAACTTAACCAATATATTTTTCAAAAAACCTTTAGTTTTAATAGTTTAAGGTAACAGGGAACAAAACGACCACTCAAAAGATCAAATTTTCATTTAAACTTTAGTTACTGAATCGTGCCTTTATGAAAAAACTTATATGATGCATATTTAAATATGAGGCTGGAGTTTGCAAACTTGGTAGTTAATTTCAATATAACTTTGTTGCCAGCTTTAAATGTCATTATTCCAAAACACCAATTTTCGGCCTTAAGGTACACTTTTCTCTTTTACTAGAAGGGTTGAAATTTTCTTTGATGTTGTAAACATGTCTATTTAACACAGTGAACCAAAAATATTTCAAAAAAATATAAAGTGAGTAAAAATAAGCCGATTTTTCTAATTTAAGAAATGCGCAAAATTTATATTTAGGTTAATAACTTAAAATTATGAATGTTTTATAGTCAAACTTGAGGTTCATTGCTTTGAATGGACTTTTTTTTATTTCTATAAAAAATTATTTTCAGATACACGCAATAGTTGTGCTGGAAAGTGTACCTGAAAGCTAAAAATCGGTGTTTTAAAATAATGACATATGAAGCTGGAAACAAAGTTATATGGAAATTAACTACCAAATTTGCGAACTCCAAACCAATATTCAGATGCGTATTATATGAAATTTTTCGTAAATATTCATTTTAGTGATTGAAAGTTAAAATGAAAATTTGATATTTTGAAGCGCCGTTGTGTTCCCTGTCCCCTTAAGGCTATTTAAAAAAAAAAATCTCATACGTTTTTGTGGTGAATTTGAGCCCTCTTTGGTTCGGCAAAGTCTTAGTGTGAGCTCCACCTATAGATTTCTTCTCTTTTACGCCTCCAAAATACTCAGATAGTCTGTAATAGAAAGTTTATATACAAATACAAAAATTGTCAACCAACAACAGGCCAGAGGCCCAGCAAGGTTGGTCAACAAACTTGTGGGCACCAGGGAACGGGTATACAGCGCCACACAGCTCTAACACAAAATCATACAGCTCTAACAAAAATCATTAAATAAACCCACAATAAAATCCGGGAATGAAGACTGGCGGAATTACGTAACTTGAAACATGTCAATTATGGTGAACGGGTATAAATTTGCTATTAAATACATAAAACCTTTTAGCTCATTTGGCACGTTTTGGGAAATAATTTGGTTGATAATTTGACACCCATTATATAGGCACATACAAACTGTAACGTCTGATAATTACATTATAAAAAAATCTTAAGTGACTCTTGTATATCGCAAACGTTCCTGGTTTTCCCAAGTCTCTATAGCTTTTTTGGGTTCTCAAGTTTTCCTCAGAAGCATAAGTAAACTAATTTAATATACATCCTTTTGGACAATATACACCCATTTGGAATAGACGCAAAGTGTGGTGGATTGAACTCGGCAGATACCACTCCAAACAGCACAAAGTTGAGAGAGAAGTAAAAATAATGGTTGCAACGTACCGGTTTTGGCATCCAAATGGACATTTTTTGAAATTTCAGAACATTCAGTGGCTTTAAGTGGAATTGTTTATAAATTTTTAGTTAATAATAGTTAATAATATATTCAGTTAGTTAATAATTTAGTTAATAAAATATTTAGTTAGTTAATAATTTAGTTAATAACTAGCAAATTTATACCCGTTCTTCGCACGGAATAAAAAAAAAATATCAAAAAGATCCCAAATATGTGTACCATATACCCTGTTATAGGATCATAAACTTATTATTGTTTCCGCTCGTTATAAAATATAAAATCCCGTTTCATTGCCTTAAAATTCCAAAATGAAAAATACGCTATAAAATGCACTCATAAATGTCATCACAATTCCCTCATCTATAATAATAAAAGAAAGAGTCTGTCTGTGTGTCTGTTTGTCATCGGATCGTAAAAGACCTACTTATACTGCCCTCAGAAATTCGAAATTTTTTAAGATAGATTCCTATTAATATTAACGTGTGCACCTGAGGCTTAGTTTTTTCATATTTGTTCCATTTTTAGAGAAAATTCAAATTTTCTTAAAAAAAATGCACCACTTTCGCTCAAATCCGATCATTTTTTCTCTTTCCTGATGCCATCAGCTGAAAAAATTAAATAAAACTTTTAACGAAAATATTTAAAATTCAAAATGTTTATTTTATACTTTTGCCATTACTTTCAGAAACTAAATTCATTATTTGAAAAATAATTGACATGTTTCAAGTGACGTAATTCCGCCAGTCTTCATTCCCGGATTTTATTGTGGGTTTATTTGATGATTTTTCATTGATTTTTCAGTTAACTGCATGTATGCATATTTAAGCAATAAATGTATAGTTAAGCTATTACTGGAACTATGATGGTTAATAAAGGCCATCGCACTAGATCTATTAGTGTTTTATGCCTTTATTTTTTCGCCAAATACGTTGCCAAACTCGCCAAATTATTAACTGAAATTCGCCAAATAGGTAATTTCTTTTATAAATAATTTATAAGCTGGTCGGTTGTTCGAAGGTCATTGTGTTAGAGCTGTATAATGGATGTGTTTGTAGCTATATCTATTTTCTCGCCAAATTATTTCCCAAAACGCGCCAAAATAGCTAAAAGGTTTTATGTATTTATGAGGGAATTGTGATGACATTTATGAGTGCATTTTATAGCTTATTTTTCATTTTGGAATTTTAAGGCAATGAAACGGGATTTTATACTTTACAACGAGCGGGAACAATAACATAAGTTTATGATCCTATAACAGGTTATATGGTAAACATATTTGGAACGATTTGATATTTTTTTAATCCGTGCGAAGAACGGGTATAAATTTGCTAGTAAATACATAAAACCTTTTAGCTCATTTGGCGCGTTTTGGGAAATAATTTGGCGAGAAAATATATATAACTACCCACACCCATTATACAGCTCTAACACAATGACTTTCGAACAACCGACCGGCTTATAAATTATTTATAAAAGAAATTGCCTATTTGGCGAATTTTAGTTAATAATTTGGCGAGTTTGGCAACGTATTTGGCGAAAAAATAAAGGCATAAAACACTAATAGATCTAGTGCGATGGCCTTTATTAACCATCATAGTTCCAGTAATAGCTTAACTATACATTTATTGCTTAAATATGCATACATGCAGTTAACTGAAAAATCAATGAAAAATCATCAAATAAACCCACAATAAAATCCGGGAATGAAGACTGGCGGAATTACGTCACTTGAAACATGTCAATTATTTTTCAAATAATGAATTTAGTTTCTGAAAGTAATGGCAAAAGAATAAAATAAACTTTTTGAATTTTAAATATTTTCGTTAAAAGTTTTATTTAATTTTTTCAGCTGATGGCATCAGGAAAGAGAAAAAAATGATCGGATTTGAGCGAAAGTGGTGCATTTTTTTCAGAAAATTTGAATTTTCTCTAAAAATGGAACAAATACGAAAAAACTAAGCCTCAGGTGCACACGTTAATATTAAAGGGAATCTATCTTAAAAATTTCGAATTTCTGAGGGCAGTATAAGTAGGTATTTTACGATCCGATGACAAACAGACACACAGACAGACTCTTTCTTTTATTATTATAGATATATTTAAGGAATATTACCGATAAAAATCTCAGCTGCTTAAATATCCCAGTAACGTCCTGAATTATATTTTACAGCGTAAATTTTATATCAAAGGCTCGTTTCACACACAATCATTCGGGTAATTTTTGCAGTACAATCTTATTTACGGTTTTATAAACTATATTTTCTAACCGCAATATTAAATAAATGAGAGCTTCCCCTTTACCATCACAAGTGCGGGCAATTTTGACAATGACGTTGAAATTTGTTGCCGTACGTTGGATTTTCTCGTCCGTGTGAAAGCTCCAAAGATTTAACATTGTAAAACTTCAAAAAAAAAAAGAGTTAACATTGCCACTTGAGTGAAGTTGATGAAGGCACGAAGGCTAACATTGCTACAACAGATAGAGTTAACATTGTGCTTTAACGAAAAATGGTAATAAAAACCGTAAGTCCGATATTTTTCCCATCCCGTGTGAAAGCACCATTGGATTTAACGTTGACACTGCAAATCACGCGGTAACGTAAATGCGGCAAAAATTAGCGGAAGCATTGGGTTTGCAACAATCTGTAACGTTTGAAATTAGTTAATGCTACCTTAAAGTTGTTTTCTGACCATTAAATGTATCATAGTAGTAAAACAACTTCTACAGAATTGATATTCAATGCTTTATTTAACTTCTGAGGGATGACTGTCTGGTTTTCCAGTGACTCACACATAATTTTTTTTAAAAAAATTCAAATTTAATAATTTAATTAAATTTAAAAATTGAAAACATTGAGGAGCAATTTATAACCACTTACTTTAGAAACATAAATATTTTAAAATTTTAGAAATTAAATGTTCATTAAAAATGTTAATTTAAAACTCATGCAGTGAAAACAAGTTTATACGTCTGCCAATATGCTTATCCCACAGAGGGTTAATATAGAATATAAAAATAATTTTTGTGTCTAGTTTTTTAAAATTAAGTTTCAAATTTTGTGTTCCGAGTTTTTGGCAAAGAAAGTTTAATTTAAGGGACGTGGTACCCAAAACATTATTTCTATAAATAATAACATTAATTTGTAAATTATGTTGGTTTTATTTAATGTTCACTCTAAATAAACATTTTCTAGCAATAAAAACAAATATTTACTATTAGTATCCATTAAGAAAAACTACTTAAATATATATTAAGTAGTTTTTCATTTATTTAAAAAAAAAGTAATAAACTTTTTTAAAACGCTACTCTTTCAATTTTGAGAATAACTCCACCAAATTTTTATAGTTTGTTTTTGGTACTATTTGTTCAAGAACTGTGCATGGATTTTAAAATGTGAGCTACAGTTAATAAGTAACATGCATTTATACTGAAAATCACAAAAAATTACAAATTATTGAAATCAACATTTTTTTAAAAAAACAACTATACATAGTAGACCTTATTCCATGCACAATTTTGTGCACCATATATATAACAACACAGGTTAAAAATGTCAAAATTCTAACTTAATTAGCAAAAAAGCTATAGGGATTTATTAAACACGAGAATTGGAAAACGCGAACATTATGAAACGTCCAGTAAATGTCCAGAAAGATATTGTGAATAATAAAAAGTAAAAAATGAAAAATCGATATTTTGACCAATTTTTCGGTACCGCGTCCCCTATACCAAGGGTTAGTTTGTAAACATTCCACTAAAATTCTTGCAAAATGTTGGAAACGAGGACCTGTTTTGAATATTTTTTACTTTAAAAGGAGGGGAAGGAAGTCGCCGTTCGAAAAAATATCAAATAACTCATTCCATGAAAAGAATAAAGGATGTATATAAAGATTATATATAGTTTTTTGATGAATTATAAATAACATTTCATATTTGATTTGTATTATCAATGAATTATTTATAAAAAAATATTAAAATTTCGCCGAAATAATTTTATATTTCGCCGAAATAATTTTATATTTCTCAGAAATTCATAAAAGTCCGGGCATTTTTGGATTCACAGGGCATTTTAACTGGGTATTTTCCCCAACTTATTCTAGTCGACATTATACAGATAGAAAAAATATAATTCCCCTCCTTGTCTATGTCCTCGGGGAACTCATACTAGTCAACATTATACAGATAGAAAAAATATAATTCCACTCCTTGTCTATGTCCTCGGGGAACTTATACTAGTCGACATTATACAGATAGAAAAAATATAATTCCACTCCTTGTCTATGTCCTCGGGGAACTTATACTAGTCGACATTATACAGATAGAAAAAATATAATTCCACTCCTTGTCTATGTCCTCGGGGAACTTATACTAGTCGACATTATACAGATAGAAAAAATATAATTCCACTCCTTGTCTATATCTTCTGGGAACTTATACTGGTCGATATTATACAGATAGAAAAATATGACTCCTTGTCGATATTTTGTCTCTTTTTCTGGTGCAATAGGCCGACTCGGGGATTGGCATTGGTGAACAGGGCAGGGAGCGATCAATTATTAGTTTGAAACGTATTTGTTAAATTGTTCAACTTTTTACCACGCTGCGAAAAAAATTGTGTTCAAACAGCACAAGTGTAAAAATGGCTACCACCCAATATTGTAATGTAGGCGCTTTTTAACACAATCCAAGCTTTTTTACTCAATCCAGCACAAGTGGAACACAAATATTGTGTTCTATAATACAATTTTTTTTCGTTTTAGTATAGTTATTTATCCTAAAAATGAAAGATCAGATGCTGAACTACGTTTCCAAAATGTACACACGTGCTGCACCTTTACCACATTTTTTGTGCTAACCATGCATTAGTTTTTCACAACACACATTTTTATATACTAGTTTCAACACAACTTGTAATGACTTGACCCAAATTTTTAAATGGGGAGTAGACACTAGTTTTTAGCCGAGGGTATAACTCACTCCTCGTCAATATCTTGTCTCTTTTTCTGTGGTGCATCAGGCCGACACATTTTTTATGTTAACCATGCATTAGTTTTTCCCAACACACATTTTTATATACTAGTTTCAACACAACTTGTAATGACTGGGAAAAACAAATTTTTTTAAATGGGGAGTAGACACTAGTTTTTAGCTGAGGGTATAACTCACTCCTTGTCAATATCGTGTCTCTTTTTCTGGTGCACCATGCCGACTCGGGGTTTGACATTGGCGAACAGGGCAGGGAGCTTCTGTCCAGGGAGCTTGTAGAGGTCCCGAGTCCTGGGCTGATCGGCGGGAGGGATGGGCAAACTGCAACACACATTACCGTGCATTAGTAAGTTGCGTTAAATTATCGTCGAGGGCTATTGGCGACGGGCGCCATAAGTACTACTTATGCTTTTTAAAAACTGTCAATAATAAGAATCATAGAAGTAAGAATCATCAGTATAAGTTAAAGTATATATTTTTGCGTAAATAATGGTCAAACCTCTTTACATTAGTAAAAATTTGTTCTAAATCACACACACACGCGCACGCACACGCACGCACACACACGCACGCACACACACGCACGCACACGCACGCACGCACGCGCACACGCGCAGCGCACACGCACGCACGACGCACAGCACACACACACACACGCACACGCGCACGCGCACACGCGCACACGCGCACGCGCACACGCGCACACGCACACGCGCAACGCACACGCGCAACGCACACGCGCACACGCACACGCGCACGCGCACACACATATATATATTTTTTTCTAAATATTTTTTAGACAAAGTCCCTTTTGTACATGTTTGTATGTGACATTAGTTGAGTAGAATTATCATCACACACTAGAGTTACACGAGGGCTATTGGCCACGGGCGTCGTAATCTAGAACCGTAACATTTAAGTGACTGGTCAACACTTGAGTAGATACGCAGCGCAAGTTTTAGGGACGATATCGTACGCGGCGTCAGGAATTTTGAGCATATTTAACGTGTGCATTCCCTCGACACGGGGAATTATTTGTCTGACTTTTTCGTTTATAGGTCGGCAGTTACTTTGGCAATGTACGAACCTGGAACCTTTGCCTTTCGTTTGCACTGCAAACGTGTTACCAACTGGGCCATCAGCCTCTTAACAGAAATGTGTTCAATAAATCCCAGATATTTTTATTTTTTAAATATCAATATCCGAATACTTAGTATTTTAAAACTGAAGCATTTTCCCTATAGGTTAAAAAGCATAGACAGACAAATATAAAGACTAAAAGATATCCGGTTATTTGATAATTGCCTGTTTGGGAAGTTTATTATGGGGGCTAATGAACCTATGCTAAAGAACATTTTGTACCAACCCCAAATTTCTAAACTGATGTGACGGTAGGAGCAAACCCCATCGAAAACCGACGCTGAAGAAATCGTTCTTATCTTACTCGTTAGAGGGCAGCACTACCAACCGTTAATTTATCCTTCTAATTTTAGAGACAGGTCAAGCCAAGGAACTCAGAATCAACTTATTTAAAAATTAGTATATGTACAGGGTGTTTTTAAAAGTCGCTATATATGTATGTAGTAGAATAACATCTACTACACATAAGAGTATAAATTTATTTAGTTAATCTAGAAATGAAGGGATATTGGACGTCCAATCGTCCAAAGAGTGGTTTATTGTAAAGAAAGCATATTTTAGGAGTTTGTAAAGAACGGGGCCGGAGCTGAAGCTCGGCACGTCAAAAAGCCCACAACCTTAGATCTCGAAGTCTAATTAAAAAGTGCGTCACAGCTACAGATTATTATTGTTTGTTCTTCGATTGACCAATCAGGGTTGATCATGAATTATGAGAGAGGTTTATTAAGGCCACAGTAAAATATTTGATGACTAAACAGATTCTGTGGGAACGGTTACTTGGTGTGACTCGATGACGCTGTTGTTGGGATGTTATAGATATTTTAATGAGTGATATTAAAGATATGCGAAAAAGGTAATTTAAGTTATTAAGTTTAATTGGGGTACAAAATATAAGATTTTGAGGGGGTTAAGTTATAATATGTCATGTATGAACTATGGCTATTTCAAGACTAAAACAATAGTTTAACATTCAGAAAGATGGCTCGCCATCTTCAGCAATATGCGCAAACAAACTGACAGTGTAGACGCGATGGAAAGAAAGCGAAACCTGATATCTGGAAAAGGTGGCGAGGGGATGTGCGTGGGGGAGAAAAGCTACTCTGTTACTATGAGAACCTTCCAAATTTGAGAAAACTCTGGCATGTTGAAAGAATGAACTCATTAATTTTGGTTATTTTCACTTACGATTTGCTTTGTTTAGCAGTTATTACTTTTTTTTATACCTGGTGAAAAATACAAAGCAAACACTTTTGCAAAAGTTTTTTGTTATTTCGTTATGTAGCAATACTCAAGCAAAACAAAAAGTTTAAGCGATGAAGTAGTTTAAAAAGTTGAGAGTTTCAAGCAAAACGAAATAGTTTGAGAGATAATATATGACATAAAAAATAATGTATTAGGTCAATGAGACTGACAATTTTAAGAAAGTAAAGAATTTATACTATGATGTTACTTGCCCTTACACTACATTTATACATACCTGTCTAAATCAATCGGAGGCAATCTGTTAAAAGAAAATTATAAAGTATTAAAAATAAAAAGTATCGCATATTAAAGTAATTCAAGTTATACTACATTTTAAGAACTTTACAAAACTCCACAATTAATAAATACATTAATTTTAAGTATCAACAGTAAATGTTACCCCCCCCCCATTATTTTACATATGTTGGGTATTATACAGGGGTGTCCGTAAAATAATGTCCGAGTTCCGCCTCGTTCACCTGACATCACGCCTTGTGATTTCTTCCTTTGGGGCTTCGGAAAAGATCGGGTCTACGTTCCACCCCTACCCCCACAATTTACCAACCTCGAAAGGTAGAATTGCACAAGCTGTTGCTTCCATTACTCCGGACTAGCTGCAGACAGTATGGGAAGAATCGCCATTTCGTTTGGATGTGTGCCGTATCACTAAAGGCGCACACATTGAGCGCTTATAGGGAAAACTAGGTTAGTTTCCCTTCAATGTCATGTATGATTTGTTATATTTAGTATCAAATATACTCCCTGTAATATACCATTAAAACTAGGACATTCTTTTACGGACACCCTGTATATAGTTTTCAAAAAACTAGAAAATTTTTTGACTCACAAAAAACTCCATAAACACTTGAACGAAAATTTACATTCACTTTAGCTATAAGAATTAGTTACTTGTAAAAAATGAAGTTTGTTTAAAAATCAAAAGTCTCATAAATTAAATGTCAAAAGGCTTTTTATTATGCATGAAGCATAAATTTTTCGATGCTCTATAATTAAGTAGTTGAAAGTATTCACATTAAAATAGTAAGGATTTTTTTTTTAAATTTCTAAAGTTGATGAAAATGAAGATAATACACACTCTTAAAACAAACGATTGGTTTTAACTCAGTCTGAGTTAATTTCCACTCCTTTCCGGTGCCGAAATGCACATCCCCTATAGGAGTGGATTTCACTCTTTTGTTTTAGTGTGTTTAAGAGTGCTGTTCTTTAGCTTCTTTTAGCGTTAAGGAAATTAATTAAAATGTTCATTATAAAATACTGAATAAAAATGCGATATGGAAACATTCCTTACAAAAGGTTTTGTACACAACATTTTTGTGCTTAAATTCCCTTGAGTTTCATCGGTCGTTTTAGGAGGACTTTAACTCTTTTGTAATTTAGGTAAAAATTTTTCATAATTTCTTCGGTCCCCTTAGGCGATTTTGTTATTTATTGGCGATAAATAATTTCCACATTGACTGAATTCGAATTTATATTCGATCAGGATGAGTTTTCGAACCTATCGACTTGTTGAGTTTTCATAAGAAATATTCATCGATCTTAATTTGAATCGGTTTTTTTTAAAAAAATAAAAAAAGTTTGACTCTAAATAGATTTTGGCGTCCGATTTTGGAAAGTTGCAAAGGAACTATTACAATTCTACATTTTTAAAAGTAATTTCGTAACCAAGGAAATGAGGACATGTTAAACACATTTTTATATTCAAGTCTATTGAGGGACTTTCTACATTATGTATGAGTTCAAGTGTGACGATAAAGTTTAAATTATTAAAAATATTCATTACTTCTAAAACTGTCTTAAATAAAATTAGATTTGAAAGCATAGTTGTAGTTTTTTTTAAACAAATTATGGTCAATCTTCAGTAAAAAACTAAACGTTCGAACGATTTATTTTAAATTTTATTTTTCTGAAATTAAGTATAAAAAATTTAAAGGCAAATTTAAAACATTCTTACTTTTCATCAATCAAGTTCGCGGCTCTTTTGCACGAGAAACATCTGAAACGAAACAAGTAGGTTTGTAAAAAAATCTGTCACTTAATCCGCTTCCCCACAACGGTTGTGTTTAACAGGTAAAGAGGCGACAAACACAGCATTAATATTCTATATTAAACATTTACATGCTAAATTTGTCTAATTTAATTTATTCTATTTCGAAAATTCAATAATTATTACTTATCGTTTGCAAAAATTAATTTATATTTCAAAGAATAAATATGTAATATTCCACGCTTTAAATAGAATGAAACATTTCATATCACATACAAAGATCTCGTAGTGAAATATATTTGACATCATTTCAACTGATCGATGTCGCAAAATAAATTTATTTAATTTATTTTCTAAAAAATTAAAGTTTCTCAAGCGACTGTTGCTAATGCAATGATGATTTAACTCTAATAAAAACGGCTTCCTATGCTTTGTAAATGAGCATTAAATTTTGCAGTTCTTTAAATAATTGAAGTACTTGGAATGCGAATTATTTTCTGAAATTTTCAATGTATTCTATTTTTGATGCGCTGAATTTTTTGACGTATCACACTTATCCGTAGCATTTGTAGTTTGGGCTATGAAAGTGGGTTACGGACAGACAGACGGACTGAACGATTATATTACCTTCCACTTTTTACGTTATAAACGTATTGTGGAAGTTAAAAAAATATTGATTAATATTAACCGTTAGATGAATTTAATCCAACTGCTTTTGACAAATTGAGACGTAATTTTACAGTAAATTTCTAATAAAATAGAAAACAGAATTTGTAAAGGAAAATAACAGAAATCTTCTGCTTTCTAAAAGAATTTTCTTTAGTGAACTTGGTGAGTTTCTGCCGGCTGTTTACAGAGAAAATTTGTCTTTTGACAAAGTGAGATGTAATTTTACTGTAAATTTCTGTAGATATGGATAACAAATTTTTTTTATAACAACGTGCAAAAAAGTTCACTTTTTTATATCATATTCGTTCATAAATCGTTGCGAAAATGACACTTTACGTGCTTACGTCACAGACAGTGCCGAAAATACTACTTTCGGCACTAGTGCCGTAAAGTAAATAAGAGTTTCTGATTGGTAGAAAAACAAAATGTCATGAATATCTCTATGGAAACTAAATGATGTCATGAAACTCACTTATTTCTATTGGTTCATTACTTTGCATTTTCTAATATCTCCATGGAAACTACACTATACAAAAATTATTAAAGGAAATTAAATAAGACAAAAGTAAGAACACAAATTTCACGCTAAACAAATATCGCCCTGAAAACTAAATGATGTCATGATGAAAATCACTCATTGGTAGAAATACTTTTTTGCACGTTATTATAAAAAATATTGTAAGCAAACACGTGCCAAATAATACTTTATTAAGCTCTTGTCATTATTTCACTCGACCTACGGTCTCGTGAAATAAAAGCCACTCGCTTAATAAAGTATAATTTTAGGCACTAGTTGCTTAAATAACTATTTCTGTAGAAAAATAACAGAAATCTTTCTGTTTTCTAACAGAACTTTTTTTAAAAAGTGTAGTTCAAAACCCATCACTCACTTGACCACTCCAGGCGCGTCCGGAAGAAACTTGGTGAGCACGAGTTCCTTGATCTTCTGCTGCTCGTAGATCATGGCCTTGATTCGGTTCCGGATGGGCTCGGTGGCTGGTACGAAGTCCTCCGTGTACATCTTTTGGCTCAGTTGCCGACGGGTGACGGACAGACCTTCCTCCAGATTCTTCTCCTAAAATATAAACAAGTAGTGTTGTAACCATAGATATCATAGGTAAAGTATTAGATTGGCAGATCACGTGACCTGCAATGCTAACGACGGGACCCGCATGGAGGCCAGAATAAGAGGGCAAATGGGCCAGTGTTGCCACCACATTAAGGAGAAAAATGCTACGAGAAAAAATACAATTTAGTTCTAAAATTACAAAAAATACCATATAAGTAATGGCTGCATTATGGAATCTCTTTAGTGACTTTAAAAAAAAGCTAAACGCTTTTTTAGTATTTTTACGATATTTTTTTTGTAATTTTAGAATTAAACGGTATTTTTTCGTAGTATTTTTCACCTTAATGTGGTGGCAACACTGGTCCATTTGCCCTCTTATTCTGGCCTCCATGCGCGTCCCGTCGTTAGCATTGCAGGTCACGTGATCTGCCAATCTAATACTTTAACTATGATATCTATGGTTGTAACCCCTTCTCCCCTACGCTCTTGAATACCAAGCAGTTTTTAAGTAATTGGCTTTGAATCAGTAATTGCACAGCAAATCTTTAAATCCGGCCCTGCGGATGGCATTATATCCCGACCCTAAATCGCGTCTGAAAGTTTAGGACACTTGGTGGTGTCTTAAACAGCTGCAGTTTAGACACTTATGTCTGAAAATGAGATTTATTTAAGACACTTTTGATGTCTGGAATGGGAGCGGTAGCTGGGTCTCCAAACCGGAACCTTATCTTTGTGTTAATTCAATTTTTTTTAAACTTGAAGCCAAATTACTACGGCTGTATTAAATATTTTTACAAAAGGTTTTTCTGTATAGTAAGTTTAAAGGGCTGGCAGGTTTGAATATTTTGTTGCACAATTATTTATCAGAAATTAATATTAAATTATTAACTAAAATTAATCCGCCTACCTAAACTTGCAAGAACCATCATGAACCCGCAATAAATGGCACTTGAAAGTTACTTTCAAATACCATCGCAAAAAAGTACATTTACTTAAGTTTCATTCAAGATGCACATATTTTTGCTAGCGATAATGAAAAATATCTTGCATGAGGTACGAGCAAACGCACGCACACAAACTTTTTAAACTCGGGGGAAATTATTTCACATGCGCTTAAACATTCTCGTCAACAAATTAAATTTTTCTTAGGTTTTTTTTAATGTAAGTATAATTTTACCCAAATGTTGCATACTTAACCAAATACTTATTGTGTGGTGAATCTTATTTAATTTAATTTCTATTAACTTTCTTTGTTTCGGCACCCCAATTTGAGAAGTAAAACTTTTGCACACGTTACTTCTCTTTGCACCCGTACTAAAACTAAAGTTCTGTCAATCAAATTTCTCACTCAATAGTATAAATTCTTATACATTCTTTTAACCAATCCCTGCATCATAAAGGCGGGACAAATTCATTCCCAGTGAGATTCGAACCGAACAAGACACCACTTTTGCTCCTACTTTCAAACCAAAAGGACCTGTGATGTTCTAAGCCATGATTTACTTGTTATTTATTTTTATGTAGTTTAGTGCTGTATTTAGTTATATTAAATGTCTTAAAAAACCTTCTGATAATGCCAACATTTATTCATCTCCAACACCGGTCACCACATCACCTCAATTGCATTGTAAATTACACAGAAGAACCAAGGGAGTTACCGGTTTCTGATTGCAACTACTCTCCAAGCAGACCTCGATACGGGCAGATTCCTTGTCCTTGAAGGGTTTTTTGCCCTGTATACTCTTCATATACCGAGTTACACAGATTATAAAGATAACTTACAGTTATTTCAACCGTGCTTGTCAATGCTTCCACTTTCTTATCAATGTCTGTCATGATGGCCGCAAATTCGCTTCTATCCAATTTATTCATTAAGGCTTCGAAATCAGCTTTCTAAACAATAAAAGCATAGAAAAGGCTATTAAAATAAATTTAAAATTTGAAGCCAAAGAATTTGTGAACCTTTAAATGTTAAGGTTGGATCGGAATTAATAAAATTTGTTAAAAAAATAAATTATTATTATTTTGATGCGTAAAAAAGTGATTGAAAGATATACAGTCCCTGGACAAATTATTAGACGCACTGTGTTTTTTTAAGTAATTTTATGTTTCTTAACAGTTTTTATGCAATAATGGTATATTTAAAAACTACAATATTATTGATTTTTATTTAAAAGAATTGTTGTAGACTACATATTTGTATATATTTTAAGATAATTATGATTAATTATGATTAAGATTAATTTATATTAAATATTTATTATAACATTATTTATGTGTGGAACCATCATCCTCAAATGCAGGAGACAGTAGAGTCTTGCATTGATAGCATGCCGCGCAGAATTAAAGCTTTGATAGAGGCTAAAGGTGGCTCAACTAAATATTGACTTTTACTAACATTAATTTCACTTTTTTAAAACTTAATAAATATATGCTTTTCTAAATGAATGCTGTTTTATTTCTGTCAAATAAATCGGTAATTGATTGGATAATATAAAAATAAAAAACAAATCTATTTAAAAAAATAAAACGGTACAATATCACCCGGTAATTAATATTTTACGTGAAATCTTGCAGTGCGTCTAATAATTTGTCCAGGGACTGTACATATTTTGTGTTAACGTACAAATTTGCAAATAAATGCATTTACCAAAAAGTACATCAGAAAATCAATTTTTATTTTATTTCACTTACCAAATCAAGTAACTCATACATTTTGGATTTGTCAATTTTAGACGCTTCTAATTTGTTCAATGAATCACGAAAGTCCTAAAAATAAACACGAAAAATTAATCCATATTCCTAGTTTACTAACGTTGTAACAAAAAAAACACACACACTTCAAGATTAAGTCCTATCATCCTGATGTATGTAGAGAAAACTTTACACATAAAACTTAATATTTGAGGAGCAATAAAAAGTCCCTTTTCAAGCAGACAACTTTGCTTCTCAAACACATTAGAACTAATTTTAATCTCTTTACGTGGTGGAAAACAGAAAAAAACCGGTTTTGGTTAAATCCTAGATTCGGTATACGGCGACTTTTTCGAAACATTGGCGACAAAAAAAGGCAATTGATAATTCCAATCTGGCAACAGTTGTTTGACTTCGTTGTTTCCGAGTAGCTTCGCAATGTTTTCTCGCCAACAAGTTTGGCGAGAAATAAAAAGTCGCCGTATACCGAAACTAGGAATTAACCCCGTTTTTACTTAAAACAGCATATATATTATTTAAGAATAATACTGTTTAAAGAAAATGTCAGTGTTTTTCTGTAAATATATGGGTTTTTTTCTGTAAATTAAAAAAAAAAATCTTTTTACAGTCAGTGCATAGACAAAAGACTGATGGTCAAGAATCAGTTGAGTTATATTAAAAGCAGCTCAGTGGTTGAGAGGCCTTATAAGCCCGAGCTTGCGGGTTCGAGCTCCGGATGAGTCGTCAGGTTTTCTGGATGGGAAACTCGTGAGTACGCATATCATATGATTATTTGGCATATAAATGATCCTTTGAGTATCCATTTGGCTTGGGTTCGCTCTGCAAAACCAAATCTCGGGATACTTTAACACAACCCCAGAGAGCTCAGATTCATCGTAAACTGAGCGTCAAAATTGGTAGCGAGAGTCGCCTAGGTAGTGCCACAAAAAAAATTCTCAGTTCTGGCGAATATGCAGAGTCTGCAAAGGCTTAGCCGCCAATAAAGTAGTCCCTTTGGAAAAAAAGATTAAGGGAAGAATGAAATATTATAAAATTTTAAACGGGACAGATGATATATGAAGAGTACAGGGGAAGAACCGCTTGATTTATTAGGAGTCGTCCCGTAATTGTGTTTGCTTGGCGGACATTGGCGGCAGGAAACCGGTTTCTCTCTTTCTTCTTCGCTTGGTCCAAGCGTCGGAATCGCGCATCGCGTGGATCTCGGTAGGTAGAAAATACGTGGTTTTTAGGACTTTTCAATTAATTTGCAAAACTTAAAATTTCTCGTAATTGTTTTAGAAAAATTCGTGATTTTCAATCAACTGTACTTAATTTTTAAAGCTTCACATGATGATGAACACAGTCTTTTGAATAAAACGAGGAACTGAATTTCAGGGTTGCAGTGAGAGAAGATGCACAAGAAAGTGAGAAACTGGTTTCCTTACACCAGTTTTGGCGATTACTCGCTATCATCGCCAAAGATGCCTGATGAGGAAAGTTTTCTACGAAATTAAGCGGTTTTTCCCCTGTACTCTTCATATTATATAGATAGATATTATGATATTCAACCCCAACAAAAAAACTTACTGCAAATTTCTTAGAGTTGACCTTGCCTTCTTTTTCAGTTCTATTCCCAAGAGTTTGAATATCTTCCATATCCTTTGTTAATTTTTCTGTTTGGTCTTCCAGTTTTGCGAATGTGTCATTAATCTACAAAGTAAAGCAAGTATAACTGTAACTGTAACGAAATGTAAGGATTCTAAAAAGATTTAATTTCAGTTTCCACCTTATACAAGAAATTAATAACTATTATATTGGTTTTTCACATATACCTAAATTAAAATTTATTAAATAAGTACAATAACATAAGTAAATCAGGTAATTTATTTTATTCTACATTGCCTTTCATAAGAAAAATACTTCATGGAAGCTAATGATTTCGATTTGCTACCTTAATATATTTTTAAACTGCAAGCATTGAGACACATTTCGATTCAATTAAATTTTATTATTTAAAATAATGAAATTTAATCATACGTTTTGGTAGTTCAGTTAAAATATAAACAAGTAGGTTTGTAACAGAATCTGTCACTTAACCCGCTTCCACACAACAGTTGTTTTTAACAGGAAAAAAGGCGCCAAACACAGCATTTATTCTATATTAAACATTTACATGCTAAATTTGGCTAGTTTCTTTTATTTTATTTCAAAAATTTAATAACTATATTACTTATCGTTTGCAAAAATTAATTTATATTTCAAAGAATAAATATGTAATATTCCTCGCTTTTAAGTAGAATGAAAACATTTCATATCAACATACAAAGAATCTCGTAGTGAAATATATTTGACGTCATGTCAAACTGATCGATGTCACAAAAAAATATTTTAATTTATTGTTTAAAAGAATTAAAGTTTCTCGAGCGATTGTTGCGAATGGCAATGGTGATTTAATTCCAATAAAAATGGCTTTTTATGCTTTTTAAAGAGCATTAAATTTTGCAGTTTTTTAAATAATTGAAGTAATTCGAATTCTTCTCTGAAATTTTCAATGTATTCTAATTTCGATGCGCTGAATTTTTTGACTTATCACACTTGTCCGTAGCATTTGTAGTTTGGGCTATGAAAGTCGGTGACGGACAGGCAGACAGCAGACAGACAAACAGACTGAACGATTATAATACCTTCCACTTTTTACGTTATAAACGTAGTGTGGAAGCTAAAACTGATTCATGCAAGTTTGTGTTTTAAGTCAACTATGACCTTAACAATACAACAATAAAAAACACTTAATAACAGAACTATGAAACAAAAAATTTTCCCCGACAAAATTCAATTATCTAACATTATAAAATTTAATCATAGTACGTTTTGGTGTTTCAGTTGAGATATAAAAATTTAGTTACGCATTTTGTTAAGCTTGTGTTTTAGTCAACGATAAAATTCAATAATTATTTCTAAAACATTATCTGCACTTGTTATTTATGCGGAAAATAAATTAAATATTAAAGGAGCTAATAATTACGTCATCTGCGTCCAAAGAATCCAATTTATTTTTCATGGGTTCTAATGTTTTCTCCACTTCTTCAAGGGAATCATCAATGTAGGTTATTACTTCTTCGTCTATTCTCTTTTTAAGAGTTTTGACGTCGTTATCTACATCAGTCACCTATATAGTTGAAAGGAAATTTAAATAGAAAATAAAAGTAAAATGTTTTTTTATAGATTAAGTATAAAAAAATATATAAGTGTTAGGATTTAATTTGCAAGAGTTTTTCAATGTGTCAAATTTAAAAAAAATTCTAAACTTCATTTTAAATGCGTCTCAAATTTCAAAGCTTCTAAACCTATAATATGATATCGAAACAAGATGTTCTAAAAGAAGTCAAATAATATACTTTTTTTACACTGAAAGTGTACGGAGAAACCTACAAAAAAAAGATAAGATAGGTCTTTCTTATAGTACGGAGAAACCTACAAAAAAGATAAGATAGGTCTTTCTTATAGTACGGAGAAACCTACAAAAAAAGATAAGATAGGTCTTTCTTATAGTACGGAGAAACCTACAAAAAAGATTAGGTAGGTCTTTCTTATAGTACGGAGAAACCTACAAAAAAGATAAGATAGGTCTTTCTTATAGTACGGGGAACCCTACAAAAAAAGATAAGATAGGTATTTCTTATAGTACAGAGAAACCTACAAAAAAAATAAGATAGGTCTCTGATCAAAACAAATTTCTTCTTGTCTTTTAAACAAAAGAAAAAAAATATTTTTGTAATTGAGGCGTATAGGAAGAAAGTTGATAGGGTACAGACATAAGGACGGATGGACAGAAATACAGACGTGCGTACATATTTGCAAAAGGCATAAAATATAGCTCTATGATGCCATACCTTTCTTTAAAAAAAAGAGAATTTTTAAAATCGGATAATTTAAACACAATCAAAATCGACGTGGATAAATGGACGGACGGATGGACAAAAAAAAATACTTACAAACAGTATAAGATAGGCTTATGATGTCATATCTTTTAAATGAAAGAATTTTGAAATTCGGAACGGTTTTAACGGAAATTAAGAGCGGATGGCCAAAAAAGAAAAAAAAACTCAGCAAAACGAGGAAAGCGCAGAGACAGACAAAAGTCACAAAATTTAGGTCCCTGATGTTATACCTTTTCAAAACAAATAATAAATTTCTAAAATCGGACGGATAGAACAGTTTTAAAGGGGAGTACAGCCGGACGAACGGAAATATTCACCATGTCAATAACTAACTTTTAATTTTTAAGAAAATTCTTTCGACTTCAAAAAAATTGGTTAAAAAAAACAATGGAGTTATGAAATGTGCTTATCATTTTTTGCTACAAATAGAGAGTAATTCACATACAATAATATCCTAATATATCTATGCATACTTACTCCATTTTGAAGCGTATTCAGTTCAATTCTTAGATTCTCGTGCTCTTTGATAAAACTTTCAATGAATCCTTCTTCCACTAATGTGTTTCGGAAATAACATTTAGATTATTTGTAAGAGCTTATTAAATAAAACTAGGGATGAGTATTAAGGGGGAACGGGCGCGCTGGACCGCGAGTCTCCAAACACAAGTGCCTCAGTGTTAATCCAATGGAGAAAAAAACTATTTTCTCTGCCACATTTCTCCGGCTGTATTGAATATTTTTACAAGCGGATTTTTTTTTAAATGTAGCTGACTTACAGGTCCTGAACTTCCCACTTTTTGAAATTGGTTCGAATACTTTTTTTAATTTTCAATAAATTATTTTACACAAAATATTCGAAGCAATTTCAAAAAGTGGAAAGATAGAGACCAGTAAGTTATCTACATTTATCTTTTAAAAAAACCCGTTTGTAAAAAATATTCAATACAGCCGGAGAAATGTGGCAGAGAAAATAGTTTTTTCGCCATTGAATTAACACTGAGGCACTTGAGTTTGAAGACCCGCGGTCCAGCGCGCCCATTCCCCCTTAAGTAAATAAAATTAAAGAGGGGTATTAAGTAAATGAAACTAAGGGTAGTAGTAACACTACGCGATTTTCAAGCACCACTCAACAAATCAATGCACATTTAAAGATAACTATTTACCCTATAATATAATTCGAATAACTACAAAATCTATGGCAGTACCCTTTGCACATGTATGATTTTTAATCAAAGACCTTTTTATAGCGTCCGACAGGTACTGGGAACTCGTAATCCAAAATTAAAGTCTGTAGCTTTTTTCGTTATACATCGATACCTTTAAAACCAAAAAGTTCAAAGGCCGCTATCCTTTGCGTCCGACACAGGTACTGGGAACTCTTGCATCAAATTTGAATCCCGTAGCTCTTTTGTTCGAGCTGTGAGTAGTGGTTTAGACAGACGAAAGGACCAATGTTCAAAATCCACCTATTCGGAATCAGCACCCTTCAAAAAGTGTAGAAAACGCCAATTACACAGTTCGGATTTTCGACCCCATCTCAAAACTTTTATTCAAAGAGTTTCTATAGTAGGGTAGAGACTGAACTTGGCAACAGCACCATGGACCAACACGGAGACAATATAGGGTGGCATGTCGGGCCCGATGGCCGAGTGGTTTGGATCGTAGCCCATAACGCTAGCAGTCCGCGCTCTGTAACAGGTACGGGTTCGATTCCCGCCTTTGCCCTGGGTGTACTTTCTTTCTCAGTATCAAAATTATAAATTAACTAGCACTTTTGCCACTCTATTCGGGCTCCGTAGTGAGCCATGGCTGCCGATGGCAGCTCAGTACGAGTCGTTCTCTACCCTACTATAGAACTCTTTGCTTTTATTACCTTTCATTTAATATTACGTGGTTGAATGTAAGAAATATAAATGGGATTGTGGCAGATATTCTAACTGATAAGTCTTCTATACTGATTTTTAGGTTCATTATTATTATTTTGCTAAGAAATGCGTTATTAAGGATATAAACTAGCTAGTCATCTCATCAGTGATAAAATTAAGTTTCGAAAAGAGATAAACATCGAAAATTTCTTGTCGAGTAGGTTATTATATTTCTAATTTAAAGATCACACATATACAAAACTATATTAACTTTAAACGTTTTTGTTACATGTTTAACAAAAAATAAGTAGAATTGTCTTACTGAAACGTCCAAGTTCTTCTCTATTAACTTTTACTTTCTGGAGAGAAAATAAAAAAAGTTTCTTCAAAATTATTACACAGCTAAAACGTCACTTTTATGACTAGAGCACAATGTTTGTTGCTTAAATACAATGCGTGCTTTATTTTTTATGTTTAATATAGCAGAATTTTACTATAATTCTTATTCCGTATTTCTATTATTTTATACAATTTTTATATTGTTACAAATTTTGGATTTGATTTCACCAAAAAAATGGTTCCTGGCAGTTGCAACGACTGTGTGGTGAAATGTTTTTTTTTCATATTTTTAGAATTCGCTAGTTTAAGGTAGACCCGTACCTTGAAAAGCGAAAAATAATTTGAAATTGTCGAAAAACATTTTATTATCAGAAATAATACCTTACATATTGAAAAATATAATACCTTACATATTGAAAAATATGTTGTCCAAATTTGGTAGTCGTTAGCAGATTTGTTCATGTGTTTTTCTTACAATTTAGATGACGTGTATAAGTACTTTCAATAACAACTAAAATCTTTAACCGCGTTTTTCTCGGAAACATATTTCTGAGCTTTTCACCTTCTTCGAACCGCTAAGGCTCAGAGGAAAATCATCCTATTGAGTTAATTTTTCTTTTGTGTTATTCCATATGATGAAGTAAACAAACTAATGGTGAGTTTTTATGAAATATGATTGTCGAAGTTTTTTTTTAAAAACATTTTAGATTGAAAATGCTTTCTTTTTCTCAAAAAATTAAGTGTCCTTGACAATTAATTTTGCCAAATAACTATTTTTGATTATTTTCGAAATGTCTCACCATTTTTTTGTTCTACACACTTGTATAATGATGTAAAAAACAAATTAGACTTGAATCTATAAAATTAAGGGAGGAGTAGGGTTTTAAATATTTGGAAAAATCAAGGTAAAATGTCAACTTTTTTGTCCATAAACTAAATGATAATAATAATTTTTTTATATTCATACTTTTCAACTATGCTCAAAACTTTAAGTGAAAATATTAAGAAATAAAAAAATTAAACCCTTCAAGGTACGGGTCTACCTTAAAAATAATCCAAAGCCACAAAAGGACAGAATTTACAGGAGTTTCAGGGGGGTGAGGGGACATAATTTAGCATAAAAATCACTAAAATGTCGCCACCCCCTCAATACTTGAGGGCCTAGGCCCAAGCTTAACTGGCCTTATGTAAGATCAGGCCCTGTTCCTAAGTGTGGTAAGTATCTTATTAATCAAATAAAAAATAAGCTTCAAACCTCTAATTGATCTACACGGACACTAAGTTCAGAGAAGTCTTCTCTAGGAGTTATTGATTCTTCCACTTCTTCAATCTGTAAGCAACACCAATTAAAGATATTACTACAAAGTTATTTTTTTATTGCACACTGCTCAAAACAATTAGGTTAGGTTAGGTTTGAATTATCGTCGCACTAGAGCTACACGAGGGCTATTGGCGACGGGCGTCGTATTTTAGAACCACAGTCAAGTGACGAGCCGACACTTGAATAGGCACCCAACGCAACCGTTAAGGGCGACATCGTACGCAGCGTTAGGACTTTGAAGGATATTTAACGTGCACTACCTTACACGGGGTATTATTCGTCGGACATTTTTGGCTGCACGGGCCGTTTATAGGTCGGCAGTTATTTTGGCGATTCTCGGACCCGAACCTGGGACCTTTCGCATGCTAGGCGAGTGCCTAACCGACTGGGCTCCCCAGCCCCTCAAAACAATTAGGGGAACGCATGGTTTAAACCCTATTCATCCCCAATGATTCCATTTGGTATCATCAGCTTCCGATTTTTTCTCACTACGTTAAGCTCGCACTTATGTATCGTTAGATGGAAGAATCATGTCTTTTGAAGAATTAAATAATGTTTGTTTTAATTAAATGAAAATATGTAAAACATGGTAAAATAAAATTCACTCTCAAAAAGGTATATGAAATAAATTGACCCTAAATTCTTCACGCTTGCATTCTTAGATGTTTAAAATTTGATTTTACCTTCTTATTACAAATAAAGTTTTGAACAAATTATTGTTATAATTTATTCAAAAGTTATGATTCCAATATTTCCCCCCTTATATTTTAGTTTAAAAAAATTAAGATTTTTTTTTACTTTTTCATTCTGGATGTATAATGAATCAATCAAAAAAAAATTAAGATTTTTACAATAAAAAATAAGAAGTTGGAACTGAAAGGGTAAACAAAAGTACGCAAAGTGCTCCCCTAATTGTTTTGAGCAGTGTAGATAACAAATTTCATTAGATTATAGCAATTTATGGTATTTATTTCGCGGTCACAAGCGATAAAGTCGCCAAAAATGTACAACCACCGCCAAACAGAATATTTCCGATGGTAACCCTAAACTGTGTATACTCTGGGTCATTTAACTGTGTATACTGTGTTTCGTCGCAAAAAAAATTCTGTTTGTCGCCAAAGATTCTGTTTTTGGAGATTTTCGCCAGAGAAATGGAAAAATACAAATTTATTTCAATGATATTTTTAATGCGATGGTTATTAATACTATCTAGCTAGAATGAATTACAATAACAAAGCTTAAACTTTTGCAATTTCTGTAGTAAGAAATGAAAAATTACGAGTTTTAAGGACGGTTAGACTATTTTTTTTTGTTGCTTTATTTTAGTTAAGATTATCTTTCCTAATACGTTTTTTATTGAGGTGATATAAAAAAAAATGTGCAAGAAACGTACATAAAAAAAAACTTATGGCGAAATATAAATACACTCTTAAACTTTATTTTGAAACAAAGTTTTCTTATCATTGAGAGCTTAACAAATGAAAAAACCTTAAAGATGTAATGACAGCGGTAAAAAAATTGCTTAGTAATCTAAATGGTTCGAAAATAAGGTGATTTCGAAACAGAGTATAATTATCATTCAAATCATAACAAATGACAAATATAAAACGTAACGTTGTAAAAAAAAATAGAGGAAAAATTGCTAAGTTGATAATGGTTAATAGTTATCTAATACGAATTCATAATAAAAGCGACTAAACTTTTAACGTGTATTTCCCAGCTGCCGTATGTGAATGTAGTACTTTATATAAAAATTGTTGTTTCAACATAATTAATGATTTTAATTGTAGTAGTCAATAAGAAACTTATGATACATAGGTTTTGTAATAATTATAATTTAAACTATTTTAATACCTTTATATTTATGTCACTCATATTGGTTGATAATTCTTCTTTTATGCTTCCCAATCCTTCATTGATAGAGACCTGTTAAAAATACATAATTGTTAAATTATGAAGAAATTAACCTAAAAATGTTATAAATTGAAATAGCATCATTTCTTTTCAATTTATGTGGTTTGAAATTTTTGTGTTGAAAAAATGGAAATACATTATAAAAATGGAATTTATGAATACTTAAATTGTTAGTAATTGGGTTATAACTTACTTCTAAACTTTCGATTTCGTTTTTCGTATGTTCTTTCTGAAAAAGAGAATAACTTGATTGATAATAATGACTTTAGGAGCTACAAGTTACGTTAATTCTATCTCCTACTCAAATTACGAATAAAATATTCCCTTTTTCTTTTAAGGGGACACGGTACCACTTTCAAAAAAATCTTTAATTTTGACATATTCACTATAAAATTGATGTTTTATTACTTCAATCTGTATTTAAAAACAATATATGACAGGAAAAATTTAACAATAATTTAATTTTTTTTAAAGTTATTAAATTTTTTTTTTGAACTTTTTTAAAATGCTAAGGCTTTTTTAAATACAAATATTTTAACTCACACAATTTTTTTCTCATGTACTTAAACTGTTTTACATAAGAATTGGTATCCAAATTTGATTTATCTTCAGTAGTTGTTTTATAAAAAATATTTATCTAGAAAATCCCAAATTATTTTAGCATATTTGAAAAATTTCTACTTTAGCATTTTTTTATAAAAAGTATTACTTCTGAAAACAATTTTAATACCAATTCTTAATGTTAATATATTTGACAGACTGCATACAAAATTTCTTAGACTTTTATCAATAATTAAAAAAAGCCTTAGCGTTTTGAAAAACTTGTCATCAAGGAAAAATGAACACCGAGAAAAACACAATTAAAGTTTTCATTCGTTTGCATTTTTATCCTACCTTTCCTCATAAAAAGTGAAATAACTTTCTTTTTAAATATAGCCAGACTTTTAAAACTTGGTAGACTTATTTAGAAGATTTCAAACTTTAATGTTAGCAAATAAAAAAAATTCGCAAATTTTGCCATTTTTGAGGTACTGTGTGCCCTTAAGTGATATCGTAAAAATTGAAAATTGGAGCAGTATGGGACAAAAGACAAAGGCGCTTGTCAATGAAACCTTATTTCTTATACATAAACGTGTCTATAATACATGTCATAAATTCTTTATTATCATATTTCTAGTATTTATTAACCTTTAATAGTCCGGTCAAAATAGACATTTCAATTAACAAAAATTCGCACCCAGCTAAATTTTGGTATAGATCTTTGGTACACTATTATAAGTAAAATATCAAAAGTCCCCACCGATCCCATGTCTGCTTTTTCCGCCATCTTGAAAAAACGTTCGAAATTTCGAACATTTCCCAGTTTTTGGCCTATAACTTTTTTCCTAGACATTTTTGAATAGAACTTTTCGACACAAAGTTGTAGAAGACAAAATTTTCTTCAAAATAGGTACGAAAACATTTTATGTACAACAATTAGTTAAGGAGCTACGAATCGGCAAATAGGGTGTAAAATCGAGTGTTTCGAAATATTTTTACTTTCCCTCGTCTTTCTATCACCGTAACTTACATAAAACTTCATTTTATCAATAAACAACGATTTTACAAGTCGTAGAAAATTTAATTTCCTTTAAAATATACTGATCAAAAATAAGTTTCTTATATATTACAAGAAGAAAGGTTAAATTTACAGAAACCTAAAAAAAACGCTATTTTCACCCGACGACACACTATTTTCTTTTTTTTAAGTGTAGCTCTTTTCCTTTGTATTTTTTACTGTTTTTGTGAATACAAAACTTGTAGAAAATAATTTTTTCTATAAAATGGTTCTTTTGTGTGTTCCATACAATGAAATGTAACGGAGCTACGTAGTACGAAAAATGGCGTAAAATGTGGAATTTCGCCAAAAGAGTTTTTTACTACTTTAAATCCCAATAATTAAAAAAAATAACTTCATTTTAGTGGAACATAATTATTCTGAAACTTGTAGACATCATCATTTCTTATATTAGTAAGGTCCTAAAAGTTATTTTAGATTCGATACCAAAGAATTTAGGTACATTAAAAAAAAAACGAAGATGTTTATTTATTCAAATGAAAATTACATGTGATTTGATAAAAGATTTCAATTTCATTTCAACAAAGAGTTTAAATAAAAAATAAAGTATTTTATGTCCTTTTAGTTTAAGGAACATCTACCAATTGAACTATGGAAAAAAATATGGGAAAGTGTATAATAGAAAATGATCAATTTTCTATTGTACACTGCATTACGTTACATTCATTGCGTTTTTCAACCAATTTAAATACTGATGTTTTACCCCTTCTGAACATTGCTGACGTAATATCGCAGCTAGTTATTGTATATGTAAAAATAAGATATGATTTTGATATTTTGGATAAGCAGATAAACTCTTCGATGAATATATTTTTGATTGTTCATGAGTCTTACCAGTTTTCAAAAAATAAAGTCTTATCAACTGGAGTTCGTGCAGTCAGTAGTATTAACAAATCGACATCTTCACCATCAACAACGACAGTTGTATTTGATGCATTGAATTGTTCTATTGCTGTTTCAATTACAAGTACATCAGCGTCATTATCAGCTTGTTTTACTACAATGTTCTCAGTTGTTAATTTTTCACATAACATTGAAATGAAGCGACACTTGTTGTGAGTATTTGCCAGAAATTGTTGTTGGTTTATTGGAACTGTCATGAATTGATCAAAAAGGACATCAGAAGCTGAAAATATTTTTGTAGTTCGACGACGTTGTTCTGTAGCTTTAATGTTTTTCTTATATTCAGTATAACCATCAAACACTATAGTCACACTCACTCTATAACCAAAATGTCTATGTACATACTGAATGTATTTATCAAAAATAACGTTAAATGTGCCTTCTATATCCCATACAACGCGGTGTAGTATATAGATATACTCCATCGATGATGTAAGTAGCATGTGTGTTGTCAATTTCAATGTCCGCTGATTGAAAGCAATCGTAAATAGCTGACTTTTGTGTTTTACGCATTCCCATCTCATCGAAGAGTGATAATGGGTAGGGAGCCAATTCATAGGCGAAGAATTTTTCGTGTTCATCCTCAAATGTCTTAGTAATACTCATGCGTTGAAATAATAATACAGGGTCTATAGGTACTCTCTCATCATGGACTTTTACGGTGCTACTCATGGCTAAAAGAAGGAGTACTTTATCAGTGCGTTTTAATTTAATATTATTGAATGTTAGTCCTATTATTTTACACATAGATGCAATACCAACTTCACGAGCTTTATGACAATTGATTTTATCAGCACCGACGACTCCACTAGCAATTGATCTGATTTTTTAACCTCAGGAAAAGGATCATGTGAGAAAACCCCCTCAAGAAGTTTGTTGATGTCTTTAAAGTCTCTCTTTACTCGTGAATCACTTGCATCTACATGCTGATCTGTAGTATACATTCTAACACCAGCGAGATCTTCCAACGCTTCACACTCAGTATTCATCGCATGCCCATTTACTTAGGACAATCTCTTTCGTACGTTCTCCTCCAGAAACACCTACGTCCGTCTTCATTGATTTCATCATTGATTGCTCAATAACCATATGCGTCGAAGTTCCACAACTTAATTTATCAGAACGTCGAACGGTAAAAAATCCTGCTATAAATCTTTGGTAAACGCTAGGATCCATTGAGTTTTTAATTGTAGCATGTCCTGAAGATATCAGTGCGCAAACTTAGCATAATGAAAATGTCCTGATGCGTGGAAGTAAGGAAGTATTTCTTTAATGCTATTTAAATGAGCTTGCCAATCTCCCATACGTTCAGCTCTTAAAAACTTCTTTGCAATCGACACCATATGAAAATATTGTACCCATAGTTTTGCTGTAGGTCCTCGTTCTTCATATTCCTTTAGTTTTTTTTATTAAACTGATTAAGTAATGCTTCAGCCTTTTCATCACAATTTTCAATAACGTTATATGAAGTAATGTTATTTATTACATTTTCAACAGTTATATTAAGATTTTCATCCATCTCGCATCATCAATTACAAGTTCTTTTAATATTGTTATTGCTAAAGTAAGATGAAGTATTGTATTAGAGCATTTTTTCAAATGAATTCGGTGCATAAATTAAAGAAAGCACTTCCTTGCATAACATAACCAATTGCTCCAAAAAAAGACATCGATATCGTAAGATCTTTGGGGCTAAAATTATTTCCCTTCTTTTCTCTGTGTCTTTGGCAAAACATATAACTGCTTCTGCTCATGTTTTTCGAAAAATATACCTACATTCTTTGGTATTGAATCTAAAATAACTTTTAAGACCTTACTAATATAAGAAATGATGATTTCTACAAGTTTCAGAACAATTACGTTCAACTAAAATGAAGTTATTTTTTGAATTATTGGGATTTAAAGTATGGTAAAAAACTCTTTTGGCGAAATTCAAGATTTTACGCCATTTTTCGTACTACGTAGCTTCGTTACATTTCATTGTATGGAACACACAAAAGAACCATTTTATAGAAAAAATTATTTTCTACAAGTTTTGTATTCACAAAAACAGTAAAAAATACAAAGGGAAAGAGCTACACTTAAAAAAAGAAGCAGTGTGTCGTCGGGTGAAAATAGCCTTTTTTGGGGGTTTCTGTAAATTTAACCTTTCTTCTTGGAATATATAAGAAACTTTTTGATCAGTGTATTTTAAAGGAAATTAAATTTTCTACGACTTGTAAAATCCTTATTTATTGATAAAATGAAGTTTTATGTAAGTTACGGTGATAGAAAGACGAGAGAAAGTAACAATATTTCGAAACACTCGATTTTACACCCTTTTTGCCGATTCGTAGCTCCTTAACTAATTGTTGTACATAAAATGTTTTCGTACGTATTTTGAAGAAAATTTTGTCTTCTACAACTTTGTGTCGAAAAGTTTGATTCAAAAATGCTTAGAAAAAAAGTTATAGGCCAAAAACTGGAAAATGTTCGAAATTTCGAACGTTTTTTCAAGATGGCGGAAAAAGCAGACATGGGATCGGTGGGGACTTTTGATATTTTACTCATAATAGTGTACCAAAGATCTATACCAAAATTTTGCTGGGTGCGAATTTTTGTAAACCTACCCCTATTTTGTTGTCTATTTTGACCGGACTATTAAATGTTACGTACCCGATACTTCCCCATCCTCCCGTACATTAAAAAAAATTATTACTACTTTATCATGCATAAACCTACTAACTGATTGTCAGGTTCATTCATTTTAATATGTTTTTTAAAAAATAATTTCATTAAATATTTAAATTTAAAGCATAGATTCGTGTTTCTTAAAGCAATTGCTAAATAAATATAATTTTGAAAACTAAATTAAAAATAATAAATTAGTTAAAAAAAATTGCAGTAAAATGCAGTAAATGCAGTAAAAACAATTTTATAGTTTCACAAGTTTGCTTATTTTTTTAGACCAACTTATGTTTTAGTATAAAAGCTTAGGTTTCCTGAGGTAACGATCGTTATCGACCGCCACGCTCACATTAAGTCACAGTAATATTAACGTAAAGCTATAGCGCACTTATAGAAAGTTTTCCAAAACAGCATGTTGAACGAGACAGGAGCTACTGTTACGATAATGAAGTAACCCACAGTTCCAATTATATAAATTACAATAATACTTATGCTACATTGCTTATATGCTACATTGTTACCGAGTCATTAAGGTCTTTGCTGAGAGCTGTGACGTTTTCTTCTAACTTTGTAGTTCGCACGGTGCAGCTTCCTAAATCGTTTACCAATTTCTGCGCAAGATCTGATGTTTCTGCACTTTCTGTCTCCACGTCTTTAAGCTTGTCAATAAGCAAATCCAGAATCTTAGACATCTGCAAATAAACAAGTAGGTTTGTTACAGAATCTGTCACTTAAACCGCTTCCACACAACAATCGTGCTCAGAAGGAAACAAACTGTTTTTACACCTCAGAAAGAAATTCGCCAAACAGGGCTTTTAGCTAGTTTTATTCAAATTTTTAAACTCCAAAATTAACGATTTTCATTAATCCTCTTTCTCAGAATTAACAATTAGTCTTTATCGTTTGCTAAGTTTCTTCGAAGTTCGAAGAATCATGATGTAATTTTTTTAATATCTTTGAGTCTCCCCAATTTCCCATTTACATTAACTTTCTTCCGAAAATTCAGTTATTATTTATCGTTTGTTAAATTAATTTACAGTTCGAAAAATAAATAATTGGTAAAATGATGCCGTAAAAATTAAAATTTGGCTAGTTTCATTTATTATATTTCGAAAATTCAATAATTATTACTTATCGTTTGCAAAAATTAATTTATATTTCAAAGAATAAATATGTAATATTCCCTCGCTTTTAAATAGAATGAAAACATTTCATATCAACATACAAAGAATCTTGTAGTGAAATATATTTGACGTCATTTCAAACTGATCGATGTCGCAAAAATAAATTTATTTTAATTTATTGTCTAAAAGAATTAAAGTTTCTCGAGCGATTGTTGCGATGGCAATGGTGATTTAATTCTAATAAAAATGGCTTCCTATGCTTTTAAATTGTGTGTGCATTTTAATGAGCATTAAATTGTGCAGTTTTTTTTAAATAATTGAAATACTTCGAATTCGAATTCTTTTCTGAAATTTTCAATGTATTCTAATTTCGATGCGCTGAATTTTTTGACGTATCACACTTGTCCGTAGCATTTGTAGTTTGGGCTATGAAAGTGGGTGGCGGACAGACAGACAGACGGATTGAACGATTATAATAACTTCCACTTTTTACGTTATAAACGTAGTGTGGAAGCTAAAATGAGGACAACACTACACGACTTGCCCCAATAAATCAATACCTATAAAGGAAATTATGTACTCTCTAAGGTAACTTCAATATCTAAAAAGTGACACAGATATTTACGCATGTGCAATCTTTCAAAAACCTTTTTTGTGACGTACACAGGTACTAGAAATTCATGTACCAAATTTGAAGTCCGTAGCTTTTTCGTTTTCAGCAATACCTTTAAAACAAAAAAAAAATAGTTCCACGGCAGCTACCCTTAACGCATGCTTCTCAAAAACATAAGCAAACAGAAATGAACGTAGCACCAAATGTTTTCTATCATCAATGCAATTAACAGTTTTCGGTTCTTAGACAACGATGCATTTTAATAATTTACTATAATAACCATCGCATATTGATATATTAATAAGAATTTCGTATATAATCGTAATAATTTTAGTATACCAAAGGTAGTATTCCTTTGGATGGTATGACAAGTATTTTTACTAAATATTAAGGGGAGTCGGATGGTTCCATCTCACCCATGTTATTTTCCCTAGCTTTAGGAACATTTTTCTCGGGAACTATATGAGATATCACTATGAACTTTTTTTAATATTGGGTTCCTTATATATAGCTCTTTGGTTTAAACTGAGAATAATTCAAAGCATAAAAAAATACTTTTACAGTGATTTTTTAAAATATGTAATAAAAACACACAAAAAAAAACAGATTAAAGTAATATATTTTTTTTGAGCAGAGATATTTTAAGTTCCTCAGTTTAAATCAATATAGCTCATATAGTTCCTGAGAAAAATGTTCCTAAAGTTAGCATAGCACCAAATGTTTTCTATCACCAATACACTTAACGTTTTTTGGTTCTTACTCAACGATATATTAAAATATAATAGTAGTTTACCATAAAAACTATCGTATATTATATGTAATAGATTAGTATATTGTAAGATTTGTAAATATTGTAAATAACTTATTAGATATTTTGAGTTTCAGAAATGGCAACGCCGGGCAGCGTGACGTAGCTCGGATGTGTTTTGGTCTAAAAAAATGGGGTGTTCAAAAGTTGCAACGGTTAACTTGTTAATGATAAGTGTCATTTGCGATAAAAGTATTGTCTTGGAACTGTATCGTGCTTTTAAGTAGCTGATAACGTAAATTGTCTGGCGAACTTAGTGGCTTTTGGTTTTACCCAACGATATATTGAAAATATATAGTAGTTACATAAAAACTATCGTATTTAATAAGTATAGAATTTAGATTATGGGATATTTTGTATTAAGGATATCTCTGATGTTGACAAATAAAATAGGACAAGAGATATTAATAGTATCAAATTCATCACAGGAGACCTGGAGCTTAGGGTAACTAACGCCGGGACAGAGACGGTTAGAAAAAAAATCCTCTCAGAAGGAGGTAGAAACTTTACAAAAGCGTGCATTAGTGGAGATCCAATATGTGGCATCGAAGGAGTAGAGATTTAGAGAATTTAGTATTGGAATAGTAAGCTAGAAAATTGACACTGCTGCTCTGCTGTGTTGGGGAATTTTTTATTTATTTGTACCAGTACGAGGGCTGTTTTTTTCAACCTCCGATGGGCTGTAACAAAAAGACGGGTCAAGATACAAAAAAGATTTTTTTACCAAAAGTAAAGTACAATACTGCTTATTTCTCCATATAATCACCTTGACGATTAAAGCATTTGTCATATCTGTAAACAAGCTTTGAAATACCCTCTTCATAAAATGTAGCCGCCAATGATTTGAAGGTAGTTGTGACGGTTTCTTTGAGCTCCACGTCAACTTGGAAGCGCTACAATCCAAGCCATTATGCTTATCAATAATTCACTTATAGTAAACCTTTGAGTTTCCCTAAACTTTTGGTCAACTCGCTGAACAATACTGATGTTGAAGATGAACAATACTGATGTTGATGCATGAAGAAGGGGACCAAGGAAGCAAGTCTGTCGCTACAGACGGTTGTTATTGTTCAGCGAGTTGGCCAAGTGTTTAGAGAAACTAAAAGGTTCACCATAAGTGCAATATGGACTAGCAGTGGCTTGGAGGACAGAAAAAAATTGACGTAATGCTTCTAAATTAACTTTTTTAAACGAAACCGTCACATCTCCCTTCCAATCATTGGCGGCTACATTTTTTGAAGAGAGTATTTCAAAGCTTGTTTACAGGTATAACAAATGCCTTAATCGCCAATATGATTATGTTGAGAAATAAGCAGTATTGTACATTAATTTTGGTTTTTTTTTTGTATTTTGACCCGTCTTTTTGTTGCAGCCCATCGGAGGTTGAAAAGAAACAGCCCTCGTATATGTTTTGGGAGCCAGGAATCCAAAGTCGCAGATGATTCCATTTCCACCTCCGATGAGAACGTTGTTCCCTTTTACATCAAGGTGACTCATTCCATTAGCGTGGAGGTAGTTTAGTCCTTGAAGAGCACCTTGAAGATTATTTATATATTTATTTTTATTAAATATTAATACACCATTCAGATAATTAAGCGTGGACAGTATCGTTTTTAGTGAGGCAAAAGAAGTACAGTCACCTCGTGCACCCCTTTGTCTAGTCCTTCCACTCTTCCGCTCAGTCTCAGGTAGTTCCACCCTTCCTGCATTCCTTGAAGAGTAGTGCTCGTGTCTTGTGGTTGGACCATTTCCTCTTCAGACTTGGGTTCGGCCTTCACTTTCGTCTCAGAAGCACCTGAATGGATTACAAGTTATATTCCTTCTAATACACTTGTTACTATGAATGTGGAACATATGAAGAGCTTAGTGGAAGAACGTGCTAAGTGACATTTTTGAAAAAAAAAATGATTTTGTGTCAATGAACATATTACCAACTTCTTTAACGATAACAAGTTTCCCCTTTTTCATAAAATTTAAATATCGTATATTTTTTACGCTTTACAATTTCCGTTTTCAACAGTCCTGAGTGCAAACGAAAAACTTTGAAGCTCATTTTCTCGTTTTCACTTTTTTGTCACTTAGCACGTTCTTCTCCACTAAGCTCTTCATATATATATACGCCTACAGTGACGCCACAGTTACATCAACCGTTGTTTTAAATACCACCAACAAACAACTCGGCATTTAGGGCAGGCGCATTAATTAACTAGAGGGGGGGGGGCGGAGGATTTTGAAATATAGCTGTAAGTAAAAAGGTTGACCCGCCCCCCCCCCCTTGGGACCTGGAATATAAAATATGACCCCCCTCCCCCAATTTACTAACAAGCAGTTACCCCACCCCAAACCTACCCCCCCCCAAAAAAAAAAAATCTTAAAAATAAAATATCAAGTTCAATATAGTTTTCATTTAAAATGTTAAGATTATGTAAGTAACCTTTTAAAGATTTTTTTGCGGAAATTGTTTGTTCTCAAAAGTTGGGAATTGTCGTTGGAAATAAGCAGATTATTTTACAACTGGGTTGACTTTCTTGCAGTAGGTTGAAAAGAGAATCTTCAAATGTACTATTTGTCGATTTTATAAGTTAATCAATATGATGCAGCTCACAGTAATTACGATATATAATTTAGAAAAGTTTCACTTTATGCATTTGTTGTATAACTAACTTATTCGGTTAAATTTGAAAAGAATCAATTTTACACATTTAGTGTGATATGATTATATGAATTTTATATGCTTCTGGTAATATATACGAGGGCTGTTTTTTTTTCAACCTCCGATGGGCTGTAAGAAAAAGACGGGTCAAAATACAAAAAAGATTTTTTTTACCAAAAGTAATGTACAATACTGCTTATTTCTCCACATAATCATCTTGGCGATTAAGGCATTTGTTATACCTGTAAACAAGCTTTGAAATACTCTCTTCATAAAATGTAGCCGCCAATGATTGGGAGGGAGATGTGACGGTTTCGTTTAAAAAAAGTTAATTTGGAAGCTTTACGTCAATTTTTTTCTGTCCTTCAAGCCACTGCTAGGCCATAATTCAAATATGGTGAACCTTTGAGTTTCCCTAAACACTTGGTCAACTGGCTGAACAATACCGTCTGTAGCGACAGACTTGCTTCCTTGGTCCCCTTCTTCATGCATCAACATCAGTATTGTTCATCTTCAACATCAGTATTGTTCAGCGAGTTGACCAAGTGTTTAGGGAAACTCGAAGGTTTACTATAAGTGAATTATTGATAAGCATAATGGCTTAGATTGTAGCGCTTTCAAGTTGACGTGGAGCTCAAAGAAACCGTCACAACTCCCTTCAAATCATTGGCGGCTACATTTTATGAAGAGGTAGAGGGTATTTCAAAGCTTGTTTACAGATATGACAAATGCTTTAATCGTCAAGGTGGTTATATGGAGAAATAAGCAGTATAGTATTTTACTTTTGGTAAAAAAAAAATCTTTTTTGTATCTTGACCCGTCTTTTTGTTACAGCCCATCGCAGGTTGAAAAAAAAACAGCCCTCGTATTTTCTGAAGACCTTAAAACTTAATCATAATAATTCTAGCCCCCCCCCTCCCCACTCCTTGGTAAATAGTTGGAATATTAAAACCAGACCCCCCCCCTTTTCAAGGATAAAATTTAATCATGACCCCCCCCCCTATAATCATCCGCCCCTCCCCCCTAATAAATAATGCACCTGGCAATTCGTCTAGACTAGAATGGTCACGCCTACAGTGACGCTACCGTTACGTCAAGCATTGTCTTCTTTTCCATGAACGAACCACGCAATGCCCCGTTTGAATTGTTCATATGCGTTGGCTAATAGTTGAATGGTCCTAGTTGCAAAACTCATATTATCCAAAGTCTAACTACAGTCCCTGGACAAATTATTAGACGCACTGCAAGATTTCATGTATCAATCAAGGATGAACAAAATACCTATAGAAGGACATTTGTGTTCCTAAACTTAAGCTATTGAACAGAAAATACTATCTGCTATATACTTAATACATATATCGACATCTTTTTTAACGACATGGCATTCTTTGGTATGTTTTCATCATTACTAAGAAAATACAGTGCGTCTAATAATTTGTCCAGGGACTGTAGGATATGGTTTCTGTGTCCTTCCTTGGCAATTTCGTCCAATTGAATTTACTATTGTCGAAAATCACCAATGAACCGACCGCGAACCCTATATATTTGTTATACTTTGAAGAATGTGAGTTTTGCTTTTCAATTGAAGTCCAAAATGGAATTTAATCATCATAAAACTCTCATATACCAGACATAAATCAAAATTTAATTCTTCCAAAATTAGAATGATTGAAAGGGGTCTCTACTTCAGAGCCATACTGATTTATCTTCTGTTAACTTAACAAAGGAGGATCAGAAAAATAACTCTTTTTCAACAACAAGAAATAAGTTTGTTAAACTACCTTAATGCATATAGGGTTTTAAGGTCGTAGTAAAATACTATAAAAGTGTAATGAGTAATATCACAGCCTCCAATTAGGCAAAAACAGTCAGTCTGTATAGTTCACTATGCACATCGACATAAATAGCGGTCTTCAATAGATAAATTAAAAATCAGTCAATGAAAAGTTAAACAATCCCTATATTGACATTGTAGATAAATATATAGTATTGCGCTGTACAGTCCCTGGACAAATTATTAGACGCACTGTATTTTTTTAGTACTGATGAAAACATACCAAAGAAAATGCCATATCATTAAAAAAAAGTCGATACATGTATTAAGTAATAGCAGATAGTATTTTCTATTCAATAGCTTAAGTTTAGGAATATAAATGTCCTTCTAAAGGTATTTTGTTCATCATTGATTGATACATGAAATCTTGGAGTGCGTCTAATAATTTGTCCAGGGACTGTAGTTTCTTGCTGGGAAAAAATTGTTGAATAATCAGGTTTTTTTTCGATTATCCTTTGCATTCATTTTTTAAACACACCAGTCAAAACGGTCTGTTGGGTAAATGCGTCCTGTCGAAGATGCTTTTTTACATAGGGCAAGAAATAGACACACAGTCGTAAACGTTACGTCGAGCGTGAGTGACAGGTTTTTCAAACTAGCCCAATCCTGAAGCGAAAGAACTGAAGTATAGTTAGCAAGTTAACAATCAAGCTGTAAGGTTCAAATTAATTTGGCTCCAGTTAGAACCTCTAATTTATGCGATGAGAGGAAGTTGGCAGACTCTAAATCGGGCGTAGTCTTGTGAGGCTCTTAACTTCCTAGAGATACATGAAATCTTCCTTGATTGATACATAAAATCTTGCAGTGCGTCTAATAATGTGTCCAGAGCATAGAGGTATGAAAGAGAATAGAGAGGTCCATGTATATATGCGCAGTAGCGCACAAATGAAGTAGGCTAGAGCGGTGCATCTTGGGATACTTCAGTGCCAGTTTCGGTCACTATATTATGCGCAGTAGCTCAAAACACCGCTAGAGCGGTGCATCTTGGGATACCTCAGTGCCAGTATGTGATACGCAGTAGCTCGAAAAACCTGAAAACCCTGCTTCAAGCCATTTGAACTCATAGACCCCTCTACCTCTCCTTCCTAACTCTCTGGTCCAGAGACTGTAGAATTGTGTTTACAGTAACAGCTGCAATCAAATACAGCATAATGTGCCGTGAATATGCGGCAAACATACCTGAATTTTTACAAAATTTATTTTACAGTACGCTACTAAATAAATTCCATACTTAAATTTGAAGCTAGTGTCTGACTTTCTTTGTCCGACGATCTTTCATCTGTTGCTTGTTGTGTGTCCTCTTCTTCCTTACCTTCCTCTTTAACATCTTCCTGACTCGAACTAGTCAAACTGGTACTAGACTTGCCAGTCTACATGTTAATCGAAATTGTAAAAATATTTAGTTTTTCCAAGGTATTTAGTATTTTGTTTTGTTGTAAAATAGATGTGCGGTTCATTTTTTTTTGTTTAGACACCTTGTCAAATTGTAAAAATAGTTATTTATGCAACAAGTGAAAAAAGTTTACTTTTCATACGTGTTTCATACACTATATTTTATAATTACGTGAAAAAATCTAATCTCATTGGTTCAAAAATAATTCACGTGCTAATTTTTTTACGTAAAGAAGATCGGCATCGATAAATCTCTGGAACTACACAAGGCAAACTAATTTTTTAGTTTAAAATCACACATTTGAACATGGATACTGATTCAAAAATAAAAAAATAATAAAATTCACGCGCATAATATTTATAAATAAAGCAGATCAATAAATTTCTGGATTTTATGAATATTATGAAATAGAAATTTTACTTGAAATGTTGGCATCTTATGAAAAGAGTGAAAAGAAGTACTTTTTTTCACGCAATTATAAAATAGTTATTTTTATAATTGCGTGAAAAAAAATCCGACTTTTACACTGTAATTTTAATATCAGACGCGTGCGAAAAGTTATATTTTTTAGAAACAGTGATAAAAAATTACTTTTTTTCACCCAAAAGCAGTGAAAAAAAGTACTTTTTTTTCACTCTTTTTATAAGATGCCAACATTTCAAGTAAAACTTACGTGAAAAAAATCAAATCTCATTGGTTCAAAAATAATTCACGTGCTAATTTTTTTTACGTAAAGAAGATTGGCTGTGATAAATCTCTGGACAAAAGGCAAATTTATTTTTTAGTTTAAAGTAAAACATTTGAACATGGATACTGATACGAATTTTGAGCTTCCAGAAGAGATAAAAATAGCAGCTAATGATGTTACTTCAAATATGCTACCGGAAAAATCAAGAAAAATTTACGAAAAGGTGTATGAAAAGTTTCTATATTTCTATCTCTTCTAGAGGCTCAAAATTCGTATCAGTATCCATGTTCAAATGTTAGGCTTTAAACTAAAAATAAGTTTGCCTTTTGTAGTTCCAGAGATTTATCGATGCCGATCTTCTTTACGTAAAAAAATTAGGACGTGAATTATTTTTGAACCAATGAGATTTGATTTTTTTCACGTAATTATAAAAAATAGTGTATGAAACACGTGTGAAAAGTAAACTTTTTAAAACACATGTCATTATTTCACTCGCTCGTACCTCGCTCGTGAAATAAAATCCACTAGTTTTAAAAAGTGTTACTTTTCAAACTTGTTGCATAAATAACTATTATGCAACAAGTGTGAAAAGTAACACTTTTTAAAACTAGTGGATTTTATTTCACGAGCGAGGTACGAGCGAGTGAAATAATGACACGTGTTTTAAAAAGTGTTACTTTTCCCACGTGTTTCATACACTATTTTTATAATTACTTGAAAAAATCAAATCTCATTGGTTCAAAAATAATTCACGTTCTAATTTTTTTTACGTAAAAGATCGGCATCGATAAATCTCTGGAACTACAAAAGGCAAACTTATTTTTAGTTTAAAGTCAAACATTTGAACATGGATACTGATACGAATTTTGAGCCTCTAGAAGAGATAGAAATATAGAAACTTTTCATACGCCTTTTCGTAAATTTTTCTTGATTTTTCCGGAAGCATATTTGAAGTATCATCATTAGCTGCTATTTTTTATCTCTTCTGGAAGCTCAAAATTCGTATCAGTATCCATGTTCAAATGTTTTACTTTAAACTAAAAAATAAGTTTGCCTTTTGTACAGAGATTTATCGGAGTCAATCTTCTTTGCGTAAAACATTAGAGCGTCAATTATTTTTGAACCCATGAGATTTGATTTTTTCCATGTAAGTTTTACTTGAAATGTTGGCATCTTATAAAAAGAGTGAAAAAAAGTACTTTTTTTCACTGCTTTTGGGTGAAAAAAAGTAAATTTTTATCACTGTTTCTAAAAAGTATAACTTTTCGCACGCGTATGATATTAAAATTACAGTGTAAAAGTCGGATTTTTTTTCACGAAATTATAAAAAAAATATTATTTAATTCTAAGTTTATTAACTCGAAAATATCAGAATTATGTTTTGTTTTTACTTGCTTAGGAACTGAACTTACCCTTACATATGCAACTATAATATGAAAATGTGTATAATATACGTATTATAATACGAAAAATTGCCCTTTATGAATGGTACTATGTTATTTTTCAATCAAATTCTTTGGTTTATCCTCTTTACTCTAGAAGTCCACAAACTTTAGGCCTTCGTAGATTTCTTCTCCTAGCTTCATTTTATAGTTTTTATTAATACTAATTTTCATTTTATAATGGACAACGTTCAAGCTTTCCAAACATATCGATGCTGAAACAGCTGATGAATTAAATGTATACAAAATGACGTGCTACTCTGACTATGAAACAATTTGGGGCTCGGGTGGCCTATAGTGGGTTTGATCACAGCCCATTACGCCAACAGTCTGAGCACTGTGCGGGTTCGATTCCAGGCTTTTCTCTGGGTGTACTTTCTCTCTCTTTCAGTAAAAGATCCGTCTATACCTGTCTTACTTGACGAAGGTTTATAAGCGGGTCTCTAATCAAGCACAAACTGGAAAATGCATGTACCACCTACCTACCTATAAATTTTTTTTATATAAAAATCATTTACCTTCAGTACATCCTCTCCAGAATCTTCGATATCTGAATCACTTATACTTCTCTCAATGCCTGAATCACTCAGGCCCAACTTCGTGACAGTTTCAGCATCAATGTGGCACTGGGGCTTCTCTTCGCCTATGCCGAGAGACACCGCCATGTGTTCGAGGGCTTGGAGGAGTATGGAGAAATTCACAGCTCCACTTTCGGGTCCGTTGAGGGCCAGGCCGAAGAGCTCGACCAAGGTGAATTGGTCGACCAGCATTGCTGTGAGGCGAAGTGGAGCAGGAATCCTATGCGAAAAAGATCTAGTACACCGTTAAAAGAAACTGTAAAACAACGGGCAGGGAACGGTAGCAGAGATTCCAGTCACAGCCCGTTAAAAAACCACTCATGCCCATCATTTCCACTAGCAAATACAGGGTGTCCGTAAAAGAATGTCCGAGTTTTAATGGTATATTACAGGAGTTTATTTTATACTAAATATACAGTCCCTGGACAAATTCTTAGACGCACTGTATTTTTTTTAGTAATGATGAAAACATACCAAAGAATGCCATGTCATTAAAAAAGATGTCGATATATTTATTAGGTATAGCAGATAGTTTTTCTATTCAATAGCTTAAGTTTAGGAACACAAATGTCCTTCTAAAGATATTTTGTTCACCATTGATTGATACATGAAATCTTGCAGTGAGTCTAATAATTTGTCCAGGGACTGTAACAAGTCATACATGACATTGAAGAAAAACTAACCAAGTTTTTCCTGTAAGTGCTCAATGTGTGCGCCTTTAGTGATACGGCACACATCCAAACGAAAATGCAATTCTTCCCATACTGTCTGCAGCAAGTCCGGAGTAATGGAAGCAACAGCCTGTGCAATTCTACCTTTCAAGGTTGGTAAATCGTGGGGTAGGGGTGGAACGTAGACCCGATCTTTTACGAAGCCCCAAAGGAAGAAATCACAATGCGTGATGTCAGGTGAACGAGGCGGCCAGGGTAACAGAACTCGGACATTCTTTTACGGACACCCTGTAGATGAACTAAAACTGTAAAAATACAGGAATCGTCCTAATTTTCGAACAGTCTAAGGGATAAAGCCGTTTATTTAGCGGGTCAGATCGTTTTCCATTAAATAAGGCTGTAGCACATAAAAACTGAAGGGCAAATGCTTGTAAATGTACAGGTTTTTTTTTACAGTGTACATCAGCTATGATACAATGACCAGTTTTTTCATTGGCGACTTTTAGCGAGCTTGAAAATTTAACGTAGTTATGCTGTAGTTAGGTTTGGTTGAATTATCGTCGCACTAGAACTACACGAGGGCTATTGGCGACAGGCGTCGTAATTTAGAATCACAGTGAAGTGACGAGCCAGTACTTTTGTAGGCACCCAACACAACGTTTAAGGGCGGCATCGCACGCGGAGTCGGGACTTTGGAGCATATTTAATGTGCACTCTCTCAACAAGGGGTATAATTGGTCGGATATAGCTACACAGATCGTTTTATATACAAGTAGTTAGGTTAGGTTAGGTTTGAATTATCGTCGCACTAGAGCTACACGAAGGCTATTGGCGACGGGCGTCGTATTTTAGAACCACAGTCAAGTGACGAGCCGACACCTGAATAGGCACCCAACGCAACTGTTAAGGGCGACATCGTACGCAGCGTTAGGACTTTGAAGGATATTTAACGTGCACTCCCTTACACGGGGTATTATTCATCGGACATTTTTGGCTGCACGGGCCGTTTATAGGTCGGCAGTTATTTTGGCGATGCCCGGACCCGAACCTGGGACCTTTCGCATGCTAGGCGAGTGCCTAACCGACTGGGCTCCCCAGCCCCTATATACAAGTAGTTATTTTAGTAATATTCGGGCCTGAACCTGGGACGTTTCGCATGCAAGGCAGGTGCCTTACCGACTGAGCTCCAAAGCATTGCTGTGAGGGGAAGTAGAAGTCCTTAAGGGGGAATGGGCGCGCTGGACAGCGGGTCTCCAAAGCAAAGTGCTTAAGGGGACGCGGTACCCAAAAAACTAAATCCAGTACTTTTATTGCTAGCATTCAAATTAAACTATTTTTACAAAGAACTAACATTCAATAAACATATGCGAAAAAAAATTAAATATTAAAACGTAAGTTTTTTAAAAAATTAAAAATTAAAAATTTTAACGTTTTTTCAAAATACTACTCTTCCTACAATTTAAAGAATTTTGTAATGGATTTTTTTTCAAAATGTTACCACAACATCTATTAATAAAAGTTGTATGGATATTGAGCTATCAGTTAAATAAAAAAAGTTATGTAGCTTTATGTATAAAAATGGCTAAAAAATAAGATTTTTTGTAAATTTTCACCTTCAGCATTTTTAAAAAAAAATCTATTCACACTAGACCTTATCCCATACCAACTTTTGTTAAACGCACATGTTTCAACACAGGAAAAAAATTGGGGCTCTACATTAATTTACCTAAAAGCCATAGGGTTTTAACCATTCACAAGCTGAAAAAATTAAAATTTAAAAAATCAACATAAAATTTCAAAAACCATTTTACCAAACCACTATATCATTTTCAATAAACCTTCACCATTATAATAGAATCCTTTTTTTGCAATATCCTTAGCTCACAACATTCGAGCATGTTTAATTATTTTCTGGGCAGCCCTAAATTTTGGGTAATGCGTCCCCTTAATCAAGCTTAGTGTTAATCCAATGGGAAAAACTATTTTCTCTGCCACATTTCTCCGGTTGTATTGAATATTTTTACGAACGGATTTTTTTTATGTGATAAATGTAGCTGAATTACAGGTCCCGACCATCCCACTTTTTGAAATGAGTTCGAATATTTTTTTTTAATTTTCAATAAATAATTCTGCACAAAATATTCGAAGCAATTTCAAAAAGTAGGAAGATAGAGACCTGTAAGTTATCTACATTTATTATTTAAAAAAAAAACCGTTTGTAAAATATTCAATACAGCCGGAGAAATGTGGCAGAGAAAATAGTTTTTCCCCATTGGATTAACACTGAGGCACTTGAGTTTGGAGACCCGCGGTCCAGCGCGCCCATTCCCCCTTAAGATACAAAAAATGTCTAATATCTGAAAAAAAATTATATATTCCAATTTTTTTTCCTATGATTAAAATTTAATAGAGTTGTTGTTGTTGTTATTATTACACGCCTCCGTAGAGGAGCTGGGCTACACCAGATCCACGATATCGTACATTCTCAAAAAATCCAACACCCGTAAGTTAAATCCCGCTCGCCAAAACTTATTAATGATCTTTAACTTTAAGAGCAAGTCTATAAACTGGATAATGTCGCCAACATTGTGTGATGATCTTAAAAAAGGGCCTAAAATTTATGAATTTTATGGGAATTTATGCATAATCGAAGTCGTTTTTTGTGCCATAAATCAACAGAATTGTGGATTTTAAATGCTTTTGGCGACTTATTGAGAAGCAATTTAGGTAATAATTGGCTGCTCGAAATAGTATGTATTTGAGTACTTTTTATGCAAAAGTGCAGAAACAGAAAAGATTTATTTTCACAATGGACAAGTTGCATGAAACGCGAAATTCATAATATATGTGTTTTTCTGGTACATTAGAAGCTGCAGATTCCGAATGCAAGGTTAAATATTCACAAATATGTTTAATTTTAACAAAAAATGCATTTGAAATTTGCCGAAAATGTACGTCACTGAAAACAGCTCTGACGTCAACTGTTATGTTTTTGGCGATGTTTCGATCTATGCTGTAATACACTTTATAAAATAGTAAACCTTACAATTTCTGCGAAACCTCATTAAAAGAAGAAGACAATATTATTTGTAACCAGTTAATATCAAGGAAGTTAAACAGCTTGTTCCAAGTTTGGTTGTTAGTTAAAATACAACACACTAGAGCGCGTATGAGCTATTGCAGAACTATTGACTGTTGGATCTGATCGGAATAGTCGAGTGAAATCGTTCAACGTTTGAAGAAATTAACTGAAATGAACATGACATGTTTCTGTAAAATAGCATAACTTTTTTAAAAGTTTGATAAGGATGAAAGCGCGTTTCACAGTTTCAAAAGCGATAAGTGAAACGTGATACGAAATAACACGCCAAGAACAAAAAAAAGCCAACCGTGACGTCATCTGTTATACTAAGAGAGGTTTAACAGGAGAGTGACGTATCATTAACTTTAAAAATGAATTTAAAAATAAATACATCTTTAAAACCAGAAATACTTGAGTTATAGAGGTTTTTTAATATGCTTAATCGAATATGTTTGTGGAAAACGCTGTAATTGTCCATTACATGAACAACAATAAAATACTGTTTCTGGTCAAATTCTGACCACACACTTTGTAGAATACCAAAAAAAGTGCCAAACCAGGACGAGATGACGCCAAATGAACACGGCAGCGGCGGCGGTAAGTGAATATAGCGGGACAACGTGGATGCGTGATGAAAATATATATAAACAATACGAAAATTAGTCAAATATATGCGAGATAAAAAAAACCCAGCAATAAAACAAAGTAGGTTTAACAAAATGACACAATTATCGCCAACCACATTAATTCGAGGCCAAGTGAGTTGGCTCTGCTACAATCAATCCTGTTTCTGTATCTTTATCAAATAAAAAAATTCAAACGCGCCAAAAGTTGCCAATTGAAATGGATAAGTGTTTGTAACTTTTAGCTTCGTTTCTGTGAATTGCATCAGGCCATGATTTTTAATTTCGCAAAAAACGTTGTGGTAGTAGTCATTGTAGGTGTTTGAACTTTTGGTTAATTTTCCAGAAACACCTCATTTCTTTGAAAACATTCAGATATGGTAAACTTTTCTTAATATCTAGAATTTACATCGATTACCCATTTTAGCAACTTAAAATGTAAAAGTCGCAAACGAAACAACCCCGATTAAGATAATGCTTCAGACATTGTGTGCTAGATATGTATCAAATTTTGAGTGCATTTTATATGTTTAAAGTATTTTACTTACTTAAAATCAAAATAATCCAAAAAGAAGTTTTGAGAAGGATTACGAAAATATTGTGACTGAGAAAAACTTAAGCATGAATAATTATTTTTCTGACAGAATACACGTGAAATTAATTGCTAGTGTTTTTGTTTTAGATTTTTTTCATTGGGCTGTTATTGACTGTTCAAGGCTAATTTTCTTTCTAAAAATTCGATCGCCCTGTCCAATGAAGAAAATAATTACAATCCATGAAAAAAAGACTGATGAAATAAATGTTTGTCAATAGATTTGTCGATTTCTTTTTTTCGTTAAAGATTCAGTTGAATTAATAGATTATATTAGATTTCAGATTTTTTTTATATAACTCGACACATAGACTTGTAGGACGACTATTCCACTAGTAATCTAGTTTACTAATACAAAAATATAAAAGCCGAAGTAACTCATCTTTACGTCTTTTGATAATCGCGAAAATTTAAAGTAAGCTTGCTATATGTAATAGAAAAACATCTATTACACATGATAGTATAATTCTTATTTAGTTAATTGAGAAATGAAGGAATATTGGACGTCCAAAGAGTGGTTTATTGTGAAGAAAGCATATTTTAGAGTTTGTAAAGAACGGGGCCGCAGCCGAAGCTCGGCACGCCAAAAAGCACACAACCTTACATCTCGAAGTCTAATTAAAAAGTCACACTATTTTTAATGGTTGTGAGAAGAGTGGATCAGAAGTCAAAACAAAGTCTGCTGCGTCTGCAATTTCTGTGGGAATTGGGAAAAGCAGGTATTGACGCTTATTGAAACGTGTTAACTGTTCGATGGATCGGCAAGACATTAACTGAAAGTTATTAGGAAAGAACGGAATATCAGAATATTATAGAGATTTGTGTGGTTAATATTATAACTTTATAAATATTTGTACAATACATCACATTTATGTGTCAAGTTTTGTTGAAGTAGAATACTTAATTTGATTTGTCCGGTTTCATTACTTGGAAACGTAGCGCAAATCCTAAAATTAATACCGGTCGTTGTGTGGGCTTGTTTTACGAGGGATCTGGCAACAGCTCCGTGGTTTTGTTTTCATTTTTTCTCCAATTACTTTTGCCTTGGTATTCCAAATTGAGTTTTCTAAGAATATTTTAGTTGTTTTGTTCAAAAAATTCCAACTTTTAATGCAAATTTTCCTTGATAAATGATTAAAACAACCAACAGCACAGCAAGAAGTTTAATTTAACAGCAAGAAGTTTCAGCACAGCAAGAAGTTTAATTTAACAGCAAGAAGTTTCAGCACAGCAAGAAGTTTAATTTAACAGCAAGAAGTTTCAGCACAGCAAGAAGTTTTAATTAAAAAAAATAACAACTAAAATAACTTATTCTCAGAAAACTCAATTTCGAATATCAACAAAAGTAATTCGAGAAAAATGAAAACAAGACCGCAGAGCTGTTGCCAGATCCCACGTAAAACAAGCCCATTATAAATATTTGGTGCACTGTTAAGAATACACTCGTGCAACTCCGGGTACAAAAAGCTAGTAACAATTAATGTTAGTAACGTGTATAAACAAATAATGTTAGTGACACACAATAATTCATAAAGCTTGTAAGTTTTATTTCATTTAATTATGCATTTTAGGGAAAGTTTAATGAATGAAAATTACACATCAAAAGTTTATAATTTTTTTATTACAAAAAAAAAACTTAACAAACAATACATATCATTTATCGTGAACTTATTTCCTTTTTTTAAAGACATTTCTGCAGCATAATTCTGTTTCATTACACTGTAAAAACAATTTATGTAGTATAATATATCACAAAAATATTAATATATTACAATACAGAACAATATAATAATACACTAATAAATAAAAAAAAACTTAACAAACAATACATATCATTTATCGTGACCTTATTTCCTTTTTTTAAAGACATTTCTGCAGCATAATTCTGTTTCATTACACTGTAAAAACAATTTATGTAGTGTAATAAATCACAAAAATATTAATATAATACAATACAGAACAATATAATAATACACTAATAAATCAATACATTTAAAGGTAATTATATACCATATTATGTAATTACAAAACTTTCGAACCTAAACAGTTCTATGACAGCTATTATTTGCTTATAAACGATTACCACAAATACCTTATGACATCTGACAGGTACTGGAAAATCTTTCACCAAATGTGAGGTCTGTATCTCTTTTGGTTTTTCCGCAATGCTACCTTTAAAACAAAAAAAAGTTCTATGGCAGCTATGGCAAAAGTTCTAGAATTCTATAGCAAAAGTTCTAGCATTCTATGGTGTGCAACACTTGCAAGTAAAAATATATCATAATACTGACATGATTGACATATTACCAGCAAATAATGATTAACTCACCAAAAGAACCAAGCATCTTTGTTTAATTTAGCTTCCACACTACTTTTATAACGTAAAAATGGAAGGTGTTATAATTGTTCAGTCGTCCGTCCGTCATCACTTCATATCCAAACTACAAACGACAAGTGTATCGACAAATTCAGCGCATCGAAATTGAATACATTGAAAATTTCAGAAAAGAATTCGAAATCGAAGTACTTCAATATTTAAAAACTGCAAAATTATTCTCATTTAAAAGCATACGAAGCCATTTTTATTGGAATTGAATCACCATTGCCATTCGCAACAATAGCTCGAGAAACTTTAATTCTTTTCGACAATAAATTAAATTATATTTATTTTTGCACCATAAATTAGATTAAAATGACATCAAATATATTTCACAAAGAGATTCATTGATTGTATTTTGATATGAAATTTCCGCAATGCTACCTTTAAAACAAAAAAAAGTTCTATGGCAGCTATGGCAAAAGTTCTAGAATTCTATAGCAAAAGTTCTAGCATTCTATGGTGTGCAACACTTTGCAAGTAAAAATATATCATAATACATGACATATTATAACTTAACCCCCTCAAAATCTTATATTTTTTAACCCCGTTAAACTTAATAACTTAAATTACCTTTTTCATATATCCTTAATATCACTTAGTACTTTAACATCCCAACCACACCCTGTCGGCGACAAACAGTCGCCTTGATCAATCGTTCCCACAGAAACTATTTAGTCATCACATTTTTAAAGTTGATCTTTCAAACTTTCTTATGACTCTGATTGGTCAGTGAAGCAGAGCTCGAAATTTTTCGCCATTTTTGTGGGCTTTCGAACACACTCTCTCGTCGACTGCAGACGTCAAATCAACCTTCTCCTGATGACTAGTTACTAAATAAAAGATTTAATTACTCCGAAGTTTTCCTGTCAACTTATTTTTATTGTGAAAGCACTATTATTATATTCCTCAGTTTTTCAAAATATAATTTTCTCAACTGGTATGACTAGAATACGTTTATTTGCAGTAAGAAAGCCTTACGTAACTCACAAAACTTTATCTTTTATGTGAAAATCTAATAGCACATCATACTGTATGAAATGAAAGTTTATTTATTGTTTATTTTAAACGTTGTTCAGCCCGTTTCTAATTATGTTTTCATTTATTATGTTTCAGCTGTCAATATTTAACCTTTGATGTCATGGACGAAGACTAGTTTATTTCGTAAACAATTAGAGAGCCCGGTCACAGGTGGTTGTCTTTTAGCTGTCCAATTCATTAATTACATTGACATATAACTTGTTTGTTTATTCATAGCACAAAAAACTATTTTTGGGTCTTAAAGGGGAATGGGCGTGCTGGACCGGGGGTCTCCAAACGCAAGTGCCTCAGTGTTGATCCAATGGGAAAAAACTAATTTCTCTGCCACATTTCTCCGGCTGTATTGAATCTTTTTACAAACAGTTTTTTTTAAATAATAAATGTAAATAACTTACAGGTCTCTATCTCGCCACTTTTTGAAATTGCTCCGAATATTGTGTGTAAAATTATTTAATGAAAATTAAAAAAAAATATTTGAACCCATTTAAAAAAAGGAAGGTTGGAACCTGTAAGTCAGCTACATTTATCATATAAATAAATCCGCTTGTAAAAATATTCAATACAGCCGGAGAAATGTGGCAGAGAAAATATTTTTTTCTCCATAGGATTAACACTGATGCACTTTACTTTGGAGACCCCGGTCCAGCGCGCCCATTCCCCCTTAAAACCTGGACTTCCAATAAATTGATATGCCCCTCATAAAAACATAGACCGTTTATATTTTAAAACTTATCTGCAAAACATAAGTATAAATATATATATATTTTTAAAAAATGTGCTTAGGTAAAGAATATATGTGTCGGAATTTTCTGGGGTCTCAGGATGACATCTATATATATAAAAGAAAGTCGCGTTAGTAAGGGTTTGGGGACAAAATATCGCGGCCGAAATATCGCGGGACAAAATATCGCCGGACATAATATCGCCGGACATAATATCGCGGGCCAAAATATCACGTGCCCATAATATCGCGTGACCAAAATATCGCGGGACAAAATATCGCTGGACAAAATGTCGCGTGCCCATAATATCGCGGGGACAAAATATCGCGTAAAGTAAAAATTGAGTGGATTTAATGGATTTTATGGTGTTTGGCAGGCAGTTTGAGGGAATTCGATGGTAAAATGGTATTGCACTACTTACTTATCCAGTAATTTGTGATAAAGTTCGATTTTACTTATTTGGGACCTGAATTTTAATAAAAATGTAGTTTGAGTCATGCATTTTTTGTTATGACCATTTAGTCACGAGGTTGGTTTAGTGGGTAAAGGTTTTATAATTGAACTTGATTTTTATAAATCCCATTAAATTTGCCTAAAATATCGCGTCGACTAAAGTAAGTGGATTCGTGTGTGATTTTCAAGGTAGTTATGAGATGGTAAAATTGTATAGTGCTTTGTACAAACGTGCGTATATAAATATTATATATGTTGTATGGTATGGTGGGTAAAGGTACGGTATGTATGGCGTGGTACGTATGGTTTGTTTGGGACGGTATGTATGGTGTGGTACGTATGGTTTGTTTGGTACGGTATGTGTGGTCTGTATGTAAGTATTTATTATTTATGTATATATAATTAAGATTGACATATTTATTTTAAAATATTTATTAATTAAAAATATTTTTAATATTTTTTCATTTGGGTTAAAAGAGATGATTAAAATATCTCTTATTTTGTAAATTCGTGATTCCGTTATAAAAATCGTGAGCGTTGTCTGATGTGCGGCCTATTCTTGCAACGATAACATAATTTTGTTTTCAAATATGAGGATTGTCTAAGTCTAATTTTGGATGAATTTCAAGGTTGTTTCTGAGCATTTAAATTTGTATTATATTTTCAATTAATTTATTATTTAAAATTGGACAAAATATTTAACAATAGTTGAATATGGTTGTAAGAATTTTTATAGCGGCTTAAGTGATGTTCAATGCATTGATTAAATTTTATTATTTTCACATTTTAATTTCATTTTTTATCTGGAAACTTTTATCAAGTTGGTTAATTGAAATGATTCTATGCATTTTAAATCGTATGACCTTTTATTAAAGGAAAACATTAACACCAATTTTAGATTTCCTTCAAAATATCAGCATTACAGTTTACATGTTTTTAAGGGTTCCTCAAAGGGTGTTTTTTAAGGTTTTCAATAGTGAATCAATTACCAAAGTCAAATAACTTTCCGTTAAAATTATCTTTAAAAACGCCAATGGTTTAAGTAGCTACAAGTAAAGTAATTTTTATTATGTTATAAATATTTTCTAACAAATAGGTCCTCGAAACTTATGTGCCTCAGTAAAACTATGAAAGAAAAACACAGATACACATACACAGCCACGGAACCAAGGGGGGGGGGGGGAGGGGGGCTTAGGTCGGAGGGTCAACCCCTCTGTCGTTTTGACAAAAGAATTTCTCTAGAACTTCTCCCCTTTCTTACTCAAAGCTCGGAGACCATGAATGGATGGCTGCTTCTTTGTGTTGAGCATTCGAAATTTCGTAGAGCCTAAGGATAATTATAGGTTACCTCCCCTCTTCGACACATGGACATATTTAAAAGCGGGCTTCTTTTATTGAAGGTTTGTTTCCATGTGCATTCACAGTCGGGTTCATGCTCCATTGTATCATTTTGTCAGACACGGCTGATAGCGTACGAAGGAATCTAAGTTTGTTTTCTTTTTATTTGGTTTAAAAGGAGACTTTTGCCTGCTTTTTGCCACAAGTACATTTTACCTGTCTGAGAACATCTAAAACACATTTCCTAGTTTTAACTGCTATATTGTACAGACCCTGATCATGTCCTAGGCTTTCAACTCCCGGGCATTATGCCCCTTATTTTAGATTGCCCTAAAATTGGCTTTAAACCTATAAATTTTGCTTCACATCTAACAATTTTCGTATCATTTTACGGCCAAAATAATAAAAAGTATTTTTGCTTTTTTAAAAAATTAAGCACTATGATAGATTGATATTAAATTTGAGGGTTGACCTTAATAAAATGTCTTTTTTTTTTCAAATATAGTACTTGTACCCATTATGGAATCAATATGAACACCTAATATCTTTAAAAGTTAAATTTTTAATCGAGAGATGTCCGTGAAGAAAAGCAGTTAAAAAACATTTTAGCCTTTAAAGTGGAAAAAAGCGCGTTGCTCACTCTTTCGAAGGTAAGTAGTATTTTTTTTGGTGTGCTGATCTTAATTATAGGAAAGTTTATAGTCTTATGATACATTGGATAATTATTTTTAAAAAATTGAAAAGTGGAGTGTTTTAGAAAGCTTATAAAACATGTTTTTGATTGATATTGCACATATTGATTGACGTTTTATTTGTAAATTTATTATAACATTTAGTAAAACTAAGCCTGATTCGCAATATGGACATTTTATTGCAATATGGACATCTAATGAGTATTCAGATTCACAAATTTGTAACATATCTGTTTAATGGGATTTTATTTAGCTAATTAATAATAAATTAATGTTCAAATTAGTGAAATTACGAATTAGTTAAAGTTTTTTTGAAGAGCCACAATTGAAAATGGCCTCCCTCCCTTCTAAAGTGTACTTTTTGACGGTATTTACCCTGCCCCCTCCCTCCCTCACAATACTTTAAGTTTTTTTTATCCCTCTCTTCTAAAATCCCTCTCAAGTGTGGCCCTTTCATCCAGTAGTAGTTCCATAAGGAGTCACCTGTCCAACTACATGTCCCTATTATGGACATGCATGTCCATAATAGGGACATGTAGTTCCACTTGGTAATTTTTTTGTTTTTATTATAAAAATTAAACCAGATTAATTACAGGGTCAATTTATTTATGGTAGTTCACAGTCCAGAGATTGTGGTCATAAATGTCCTGTGACGTGTATATAAGACGGCGAAAAAAATTAATTTTCCTTAGGGTGTCCATATTGGGTACCTACAGGTACTATATGTATTTTTTTTTGTTAAGATCAGAAACCCGAAATGGTCCAACAAAAGTATCCCGGACTTAGACCCCAACCTGTCATGGCCCTGACATGGAAGTTTAATAAAAACAAATACACGTCAATGGAACAAGAAAGCCAAGCCTAATGTCATACTCCATAACAAGAGGATTGTGAGTGTTTTAAAGGCGGTGACATATCGCTTACTTCAAAGTCAATTACCGACTAATTTAACTAAATTCTTACTAGTCTGATTGATACCATTTCGATGTGCAGTTGAAAGGACGGTTGTTTGCAAATACATTTAAAATTCACGCAACTTCCCCATTGCCAGGAGAATGGTTTTATAATTGCTACATTTGGTGTGATATTATTTTAAATGGTTAGAATGTTTTTGAAGTCCTAAAGATACATTTTGAAAATGTTTGGCTTGAAGGAGAAAAATAAACATCTTTTTAATTATGTTTTACCATTAAATATTTGAAAGGAGGTAATTATCAAGCGCAATCGAGATCTCTAGCTATCGAAGGATCAACGAGTGGACAAAAGGAAAAATGAAAAAACTTTGAAAACCAAATATGCCCTTAAAATCAATTTAAAATAGAATATTTGCACAACTTACAATGGGAAACACGCGTGGGAGAATAGAAGAATTCATAAATCTGAATTTTAATAAATGAAAATAGAATGCTGTAATGATAATAAAAAGATAAATCGCATTTTTTAAATTTGCTATAGAGAATTGTACAATATAAACAAATAGTCTTTATTGTTTTTTGTTTAAAAATTGATGATTTGATTGATCCTGGAGATATCATTAAGGGGTATAACAACAGTTTAACATTCTTTAGGATAACTCGTGTTTTATCTAGCTTCTCAAAAGGTCTTTATGGAAGGTTCCACTAACTAAAATAAAATTAATGAAATGATTCTGTCTTTTATCATTTGATTGTTACAATTTGTTAGTTATTCCTCAAATATTGCTCTTGTCATCTAGACCTGTTTGACCTACGATACAATGAATAGTAACCACAATGAATACCTCGCTACCACTACGCTAATAGTTCTTTGATACCATACCTTTCGAACAAAAAAATAAAGAGGCACGTAAACGTTTTGGAAAAAGTGACTGTTTAAAACTAGTCATAACTTTGTAACTACTTTTATATAAATTATATCAAACACAAAATACACTTGAACTCGTTTATAACGAGCCAGAAAAGACCGCAACATTCACTAGTTAAATTCAAGTGGTTGTAAAAAAAGAGTATCTAAATAAAGAGAAAAGAAATATATTTTCTGGATAAAAACGTTTGCAGTCAGTTTTATTGTAATTGTATGCTTTCATCAACATATGAATGTTCTTTAGCAGCTTTGAACCAGTATAATAAGACAATCCATGGTTTTTGCAGAGATCTACATTTTTAACTTCCTCTCTAAACTCCCGGAAAATTTTCACTCGTCAACGGTTAAAACTTTCCACTTCGACATCACTCCATAAAATTTAGCAAACGTTATCAATGAAAACCTCTGACCAACGCCCCCAATCAGTATGACCATGAAGAACTCATTCCTCACTGTGCTTTTGCAAATAAGCCACCTGTTGAACTGCATATTTGACCATTCTTCCTATTCACAGTACGGTTTGATAGGAATTTCTCCAAACAAAGGGGGGGGGGGGGGTTGAGGATAACTTTTCCAAGAAAAGAGTTAACTTCTGAAACAACTGAATAGTGAAAAAAATTTACAAGATAGAAAATATATTCCTCGTTAAATCCGAGGCTTGCTCGTAGCAAGCGATTTCCCTTTCATAGGCTTAGGATTGGACCTTCCTCGGTAAATCCGGGTCTTCGTAAAATCAGTACTCGCTAAAAACGAGTTCGACTGCAATTGATTAATCAACTTATTTTTTTGTTCTGTAAGTGTTCACTAAAATAAGTAAATTATTCAGTTGCTAAATAAGTTTATATATGAATGCAAGTAAACTATTAATATATTTTTTTAAATAATAATGTATGTCTATTTCAACTTCCTCCCACTCCCAAGATCACCTTGAAAATATCCCTAAACTAATCCTCCTATTTAAAAAAAGTCTTTTTTAAAGAACAGTACAGAAAGGTAAAGCATCAAACAATGTTTACATTTTCGTTAAATAATTACTAATTTATAAAATTCAGACACTTTTTAGAATACAAAACCCATACTGATAGAATACAATACCCCAACTGAATTCTTAAAAAAAAAATTAATGGGATTTATAACAAGAAGTTCATAAAGAACTAAAATAGCCTACTTTCCTGTTACTTAAATACTTACTGAAGTTCTAACCGGGAAAAAAAACTAGGTTCCTAAAGTAAATATCATCAACAGCCGTTTCTACCCTAGATTTATACACATTAGAAAAAAAATCGAAACACAGCGCCCAGCTATAATTTAAACTTCTAAAAGCCAAAATCAACTATTTTCCTTAATATTCTTTCGTAAATTAATTAAATATTATTTATCATCTGCTCGCGATTTATTTGTAGTTCGAAGAATAATTAAATATTTATTAATAACAAAAGTAATGAAACTACTCCGAACTGCATTAAAAAATAAGAAATGTAAATTAAAACTAAGCATAATTGCATGCAAAAGTATGCCTTGCCGCTTTCTTGGTAGATAATTAATGAATAATCAAAGAATCAAATTGTGCTACATTTTATGACGTCATTCCAAACTGATTCATGAAAATATTATTTTGCTTCAAATATGTTTAAATAAATAAAGTTTCTCATGCCATTGTTGATTTGGCAACAGTGATTTAAATGACTCAAAATTGAATTTCAATGCTAATTCAATGGGAAATTCGCCGAAAGATAGTAGATTTATGTCCGTCCGGACGTACAGACAGACGGACAAAAAGTATGAAAGTTAAGGGTATATGAGGTCATAGCTTTCTAACAAAAAAAGAATTTTTAAAATCCGATGGATAGAACCGATTTTGGAAGGGGGGTACGGATGGACGGACAGACAGACGGACATCGACCGCATGTCAATACCTACTTTTTCATTTTTTTTTTTAATTCTTTCGAATTAAAAAGAAAAGTAGGCTAATAATCAAGTTCATATATACAACCTTAACCCATTAAACCTACCTCGTGACTAAATAATCATAACAAACAAGAAGTTCATAAAGAACTAAAATAGCCTACTTTCCTGTTACTTAAATACTTACTAAAGTTCTAATCGGGAAAAAACTAGGTTCTTACAGTAAATATCATCAACAGCCGTTTCTACACTAGATTTATACAGATTAGAAAAAAAAATCGAAACACGGCATCCAGCTAATAATTTAAACTTCTAAAAGCCAAAATCAACTATTTTCCTTAATATTATTTCGCAAATTAATTAAATATTATTTATCGTCTGCTCGCGATTTATTTGTAGTTCGAAGAATAATTAAATATTTATTAATAACAAAAGTAATGAAACTCCAAACTGCATTAAAAAAATAAGAAATGTAAATTAAAACTAAGCATAATTGTATGCAAAAGTATGCCTTGCTGATTTCTTGTTAGATAATTAATGAACAATCAAAGAATCAAATTGTGCTACATTTTATGACGTCATTCCAAACTGATTCATGAAAATATTATTTTGCTTCAAATATATTTAAATAAATAAAGTTTCTCATGCCATTGTTGATTTGGCAACAGTGATTTAAATGACTCAAAATTGAATTTCAATGCTAATTCAATGGGAAATTCGCCGACAGATAGTAGATTTATGTCCGTCCGGACGTACAGACAGACGGACAAAAAGTATGAAAGTTGGGTATCTGAGGTTATAGCTTCCTAACAAAAAAAAGAATTTTTAAGATCCGATGATTAGAACCGATTTTGGAAGGGGGGTACGGACGGACAGACGGACATCAACCGCATGTCAATACCTACTTTTTCATTTTTTTAATTCTTTCGAATTAAAAAAAGAAAAGTAGGCTAAAAATGCATAAAAATGCATGACTTTAAATAAATTTTGATAAAAATCCAGGCTCTAATAGGTACAACCGAACTTCATCACAAATTACTAGATAAGTAAGTAGTGCAATACCATTTTACCATCGAATTCCCTCCCACTGCCAAACACCTTAAAATCCATTAAATCCACTTACTTTTACTTTACGCGATATTTTGGGCACGCGATATTATGGGCACGCGATATTATGGGCACGCGATATTTTGGCCCGCGATATTTCGGGCGCGCGATATTTTGGCCGGCGATATTTCGGCCGCGATATTTTGGCCCGCGATATTTCGGCCGCGATATTTTGTCCCATTACCGTTAGTAAGACCATTTATAACTCAAGAACGGCTAAACGGATTTGGCTGAAAATTGGTGGGGAGATAGCTTAGAACCAGGAATAGGCTATAGGATACTTTTTATTCGAACCCAAACGGTTGTAGGAGTGCAAAACGTGAGCCAATTTCCCCATAGGAATAACATTGTAAGATTAGAATTTATACTTTTTTAATTCAATTTAAAGAAATTTCAGCGCGTTCAGCGTGAACGAAAATTAAAAAAGAAAAACAAAAGAGCACGTCGGTTTAATTTGCTGGATTGTTATTTGAATATCAGTATTTTATTTGTTGATTTTAAATCTCTTTTTTTTTATGGTGGATCAGATTTCCCCAACTAGATTTTAATTACGTTTCCGAATTTAATTTAATTGATGTTTACAAATGGTAAGAAACGATGAAATGGAGGAATATAGGTTAACCTAAAGAATCGTGGCCGGATTTGGCGAATTTTCAAAAATGTCGCCAAGTCGAAGTGATAACCAACCCCAGGACTTGCCGAGATGGTTACCATCTCTAAATGACCAAAAATACTACCTAATTTCAAAATGGCCGACTTAAAACAGCGGAAAGATTCATTAAATTGCAGACCAGATTTATAAAAAAAAGTGAATTTTTAAAATGACGAATAATTGATTTAAAAAAAAAGTAAATAATTATTTAAAATCAGTAAGCATCTAATTAATAAAATATTAGTATAAGAAAACTTCAGAATAATTATATGCGTTTAAGATTTAAATAGATTAACATTTAGAAATTGTCAATGCAATTGCTAATTTCGCCAAAGGTTGCTATCAGGGTTACCAGATTTGGCGTAAAATTGCCGGCCATGATTCTTTAGGTTAACCGGAATATATTCGGCATAAATAAGGAATTAGTACTTTAGAAAACTTTTCCAACCATACAAGAGGATGAATACCTGTTTTTTTTCTGGTGTTAAGATGACGTAACGGTCGATTGAATTTTGGCATTGGCGGCTTTGGCGAAGTTGAAAATTTAACATAGGGTAGCTATTTCCATCCAGTTGTATGGGTTAGTTTGAATTATCGTCGCATTAAAGCTACACACGAGTGCTATTGGAAACGGGATTCGTAATTTAGAACCACAGTCAAGTTATGAGCCGACACGTGAGTAGGTACCCAATGCAACTATTAAGGGCGACATCGTACGCAGCGTTGGGAATTTGGAGGATATTTAAAGTGCCCTTCCTCTATACGGGGTATTATTCGTCGGACATTTTTTAGCTGCACGAGCCGTTCATAGGTCTGCAGTTATTTTGGCGATGCCCGGACCTGAACCTGGGACCTACCTCATGCAAGACGAAAGTCTTTACCGACTGGGTCCCCCAGCCCTATCGAGTTGTATGAAATATGAAGTGGAATGTTTACCACATTTGGGCAGTTTCGTTTTGCGCTAATTGTGAAATATAAACAGGCCATTATAACATATAGCTGTTCCGGCAATTTGAATAGGGCAATATGGGAAAGCCCTCAGCCACATTTTAGTTTACATAAAAAAAACCCTACTAATTAGGGTTATTAAGGGTGCACCCGTGCAACGCAGGGTTTATAAAGCTAGTTATACATCCTTTTTGGGTATTAAACCATTAACGAAGACTTTGTGAATACAATTAACACCTTCATTTCCGAATAAAAAAAACGTCTTTAATAGTTATTTATGCAACTAGTGTGAAAAGTAAGGTTTTTTAAACGAGTTGAATAAATTATTTCACGAGCGAGTGAAATAAATTCACGAGTTTAAAAAAGGCTATTTTCGACGTGTTGTCATACAATATTTTTTATAATAACGTTAAAAAAAAGTATTTATTAAATTGGCATTTATTGATTGGCTTGTTAATTATTTTATTATCACGTTCAAATGATTTGAAGGTGATAATTTATATTATTGATTATTTTTAAAATCACGTGCAAAAAGTATTTCTTAGATTGGCATTGGAAATAAGACGCCAAATAAAGAATCACGTTCAAAGAAAGATTTTTACACCAATCAGATGCTCTTATTTACTTTGTCGCACTAGTGCGTAAAAGTAATTTTGAAACACGAGTTCGTTAAAATCATCACTTTTGCCACGATTATTGATTTGAAAAAGTTAGTTTTTTTTAACGATATTATAAAAAATTCGTTTTTCGCGTTTCTTAAATGGTTCAAGACTATAGTCACCATTTGTCTTATATTTTGTTTATTTCAATAAACTTAAACAGAAAGCTCTTTCCCACTCGGCAATACCTATATTGTCCCAAAGCAGTCAAAATGCATTGTGAAGGAATAACTAATGTGTGAAGAAATTTGTTCAAAATTATATAATTTTTAATATTTCTTATACTATTTACAGTCATATAGCAAGTTATTAGTAAGTATTAACAATTTAAAAAATTTACTTCATTTGGAACAAAAAATAATTTATTCATTATCACTAGATTGCCTAGGGCAGTCATTTTGACTTTCAATTTCAGTTAGAAAATCAATTGTGCATATAATGACACAGGAGCCAATCTACACTCTTAAAACAAAGGAGTGAAATCCACTCCTACAGGGGAAGTGCATTTTCGGCACCGGAAATGAGTGGAAATTAACTCAGACTGAGTTAAAACCGCTCTTTTGTTTTAAGAGTGTAATTACATGAAATCAGATCAGCTCTGATTTCATAAAAGAAATTTACTCGATTCAATGATAAAAGTCATTTGATTATTTAAAATTTTCCAAGTAGTCAAAATGACTGCTTTTGGCAATACAGGTATAACATAAATATGTATACTGGAAATGAAAGAGAGGGGAGGCAACTTTAATAATTAATAAACGCATTTATATGTTGTACAAAAAGTCACAAAATTCTAAGAAGTTGTGTCATTATATACGATATAGTTTTCCTAACTGAAATTGAAAAGCAGTCAATATGACTGCCTCAGGCAATCTAGTGTTAATATCTATTCCATGTCGCAATAGCGGCTTTTCCTGTCACCACAAACGCATAAAACCATCTTTCTGCTCTTCAAATAGATCAAAGGAGACGGAGAACATGCCTCCACGCCAACTCCCGTCTTAAAATAATAATCCCAAAATAATGATGAACCAGCAGATACCGAACAACTCAACTCCGCTCGATCCGTATTAAAAACAAAACAAACCCTCAATCCCGCGGAGCAGACGAAAATTTCGACGGATCGATAAAACATTCTAACAACGAACAGAGTGCGACGAAGGTTCTAGCCGCTCTAGACGAACGCGCTCGCTGTTTCGACAATCACCTGTGTGTCTGTGCTCGCTGTATGTTCTTGTTCGTCCACCGTTTAGTTTGTTTATTATACACTTAACGTTATGGACAAGGCTGAGACTAACGGTGGGGTGAACGGTGAGACGAACAGTGGTGTGAACGGTGAGACGAACAGTGGTGTGAACGGTGAGACGAACAGTGGTGTGAACGGTGAGACGAACGGTGGCATGAACGGCGACGTTGTGGAAACCGGCGAAGTAAAACCGCCGGCGAAGAAGAAGATCATGAACGCCAAGAAATACAGGATTCTGGCTTCTGTCGTTTATGGGAATCTATTTCTGGGGAGTTGTTATTCTCTGATGGCACCGATTTATCCGGCAGAGGTAAGGAGTTTTTTGCTTTATTGGCTAAACCGCCCTCGCACACGGCCTCGCGTTGACTAAATGCTTGACTCCGCGGTCACTGGACTTTAAAAAAAACCCAGTTAAAAACAGAATATTTTTTCCGACAGAAAATTTCCGTTTTCTTAAACTATTGCAGTTTTCCATAAAATTATGCATCTCAACTTGTCAAAATACGTATTTTCTCTTATCTTTAAACAGAAATTTTTTAGCCACTGACACAGATTGCTTCTGTTAAGAATAGATTTTGTTTTTGAATACGAAAAGAACATTGGATTTATACAAAGTACTTCGGTGGCCGCAATAGTGTAGTAGTCAGTGTGCCTGACTCCTATGCCCATCGACGAGAGTTCGCGTACGTGTTATGGATTGACGTTTTTTTAAACGTACCCAGTAATTAAATGATTAACTCACCAAAAGAACCAACCAGTCTTTGTTTAATTTTAGCTTCCACACTACTTTTATAACGTAAAAAATGGAAGGTGTTATAATTGTTCAGTCCGTCCGTCCGTCATCCACTTTCATATCCCAAACTACAAATGCTACCGACAAGTGTGATACGACAAAAAATTCAGCGCATCGAAATTGGAATACATTGAAAATTTCAGAAAAGAATTCGAAATCGAAGTACTTTCAATTATTTAAAAAACTGCAAAATTTAATTCTCATTTAAAAAGCATACGAAGCCAATTTTTATTAGAATTAATTCACCATTGCCATTCGCATCAATCGCTCCAAATAATTCTATCGCTCTTTAATTCTTTTAAACAATAAATTAAAATAAATTTATTTTTGCGCCATAAATAAGTTTAAAATGACAAATATATTTCACAAAGAGATTCATTGATTGTATTTTGATATGAAATATTTTCCTTCTATTTAAAAGCGAGGAATATTTTACATATTTATTCTTTGAAATATAAATTATTTTAGCAAACAATAGCAAATAACTATTGAATTTTCGAAAGAAAATAAATGAAACCAGAAAAAATTTAGCGTGTAAATGTTTAATATAGAATGGGAATGTTTCTTCTGACGTCACGCTCTTTAAACTGCTATTTCATTGAATGTTTGGTTTTCTTTGGCAAAGTGTCGAAACAGCTCATTGGTTTAAAAAAGGTCACGCGATCCGAGGTGAGATGCCATTGTTTGTTTTGTTTTTTAATTTTTGTGGCAAAGTGTTAAAACAAGCCTATTAATGCTGTGTTTGGCGCATTTTTTCTCGTTAAACACAAATGTTGTGTGGAAGCGGGTTAAGTGACATATTCTGTTACAAACCAACTTATTCAATTGTTTGCAAAAGCTCGTATAAGAGCCAGGAATGCCATGGAATCCAGCCCTTAGAATCTAAGGAAAACTATGAGATTTAACGATTAAGCATTTCTAAAGTACAAAAGAGGTGTAACAATTATTGTTTTAGATAGTATTTTAAAACTCATTATTTTGTTTCCAATGATAAGTAGATTCAAATAAATTCATCGCATTTATTCTATTTACCCGTGGGTATTTCCTTGGAATGAAGCCTATAGACAGTTATTTTTGTGAAAGAATTATTTTTTGAAATTTTTCTATAAATATATGTGTTTAATTTTGAATTTTGTTTTAGAATTTAATTGTTTATTATTATTATTGACTCAAATATATAAAAACTACACCGCAATAAATCGATAAGTTTTTCTAATTATTTACATAATACTTAATTATTTTTACTTTGTTTAAAAAAAACACTACAACATTTTAAATATATACTTCAAATTCTTTCCTTAAACTTTTCAAGCATGACACATACGAATTAACATCGAAATCGGGTACACTACAATTATAGGATTTTTAATGTTATTAGTTAATTTTACAATTCATAAAACTTAAGTTTAAATCCCACACTTGTGTAAGAATTAAAAAAAAATCCCTTACAAAAATTAAATGCAAATAAAAATAACTCCCATTTTAGCATTTTTTATTTGCTTTAAATTCAAACATAAGTTAGAAAAAAAGAATTTAGTATTTAGCGCATCTATGGGTCATCATTTGTACCATTTTAATTATCCGAACGAAGAAGAAAATGACAATTTTAAAATTTTACTCGCATAGAGAAAATCTCCTATAACTAAAACTCTTATGGTACGGTGTTTTCTTAAAAAAATTTGTTAGGAAGCATTATTTTTCATAGAAATATGTGTTTACTTTAAAAAAAAAATGCTGGTAGTAAAAGCAGCAATTCTTGTTGCAATTTTGCACCATTAAGAAGTCTATGAAGTTGTAAATAAAATTCTATGTGTAGTGGCTTCTTATAAGCAAGTGTATCGCTATACAACAAACAAAATTAAGAGTTTAAAGTAGCAATGTATTCAAACGCAAAGAAAGATTAATAGATTCTAAAAAACATACAGTCATTTAAAGCATCGTCTTCGGTGTATAAATACCAATAAGTAAATGAAAAATCAGAAATATATATTTTTTATCTTTCGCTAGCGCTTGACAACGTTGCTTTTTAACTCTTATTAATAAGGTATCGGTGTTTTTGTACCATTTTATAATCCCGTGCAAAAAAAATTCGCTTGTGTTTATGTGTTCGCTATGTGTTTACTTCAAAAAAAAATGCTGATAGTAAAAGCAGTAATTCTTGTTGCAATTTTGCACCATTAAGAAGTCTATGAAGTTGTCTGGTATTGATTATGATAACAAATTAAGATCTTTAAACATGTATTCCCTGGAAAACAGGAGAGCTAGGGGTGATTTAATAGTTATTCAAGTTCATAAAACAGGGAGACATGGAGGGCTTAGATTTTACTTTAAATAGCCGGACCAGAGGTCATGATCAGAAATTGAATAAATCGAGCTTTACAAGGGAGGTAAGAAAACATTATTTTTACAATAGAGTTGTCAATGAGTGGAATGCTTTACCAGATTATGTTGTGCATTCGAAGAGAGTAGAAGATTTTAAGAAGAAACTTGACGGACATTGGAAACTGATAATGTATTAGATTTATTTTCGGACCAACCTTGCTGGGCCTCTGGCCTGTTGTTGGTCGACAATTTTTGTATTTGTATTTGTTGTAAATAAAATTCTATGTGTAGTGGCTTCTTATAAGTAACTGTATCGCTGTACAACAAACAAAATTAAGAGTTTGAAGTAGCAACGTATTCAAACGCAAAGAAAGCTTAAATGTAAAAGATACTAAAAAACATACAATCATTAAAAGTCTCGTCTTTAGTGTATAAATACCATTAAATGAATGAAAAAACATAAATATATATTTTTATCTTTCATTAGCGCTTGTCTACGTTGCTTTTTAAACTCTTATTAATAAGGTATATGTAGGTTTAGGTATAATAGGTTTTTGTACCATTTTATAATCCCGTGCAAAAAAATCTCGCTTGTTCGATGGGAATGCTTCAGATGATGTAACGCCCTTGTTTTCATTTTTCCTTGTCCTGTGATTACATTAATTGTTTCGGTTTCACTCTCAAAATGACAGTGCTAGATGAAAAAAGTTTTTATTTCTATGCAAGTTTTCTTTAACAAAAGATTTTAACAACCAACATCACAGCAAGAATTTTTACGATTTAATAAGTAAAATATTCTTAGAAAACTCATTTTCGAATACCAAAACGAAAATAATTCTAGACAAAAAATGAAAAAAAAAGCTGTTGCCATTTACGACGTGCAACAATCCCATTCAATAATCGTCTCTAAAGTAACTATTTTCATTTGCCGGTTCTTAAAAACATTCTTTAGTAGTGCTTAAACATGTTTAATACGAACTCCACATGCGGATAAAAATTTAAATGCTGGTGAGAAAAAAAAGAAAGATCAGCGATTACTACTATTAGAACAGAAATTACTCCATTTATAAGGCAACTTTTCAATAGCCAATATATTTCTATTTAAAAAAATATTTACACATGAACAATAAAACTTTGCTGCAAACTAAACAATAGTTATTTATGCAACAAGTGTGAAAAGTAACACTTTTTAAAACTAGTGGATTTTATTTCACGAGCGAGGTACGAGCGAGTGAAATAATGACACGTGTTTTAAAAAGTTTACTTTTCACACGTGTTTCATACACTATTTTTTATAATTACGTGAAAAAAATCAAATCTCATTGGTTCAAAAATAATTCACGTGCTAATTTTTTTACGTAAAGAAGATCGGCATCGATAAATCTCTGGAACTACAAAAGGCAAACCTATTTTTAGTTTAAAGCCTAACATTTGAACATGGATACTGATACGAATTTTGAGCCTCTAGAAGAGATAGAAATATAGAAACTTTTCATACACCTTTTCGTAAATTTTTCTTGATTTTTCCGGAAGCATATTTGAAGTAACATTTTTAGCTGCTATTTTTATCTCTTCTGGAAGCTCAAAATTCGTATCAGTATCCATGTTCAAATGTTTTACTTTAAACTAAACAATAAGTTTGTCTTTTGTCCAGAGATTTATCGCAGCCAATCTTCTTTACGTAAAAAAATTAGCACGTGAATTATTTTTGAACCAATGAGATTTGATTTTTTTCACGTAAGTTTTACTTGAAATGTTGGCATCTTATAAAAAGAGTGAAAAAAAGTACTTTTTTTCACTGCTTTTGGGTGAAAAAAAGTAATTTTTTATCACTGTTTCTAAATGTATAACTTTTCGCACGCGTCTGATATTAAAATTACAGTGTAAAAGTCGGATTTTTTTCACGCAATTATAAATAGTTATTTATGCAACGAGTGTGAAAAGTAAGGCTTTTTTAAACGAGTTGAATATATTATTTCACGAGCGAGTGACATAAGTGATATAAATTCACGAGTTTAAAAAAGGCTATTTTCAACGTGTTGTCAAACACTATTTTTTATAATAACGTGCACAAAATTATTTATTTTATTAACATTTATTGATTGGCTTATTAATTATTTTATTATCACGTTCAAATGATTTGAAGGTGATTATTTATATTAACGATTATTTTAAAATCACGTGCAAAAAGTATTTCTTAGATTGGCATTGGAAATAAGACGCCAAATAAAGAATCACGTTCAAATAAAGAATTGTCCACCAATCACAAAGCCACCGAATAAAATATCACGCTCATATAAAGAATTTTACACCAAATGCTCTTATTTACTTTGTCGCACTAGTGCGAAAAGTAACTTTGAAACACGATTTCGTTAAAAGCATATCTTTGCCAAGATGATTGATTTGAAAAAGTGCAGTGAAAAAAGCTTTTAAATTTTAGCTAACTTGAGGGTTAAAGACGTATGTTTGGTGTGTAAACGAATTTCGCGGAAGCCATTTTGCTACAAAACTACAACAAATGTAATAAAAAAAAGAGGTAGGTCATGATTTAAAAACTATTTAATAAAAAGTGTGGCAGATACCTCTTACTGTCAGGATTTATAACATATGATTATATAGATAATCAAAATGAAAAATGACAAACATTGAAGACAGAGCAAAAGTCGTGATACCTAATCTTTCTTTTCATGCAGCTCGTCTTAAATTATGACAGTTCAGCTGTAATCTCTTTGTACTACTAATAAAACGCTACGCGAATCACGTTTAGAAGCATTTGTGAAAGAATTTTATACGTAATTCCTCATTTTGTCACTAGTAGGGTAAGGACATCACCGTGTTATATAACAAATGTCATTTCACCTTTCATTTCGTAGACTGGTGTTGGACTTTGCATTTCACAATCTTCTTTGAGAAATCTTGATATTTATGAATTCATGGAAAAGTACCAGTAAAGTAAATTGGAAATTATCTGATTATTTCTCTCTATATTAAAAAAAAAGTAAGCTCTTTTAAAGTGTCAGCAGCCATAACATGATGAAATATTGATGTTAGAAATCCAAATGTTTTGGGAAGGTGTGTCTCCTTATGCTCGACCTAAATTTTTGTTTCAAATTTCCAATTAGTTTTAATTAAAATAAAAATTAATTTTTCTCTATGTAAAGTATGGGATTAGAAAGTGTCAGCAGCCATAACATGATGAAATATTGATGTCAGAAACCAAATTTTTTTGGGAAGGTGTGTCTCTCTTATGCCTCGATGCCCACTTATTTGTTTTTCAAATTTCCAAATAAGTTTTTTAATTAAAAATTACAATAAGTCAGCCACAAAAAAATCTTATTCCTTTCCTGCAAAACGGCCACAGAAAATCATCCGAAATGTGTGATTTTGTTACGTTCTTTTTAAAGAACAGTTGTTCTCTTTTCTGTTATTTTAAAAAGATAAGTTCTTTAACTTGTTCTTTTACATTGGTTTTGTGTTATATATGAAAAGGTTTACAGATTTTTTAAAAATGATTTCACCTAAAATATTATAGCAAGATAGAAGTTTATAGATTAAAATATGTAAAAAAAGATAGTAAAAAATTATGACAAAACTATTTTAATAAACATTTACATAACAATACTCTGAAATTTTTATTAGGTTAATTCTGCTAAACTGGAATAAAATGTTTAAATTTTTTTTATAAAAAGAACAAAAAGTTTTTTTTTATTTTCGGAACAGGTTACAACTATCACGTAATTTTATCTTTTTCGTGCAGCTGGCCGAAAAGATCGCGTTGTTCGTCTTTAATCTTTTTTTCTTCAGCTGGCAGATGGCTTTCTTTTTTTTTATTTAATCTCTTGGTTTTTTTTAGTTTTTATTATTCGTTCGCAGCAAAACCGCGTTAAAAGAGTTTATTTTAGGGTTGGCGAGCGATAGCGAGCAGGGGGCGGAGCCCCCTAGTATGCAAAAAAAAGTTAAAACCATCTCTGCATCTTTTTCAAAACATATATAATAAGCTATCAAAATAACTATTGTGATTTATACTATGACGTCATTCCAAACAGATACATATCTCATAAAAATTCCTTAAAATTTTATTTTCAATTTAAGTAAAGTTTCTCTTGCTGTTGACGAAGTGGCAACAGTGGAAATATTGAATACAGAGAAATTTTTTTGTTATTTGAATGCCGATTATTTTTAGTTACTTAAACTTGAAATATCGGTAATTGAATTTTTTAAAATAAAATATGGGATATAGCTTTGCATTATTTGCTTCAATATGACGTAACCAACTTGTTTGTGAGACTTGTAGTTTGTTCTGAGAAAGTGGGTGACACACCACCATAGTCTTTAAAAAAGCTTCCACTTGTTACGTTATAAACGTAGTGTGGAAGCTATAATGGAAAGAAAAAGTTTTCTAATACATTAGTTTTATTTTAGATTATTATAGAATAGTAAATAGTAGAAATTCAATTAAACAATAGTTATATTTTTAAAAGCCTTTTAAATTGCTCCAGAAGTAGCTACTATTTAACATTTTGTAAGTCATGCTAAGAAAACATCAAAAGACAGCTCGTAATTTTTATTTTCAATGATCAGAAGGTTAAAATATGAATAATTCTATCAAAAGTAGAGCTCCTGGACCACTATTAAACTAAAAATTGCATTTCAAGGGGACGCGGTACCCAAAATTTATGGCTGCCGAGAAAATAATTAAAAAGGCTCGAATGCTGTGAGTATTGAAAATGATATAGTGGTTTGGTAAAATGGTTTTTGAAATTTTACGTTGATTTTTTAAATTTGTAATTTTTTCAGCTTGTGGAATGGTTAAAACCCTAAGGCTTTTAGGTAAATTAATGTAGAGCTCCAATTTTTTTTTCCTGTGTTGAAACATATACGTTTAACAAAAGTTGGTATGTGATAAGATCTAGTGGCAATAGAATTTTTAAAAAAAAATGAAGGTGAAAATTTACAAAAAATCTTATTTTTTGGCCATTTTTATACATAAAGCTACATAGCTATTTTTGTTTAACTGATAGCTTAATAATAATATCCATACCAACTTTATTAATTTATGTTGTGGGAACATTAAAAAAAAATCCATAAAAAAATTCTTTAAATTCTAGGAGGAGTAGCATTTTGAAAAAACGTTAAAATTTTAAAAAAAAATTTATTAAAAAAACGCTTCAATATTTATCATTTTTTCGTATATGTTTATTAAATGTTAGTTCTTAGTAAAAAAAAGGTTGATTTGAATGCTATAGATACAAATACTGGATTTAATTTTTTGGGGTACCGCGTCCCCTTAAGCTAATTCAACCTACGATACTGCATGATACACTTGCTTGTTTTGGAATATGGACGAAGGTAGTAATCCCTTGAATTGAGGAGTATTAGGGGGAAGCTTATGAGAGAGTTTAAAGGTTTCCCATGTTGTGAATCTTCAGTAATGCGTTTTAATGTCGAATTGTACCCGTTGTGGTAGTTTTATAAGATAAGCTTGAATTATCGTCGCACTAGAGCTACACGAGGGCTATTGGCGACGGGCGTCGTATTTAAGAACCACGGTCAAGTGATAAGCCGACAACTGAGTAGGCACCCAACGCAACCGTTAAGGGCGACACATGTGCAGCGTTGGAATTTGGAGCATATTTAACGTGCTCTTCCTCTACACGGAGTATTATTCGTCTGACATTTTTGACTGTATGGTCCGAACTTTTCTATAAACTATACCGTATTTCTCTAGCTCACCAGATGACAGTTATTTTCTGTAAAAACAACATACTTTTTTTACAGTGTACGTACACTGACGCAATTGGCAGTGTGTGTATCTTATTTAGAGTATGTATCTTATGCAGTGTATGTATCTTATGCAGAAATTTATCATTTGTGTAACACAAAAATGTACGATAACCTTTTTTTTTTAAATATTATTTTGGATATAACTTGTGATATAACAAAAGTTATAAGAACTAAATAGGCTACTTTCCTAGTTTACTTTAAATATACTGAATTTCTAAATATGGAAAATACATATTTTTCCTAAGTAAATATCATAACAGCCTTTACTACATAGATTTATACACATTGAAAAAAAAATCGAAACACAGCACCCAGCTATAATTTAAACTTCTAAAAGCCAAAATCAACTATTTTCCTTAATATTCGTTCGCAAATTAATTAAATTTATTTATCATCTGCTCGTGATTTATTTGTAGTTCCAAGAATAAATATTTATTAATAACAAAAGTAATGAAACTACTCCGAACTGCATTAAAAAACAAGAAATGTAAATTAAAACTAAGCATAATTGCATGCAAAAGTATGCCTTGCCGATTTCTTGGTAGATAATTAATGAATAATCAAAGAATCAAATTGCTCTACATTTTATGACGTCATTACAAAACTGATTCATGAAAATATTATTTTGCTTCAAATATGTTTAAATAAATAAAGTTTCTCATGCCATTGTTGATTTGGCAACAGTGATTTAAATGACTCATAATTGAATTTCAATGCTAATTCAATGGGAAATTCGCCGACAGATAGTAGATTTATGTCCGTCCGGACGTACAGACAGACGGACAAAAAGTATGAAAGTTGGGTATCTGAGGTCATAGCTTCTAACAAAAAAAGAATTTTTAAGATCCGATGATTAGAACCGATTTTGGAAGGGGAGTACAGACAGACAGACAAACGGACAGACAGGCGGACAGACAGACGGACAGACATACGAACAGACAGACATACTAACAGACAGACAGTTGGACATCAACCGCATTTCAATACCTACAGTGATTTAAATGACTCAAAATTGAATTTCAATGCTAATTCAATGGGAAATTCGCCGACAGATAGTAGATTTATGTCCGTCCGGACGTACAGACAGACGGACAAAAAGTATGAAAGTTGGGTATCTAAGGTTATAGCTTTCTAACAAAAAAAGAATTTTAAGATCCGATGATTAGAACCGATTTTGGAAGGGGGGTACGGACAGACGGACATCGACCGCATGTCAATACCTACTTTTTCATTTTTTTAATTCTTTCGAATTAAAAAAAGAAAAGTAGGCTAAAAAATATGCAATGTACATAGGCATTTTTCAACAAAGTGTTTACTTTTAAATTAAAACTGCATTTTTCGTAAATTAATGAAAATTTCATTTTTTTTCCAGAGTAAATTTTGGAAAAAATAATATGTACTTAATAAAATTTTAAGAATCTTTTTCTTAATATACTTTTGGAGTGTATGGATATAAAGTATATTAGTAGTAGTTATATTGATGACATCTGGATCACTGATTTCTCAAAAACGTGTTCAAAACCAAATTAAAAAAAAAATGTGTTTTCTGAATATTCCCCGGCCCCTTTGCACATCTGTATATACACATTTCTTTTTCCAGAAAATGGTTTTTGTAAAAAAAATTTCACGAGCTGGCAAAAAAGTTACTAGAAAAGTTTATCTCAAGTCGAAAAATTTTAATTTTTAGAATACGTACAGCGATAATGTGTAATGAATTATAAAATATATGACTTAATTTATAATTCCGAAATATTTTTAAAAAAAAAAATACAATTTTTAATATGTTTTTCAGGCTGAAAGAAAACATGCCACAGCTTCTGCTTACGGTTTGGTGTTTGGGGTTTACCAACTTGTTATGTTTGTGTCCGCACCTTTGTATGGAAAAATCGTAAGTTATCCTACCAACTTTTTTATTACTTTATTACTAAGCCTATTTAAGGGGGAATGAACCCGATCGACCTCGGGTCTCTAAACCGAAGTGTCTCTGTGTTAATTTAAAAATATCTTCTAAGCCACTTTTCTCCGGCTGTATAGGATAGTTTTACAAATGTTTTTTTCACATGATAAATGTAATGACTGAAATGTATCTGACATGATAAATGTATCAGTAATTCAACCCTTATGTATTCTCTGTCAGTTTTCTAGATCGCGCTCCTCCCGTCGTATATAAACATGTAAGGAATTATACAAGTATGTCAGGCTAGGTTAGGTTGAAATATCGTCGCACTAGAGCTACAAGATTACAATTGGCGACGGGCGTCAAATATGTAAGAAACTAAATAAGGTATTTAAGAACTTATATAAGTACATGTTTAATGATCTAAACCATGTAAATAAAATAATTAGGTTATAATCCCACTTTGGTTCGAATATTTTTTTTTAATTTTCAAAATAAATTCCACATAAAATATTCGAACTTCAAAAAGCGGTGTTATAGAGACCTGTAAGTTATCTACATTTAGTTATTTAAAAAAAAACCGTTTGTAAAAAATATTTAATACAGCCGGAGAAATGTGGCAGATAAAATAGTTTTATTCCCATTGGATTAACACTGGAGGCACTTGAGTTTGGGGACCCGCTGTCCAGAGTGCCCATTCCCCCATAACGCATTGACTGCCCGTCTATTAACAGAAAATTGTCGTCGATGGAGACTGATGTGAAGCAGAAAAAAGCACCATTTTTAGCCTACTTTTCTTTTTTTTAATTCGAAAGAATTAAAAAAAAATGAAAAAGTAGGTATTGACATTGCGGTCGATGTCCGTCTGTCTGTCCGTCTGTCCGTACCCCCCTTCCAAAATCGGTTCTATCAATCGGATCTTAAAAATTCTTTTTTTTTTGTTCGAAAGATGTGACATCAGAGACCTAACTTTCATACTTTTTGTCCGCCTATCTGTACGTCCGGACGGACATAAATCTACTATCTGTCGGCGAATTTCCCATTGAATTAGCATTGAAATTCAGTTATGAGTCATTTAAATCACTGTTGTCAAATAGACAATGGCATGAGAAACTTTAAAAATAGTAGGTACTGACATGCGGTCGATGTCCGTCTGTCTGTCCGTACTGTTCTTCCAAAATCGGTTCTATCAATCGGATCTTAAAAATTCTTTTTAGCCTACTTTTCTTTTTTAATTCGAAAAAATTAAAACAAGAAGTTCATAAAGAACTAAAATAGCCTACTATCCTGTTACTTAAATACTTACTGAAGTTCTAATCGGGAAAAAAACTAGGTTCCTAAAGTAAATATCATCAACAGCCGTTTCTACACTAGATTTATACACATTAGAAAAAAAAATCGAAACACAGCACCCAGCTATAATTTAAACTTCTAAAAGCCAAAATCAACTATTTTCCTTAATATTCGTTCGCAAATTAATTAAATATTATTTATCATCTGCTCGTGATTTATTTGTAGTTCGAAGAATAAATATTTATTAATAACAAAAGTAATGAAACTACTCCGAACTGCATTAAAAAACAAGAAATGTAAATTAAAACTAAGCATAATTGCATGCAAAAGTATGCCCTGCCGCTTTCTTGGTAGATAATTAATGAATAATCAAAGAATCAAATTGTTCTACATTTTATGACGTCATTCCAAACTGATTCATGAAAATATTATTTTGCTTCAAATATGTTTAAATAAAGTTTCTCATGCCATTGTTGATTTGGCAACAGTGATTTAAATGACTCAAAATTGAATTTCAATGCTAATTCAATGGGAAATTCGCCGACAGATAGTAGATTTATGTCCGTCGGGACTTACAGACAGACGGACAAAAAGTATGAAAGTTGGGTATCTGAGGTCATAGCTTTCTAACAAAAAAAGAATTTTTAAGATCCGATGATTAGAACCGATTTTGGAAGGGGGGTACAGACAGACAGACAAACGGACAGACAAACGGACAGACAGGCGGACAGACATACGGACAGACAGACATACGAACAGACAGACAGATGACAGACAGACAGTTGGACATCAACCGCATTTCAATACCTACAGTGATTTAAATGACTCAAAATTGAATTTCAATGCTAATTCAATGGGAAATTCGCCGACAGATAGTAGATTTATGTCCGTCCGGACGTACAGACAGACGGACAAAAAGTATGAAAGTTGGGTATCTGAGGTCATAGCTTTCTAACAAAAAAAGAATTTTTAAGATCCGATGATTAGAACCGATTTTGGAAGGGGGGTACAGACAGACAGACAAACGGACAGACAGGCGGACAGACATACGGACAGACAGACATACGAACAGACAGACAGATGGACAGACAGACAGATGGACATCAACTGCATTTCAATACCTACAGTGATTTAAATGACTCAAAATTGAATTACAATGCTAATTCAATGGGAAATTCGCCGACAGATAGTAGATTTATGTCCGTCCGGACGTACAGACAGACGGACAAAAAGTATGAAAGTTGGGTATCTGAGGTCATAGCTTTCTAACAAAAAAAGAATTTTTAAGATCCGATGATTAGAACCGATTTTGGAAGGGGGGTACAGACAGACAGACAAACGGACAGACAGGCGGACAGACATACGGACAGACAGACATACGAACAGACAGACAGATGGACAGACAGACAGATGGACATCAACTGCATTCAATACCTACAGTGATTTAAATGACTCAAAATTGAATTACAATGCTAATTCAATGGGAAATTCGCCGACAGATAGTAGATTTATGTCCGTCCGGACGTACAGACAGACGGACAAAAAGTATGAAAGTTGGGTATCTGAGGTTATAGCTTTCTAACAAAAAAAGAATTTTTAAGATCCGATGATTAGAACCGATTTTGGAAGGGGGGTACGGACGGACAGACAGACAGACAGACAGACGGACAGACGGACAGACGGACAGACGGACAGACGGACAGACGGACATCGACCGCATGTCAATACCTACTTTTTCATTTTTTTAATTCTTTCGAATTAAAAAAAGAAAAGTAGGCTAAAAATGAAAAAATAGGTATTGACATGCGGTCGATGTCCGTCTGTCTGTCCGTCCGTACCCCCCTTCCAAAATCGGTTCTATCAATCGTATCTTAAAAATTCTTTTTTTGTTCGAAAGATATGACATCAGATACCCAACTTACATACCTTTTGTCCGTCTGTCTGTACATCCGGACGGACATAAATCTACAATTTGTCAGCGAACTTCCCATTGAATTAGCATTGAAATTCAATTTTGAGTCATTTAAATCACTGTTGCCAAATCCACAATGGCATGAGAAACATTATGTATTTAAACATATTTGAAGCCAAATAATATTTTCATGAATCAGTTTGGAATGACGTCATAAAATGTAGCACAATTTGATTCTTTGATTGTTCATTAATTGTTTACCAAGAAAGCGGCAAGGCATATTTTTGCATACAATTATGCTTAGTTTTAATTTACATTTCTTATTTTTTTTAATGCAGTTCGGAGTAGTTTCATTACTTTTGTTATTAATAAATATTTAATTATTCTTCGAACTACAAATAAATCGAGCAGACGATAAATAATATTAAGTTAATTTGCGAAAGAATATTAAGGAAAATAGTTGATTTTGGCTTTTAGAAGTTTAAATTATAGCTGGATGCTGGGTTTCAATATTTTTTCTAATGTGTATAAATCTAGTGTAGAAACGGTTGTTGATGATATTTACTGTTAGGAACCTAGTTTTCTTCCCTTCAAAACTTCAGTAAGTATTTAAGTAACAGGAAAGTAGGCTATTTTAGTTCTTTATGAACTTCTTGTTTAAAACCAGTTCGTTACGATGAAAAGAAAATAACCCTTCTTCATTTTCAAAAAAGTAAAAATCTCAGTTCGAGGTCGTTAAAATATGAAAAATTTTTCCTGGTCTTTACGAAAGTTCTGTAATTACATCTGGGATTACTAGGTGTCTATTAAATATCATATAAAATGGTAGATGAAATAGCTAGATCGTTTAGTTTAGTTTGTCTAACCACTAAGACAATCATGATTAAGTTTTCAAAATAACTTGAACTCATAAGAACTGTTTGCGAAATGGTAGTATGTATTTTTATCAAAATGTAGTAATAATAAGTTGAAATGCAAAATGTAATATATATGCCCCTTTCTCCCTGACGTTTATAAGAATTTATTTTGTATTTAGATAAGTGTGCTAAAGCCTGGTTTTATGATGAAGACTGGAATGTTGGTGTCTGGGATTTGTGTCATTTTATTCAGGTGAGACCAAAGTGGAATTCAATATTAGAGATGCATTAAAGAGGTAATATAAATTATAAAATTAAAAATGCTGTTTTTTCAATTCTGAATTTTTTAAGGGTTTTAGCCATACATGTCAACTAAATATATAATATTTTTAAAGACCTATAGGCCTTTTTAAATGCTTGTGATAAACTACTTAATTTTTGCGAAGAAGCAGCGTTGAGAGACATGAATGACAATAGCGAGTAACTCAACGATTAAGAGCGAAATCTGGAAAACAAGTGTTACAATTACTGTCACTTTTCTTACGGACACTTAAAATTACTGTCATGTCATTACTGTCACTTTGTACTTATTTAGCAACCGATTAAATAACCAACGAACAGAACATCAGGAAGTAAACCAAATCATAAATACCAATTTGTTGGCGAAAAATTCGGACGAGAATGCGAAAGCACTTTGTTTTTTCCTTTTGTCACACTTAATAAGCATTGAAACAGACGCTAGTATTAATTGCAACAATAATTTTGATTCCCTATGGCTATGTCCTCACTACGACATCAAACACCACAAAGGCAACAAATACAACAAAATTCGGCGACCGCCAAGGGCGCCAAGCGATGCAAGAGCATGGGGGCTGACTCTGCCAAGTCTCCAAGTTTTGTTGCCTTTGTGGCATTTGTGGCGTAGTCAGGACATAGCCTATAAACGACAATTTCAACAGAATGTGTGGCTTATGAAAAGAAATCTGTTGCAGCTTTAACTTTGCATCTTTATACAGTGGTAGAAGTGAAAAAAAGTGTGGGTATGTCCATAATTGGATCCATGTACCCGAAAAGTGTCGCTATTTGTTTATTAATTTAGAGTTTAATTTATTTTTATAAATATTCATCTTCGTAGTTTTTTACTTAGAAGTATAAAACTTAAATATAAACTAGGGGTGTGTAACACTTCACGACTTACAATTACCGGTCAATTAATCAATACCTACATTTAAATGGTAATTATATACCTTTAAGGGGACACGGTACCACTTTCAAAAAGTCTTTAATTTTGACATATTCACTAGAAAATTGATGTTTTATTACTTCAATCTGTATTTAAAAACAATATGTGACAAGAAAAATTTAAAACTAATTTAATTTTTTAAGTTATTTTAAAACATTGAACTGTTTTGAACTTTTTTTTAAAATGCTAAGGCTTTTTTAAATACAAATATTTTAACCCACACACACACATTTTTTTCTCATGTACTTTAAACTGTTTTACATAAGAATTGATATCCAAATTTGATTTATCTTCAGTAGTTGTTTTATAAAAAATATTTATCCAGAAAATCCCAAATTATTTTAGCATATTTGAAAAACTTCGACTTTAGTATTTTTTTTATAAAAAAAGTATTTTTGAAAACAATTTTAATACTAATTCTTAATGTTAACATATTTAACAGACTGCATACAAAATTCCTTAGACTTTTATCAATAATTAAAAAAGCCTTAGTGTTTTGAAAAACTTGTCATCAAGGGAAAAATGAACACCGAGAAAAACACATTTAAAGTTTTCATTCGTTTGCGTTTTTATCCTATCTTTCCTCATAAAAAGTGAAATAACTTTTTTAAAATATAGCTTGACTTTAAAAACTTGGTAGACTTATTTAGAAGATTTAGAACTTTAATGTTAGCAAATATTTTTTTTTGTTGCAATTTTAGCCATTTTTGAGGTTCTGTGTCCTCTTAAGGTAATTAACCTTATGAGGTAATTAAGGCAATTTCAATAACTTTAAAACCAAAAAAGTTTTATGTCAGCTAGGAATTATATAAAAGATGTAAAACAACCCTTGTTTATACTTTGTTAGTTTTTTAAATCGCCCTACCCCGGGCAGAATAAGAACATATGGAATTATATAAGCAGTTAAGTAACTATATCTGCATGAATGGAATTATATGAACCATGTATAAAAAATAATTCAACCCTTATGTATTCTCTGTCAGTTTTCTAGATCGCGCTCCTCCCGGCGTATATAAACATGTAAGGAATTATACAAGTATGTAAGGCTAGGTTAGGTTAAATTATCGTCGCACTAGAGCTACACATGGGCAATTGGCGACGGGCGTCAAATATGTAAGGAACTAAATAAGGTATTTAAGAACTTATCAGTATATGTTTAATGATCTAAACCATGTAGATAAAATAATTTCATCTGTGGTGCTTATTGAGCTAGAAGGTAAACTGGAGTGAGGTGTGTGATTCACTGAACAGGGCAGCAAACGAGCCAGTCCAATAATGAAACGCGGAATAATACACAGCACTGCAGAAGAAACGAACCGGACAGAAAACCTAGAAACTTGCCTATTTCGCTATTGGGTTCGTCTTCGCTGGTTCATAGTTAGTGATCAACATGGTTATTTCTTAAAAAAGTTGGAATTTTAAAGTTAAAGAAAGTTAATTATTTCGAACTAAAAATTTTAAAATACATTTAGGAGCCCAAGTGAATATGATAGAGGGGTCTCATACAAGCATTGCATACAAGTGTAGAGAAAATAGTCCTTTTCTGCCCGGTTCGCTCAAAAGAGTGTGAGTGGGTTTTCGGCTCGCTGACACTTCACTCCAGTTTCCCTTCTACCTCAATGGTGGTGCTTCTCTCTTGGCCTTTCTAAATCGCGCTTCCGACAAATATAAACATGTTAAGAGTCATAGAAGAACATAGGGAATGATATTAGCCACGCAAATATAACTATTCCACCCTTATTGATCATCTGTTAGTTTTCTAGATCGAGCTCCCCCTGGCTTGCCCTTCATCGCGCTCTCCATCACCATCCGAGCCGTGGACGCCCTGGGTGCATCGGCCTTCCTCACAGCCTCGTACACCACCCTGGGATGCGAGCTGCCCGAAGTCATAGGCAGGGCCATGGTGAGTACATTTGCAGACTCGGCAAATTCCCCATAAAGGCATATAACATAGGCGGTAATTCCTTAACCATTGAAGGACGACTTTGTGAATACCAAATTAACGCATTCCCCTTCAAATAAATCCTATTAATTTATATTTTAATTAACGCATTCATTTCCGAATAGGCCTCCCAGTGGCCGAGAGTGGTAATCGACGAGCCTCTCACTGAGAAGGTTCTTGGTTCTGTCCTTGTCATAGCCATACTATAGACGTATTCGTGATTTTGGAAAAATCCCTCTAAAAATCACTGAGGGGCCCCGAGTACACTGGGACAGATGTGCTCGTTAAATCTGTGGAGTCCTAAGTCCTGACGGCGTTAGCGTACGACGTAGCTCGAAGTTCTGTTGGGTGCCCACTCAGGTGTCAACCTCATCACTTGACCAGGGTTTCAAATTACGAGGCGTAATTGGCTGTGTTAAAGCTCCAAAAGGAGGCTAGAAATAGGCAACCGGAAACGACTGCACTACATTTCCGAATGAAACGTTAATTTTAAGTTTATAAATAGTCGTTTTAATGAATCGTTTTTCACGTAACTTAATTTGACCTACCTAAATTATTCAAGTAGTTAATCCTAAATTGTTTATTTACTCAAACTTAAGAAAATGTTCATCTTCGAGTGGTAAACTTTTCTTGCCAACTGTCGTAAATGAGTTACCCCCAAGTCTCAGCGCAACTCGATTTTCAACTTTTATCTCAATTTCGCGAAGTTAGGACCAAAGAGTTCTATAGTAGGGTAGAGGAACGACTCGTACTGAGCTGCCATCAGCAGCCATGGCTCACTACGGAGCCCGAATAGAGTGGCAAAAGTGCTAGTTAATTTATAATTTTGATACTGAGAAAGGAAGTACACCCAGGGCAAAGGTGGGAATCGAACCCGCACCTGTTACAGAGCGCGGACTGCTAGCGTTATGGGCTACGATCCAAACCACTCGGCCATCGGGCCCAACATGCCACCCCATATTGTATCCGTGTTGGTCCATGGTGCTGTTGCCAGGTTCAGTCTCTACCCTATTATAGAACTCTTTGGCCCCAAATGAAGAAATCACAAAGCGTGATGTCAGGTGGACGAGGCGGCCAGGGTAACAGAACTCGGACATTCTTTTACGGACACCCTGTATTTTGTCCGATTAAATTTTGTCTATGCATCACCAAAACGTCAGTGTTGTTGGAAAACTTCGATTTAGATGATATTCCAACAACATAGACGTTTTGGTGATGCATAGACAAAATTTAATCGGAGGAAACAGATAAAGTTATAAAAATAGAAAGAATAGTTTAGTTTGAATTATCGTCGCACTAGAGCTACACGAGGGCTATTGGCGACGGTCGTCGTATTTTAGAACCACAGTCAAGTGACGAGCCGACACCTGAATTGGCACCCAACGCAACCGTTAAGGGCGACATCGTGCGCAGCGTTGGGGCTTTGAAGCGTATTTTAACGTGCACTCCCTCTACACGGGGTGTTATTCGTCAGACATTTTTGGTTGCACGGGCCGTTTATAGGTCGGAAGTTATTATGGCGATGTCCGGACCCGAACCTGGGACCTTTCGCATGCTAGCCTAAAGGATTTAAAATACTTTAACACTATTTTTTAACACATATATATGGGTATTTTTAAAATTCGTTCACACCTAAAACAGATGTATTTTTTTTAGTCAATTGTAGAAACTGCATTTGCTGTTGGATTGGCTATAGGTCCAGTTATGGGAGGAATTTTATATCAAGTAAGTTTTATATGTACAAATCAAACTTGTACACATTTTACTAAATTGTTTTTGATTGATGAAACATAATATAAAAAAAGTATTTGTGTGGGAAAAAGTAGGATTGTTATTAGTTCCACATTTTTAAAAAATAATTTTTGAAACTTTTAGCATTTAAAATTTATTATGGTTTATATTATACAGATACTAAGTTGTTATATTGCTTACTCAAAACTAAAAGTTCCATATATTGCATTTAATTCAATAGTTTTTAGTACAGTTTTGTCTTTTAATTTTTGCATATTTTCTATAATTATAACTACATAAGTTTTCTAGTACATTTTATTCTACTTTATGTGCTGGTAAATAGTTTATAGCAAACTCTAATTTGTGACATGTAGGCACTCCGAAATACGAGGGCTGTTTGTTTTTTTCAACCTCCGATGGGCTGTAACAAAAAGACGGGTCAAGATACGAAAAAGATTTCTTTTACTAAAAGTAAAGTACAATACTGCTTATTTCTCCATGTAATCACCTTGACGATTAAAGCATTTGTCATATATGTAAACAAGCTTTGAAATACCCTCTTCATAAAATGTAGCCGCCAATGATTTGAAGGGAGTTTTGACGGCTTTTTTGAGCTCCACAGTCCACGTCAACTTGGAAGCGCTACAATCCAAGCCACGATGCTTATCAATAATTCACTTATGGTAAACCCTCGAGTTTCCCTAAACACTTGGTCAACTCGCTGAACAATACAGATGTTCATGAAGAAGGGGACCAAGGAAGCAAGTCTGTCGCTACAGACGGTATTGTTCAGCGAGTTGACCAAGTGTTTAGGGAAATTCAAAGGTTCACCATAAGTGAATTATGGACTAGCAGTGGCTTGAAGGACAGAAAAAAATTGACGTAAAGCCTACCAAATTTACTTTTTTTAAACGAAACGGTCACAACTCCCTCCCAATCATTGGCGGCTACATTTTATGAAGAGGGTATTTCAAAGCTTGTTTACAGGTATAACAATGCCTTAATCGCCAAGATGATTATGTGGAGAAATAAGCAGTATTGTACATTACTTTAGGTAAAAAAAATCTTTTGTATTTTGACCGGTCTTTTTGTTACAGCCCATCGGAGGTTGAAAAAAAACAGCCCTCGTAAATATCTGTTTAATGTTTTTAATAATTCAATTTAATTTAAATGTTGTATCATATCTATTCTAAAATAATCTAAAATATTCTAAAATCTATTTTAAAATAATCATTGTCTTTTAAATGACAATGTGACATACCAAAGCTACATATTATTTAATAATACGTTTTAAATAACTTGTCAATAATTTGCTTTAAATACGTTTTATATCGTTTATAATTCTTCATAATGTTTATTAGTGTTGCGCGAGTGTGGTGAACCGCCACATCCTTAGGGGCGTTCATAAATTCCGTGATCCGTTAAGGGGGAAGGGGTTGAGCTAAATATTACCAAATATCACGTAGGGGGAAGAAGAGTATCATCAAATATCCCGTAATTTTTTCCTGAAAAAAAATCAACGTAAAATAGCTAGAAATTTACTTAAATTAAAGAAAAATATGTTTCTCGACTTAAATCTGGCCAAAATCTTACGTGATAATATTTATCGTGACTTTTCGAAATTTTTTGTTAATATGTTGTAGCTTTAAAATAAAAAAAAACTATTTAAAATTCACTAAAAACTAAATCAAATAGAAAAATACAATTTTGAAATACCTCGCATGAAATGACAGGAGGAGGGGGGGGGGTCCAACCAAAATATCACGAAATATCACCAGAAGGGAAATTAAGGGTTAAAAAAAACCTTTAAAATAGCATCACGTGATTAGTGGTCTCGCCCTTATTTAAAGTTTTAAAGCTCCTACTTGAATACATATTGACAGATAAAACACGCTAAAATGACGAATCGCATAAGTTAATGGTCAATTTACTCCATTCACAGGCTGGAGGATTCGGGCTTCCTTTTCAAGTTGTGGGCGCTCTTCTACTTACCGGAACTGTAGTGAACATGTTTTTATTCACGGATACGGGTAAGGTTGCTTTTTTAAATATGTATATTTTACTAGCTTTATAAACCCGGCGTTGCACGGGTAGACCCTTAATAACAGTGATTTTTTTATGTAAACTTTTATTTAATATTAATTGTTGCCTCCCATTCTGATTCTCCCTATCCGATTGTACCTAGGCCCTTCCATGAGTTAGAGGGCTTTCCCATAGGCCCCGGTGTTCGCCCTGCATGCGAAAGGTCCCAGGTTCAGGCATCGCCTAACTAGCTGCCGACCTAAAAGCGTAGAGCCAAAAAATGATAAAGAATAACACCCTGTTTGGAGGGAGTTTACGTTAAATATCCTTCAAAGTCCCGACTCTCTGTACGATCACGCCCTTAAAATTTGCATTGGGTGCCAATTCAGGTGTCGGCTCGTCCCTTAACTATGGCCAATAGCCCTCATAGGTAGCTCTAGTTCGACGACTATAATTCAAACTAACCCTAACCCATACAACTGGATGGGTATAGCTATCCTACCTTAAATTTTCAACTTCGCCAAAAGGCGCCGATTCCAAAAGTCAATCGTCCCTTTATATCATAGTATATTAAATCAACAATTTCATAAACAAAGAAAAGTCTGGTCCAGTATACAATTTCAAAAGATAATAAATAAAAAAAAATAAGGATTTTCAAATAACAATCTTACAAAGTAAACTCGTGTGCTTTTACATGTTTATATTTTATTTTCGTTCAGGCTGAACGCGCTGAAATTTCTTTTAAATTGAAAATAAAAAAGTAGGTTTGTAACAGAATCTGTCACTTAACTCGCTTCCACATATTTGTGTTTAACAGGAAAAAACGTGCCAAATACAACATTAATTCTATATTTAACATTTACAAGCTAAATTTGGCTAGTTTCATTTATTTTATTTCGAAAATTCAATAATTATTACTTATCGTTTGCAAAAATTAATTTATATTTTAAAGATAAATATGTCATATTCCTCGCTTTTAAATAGAATGAAAACATTTCATATCAACATACAAGGATTCCGTAGTGAAATATATTTGACGTCATTTCAAACTGATCGATGTCGCAAAAATAAATTTATTTTAATTTATTGTCTAAAAGAATTAAAGTTTCTCGAGCGATTGTTGCGAATGGCAAATGTGATTTAATTCTAATAAAAACAGGGCCTTTAGCTATTTGTAATTCAAAGTTTTAAACGCCAAAATTAACTATTTTCATTAATCTTCTTTCTCAGATTTAATAATTAGACTTTATCGTTTGCTAAATTTGTTTGAAGTTCGAAGAATAATGATGTAATCTTTTTAATAAATATTTTTGTCGCCACAATTTCCCATTTACATTTCTTTCGAAAATTCACTTATTTATAGTTTGTTAAATTAATTTACAGTTCAAAAAAATATAATTTGTACAATTGATGCTTTAAAAATAAAAGCGAAACTTAGCATATTTTTTTTATGCCAAGTTAGAATTCTCTATGCATCTTTCTTCATACATATATATATAGAACCATTAAAAGAACTCTATTGTGATAATACAACAATCCAAACCGAATTATATCACATAAATAAATATTTTTTCAAAGTGTTTTTTATTTTAACAAAAGTTTCTCGTACGTTTAACGAAATGGCAACAGTGAAAATATTGAATAAAAATGGAATTTGCATGTTATTTCAATGTAGATTAAATTTTTAGTTATTTAAATTTTAAATAAGCTTCTAGTTTAAATTTTTTAATGAAATTTGGCATGTAGCCTAATCTGATTTTTTGCTTCAAAATGACGTATCCCACTTGTCTGTGGGACTTGTGGATGACAACAGTGAAAATATGAATAAAAATAGAATTTGCATGTTATTTCAATGTAGATAAAAAAAATTTAGTTATTTAAATTTTAAATAAACTTCTAATTTAAATTTTTTAATGAAATTTGGAATGTAGCCTAATATGATTTTTTGCTTTAAAATGACGTATCCCACTTGTCTGTGGGACTTGTGGTTCTTTCTGTGAAAGTTGGTGACAGACGGGACAGACAGACGGACTGAACGATTATAAAACCTTCCACTTTTTACGTTATAAACGTAGTGTGGAAGCTAAAAAGTATAAATTCCAATCTTACAATGCTATTCCTATGGAGAAATCGGCTCACGTTTTGCCCTCTTACACCCGTTTGGGTTCGAATTTTGAAAAATTGCTTCTTAAATGACGCCTACGATATAAAAAAAAATATTTTAAGTAAAGGGGAAATCAAACATTCATGTTTTTTTTCCCACTTCTAATGTTAAGTCTATGAGACAGTATTTAGTTCACCCTGGCTTTAATTATAACAAATAGACTATTTTTGTATAAAATAGTCGAGGAAGTTTGATTTTTATCAAAGTTACACTTTTTTTTTATTTAATCCCTCCAGATTATTCAGAATTGTAATTTACTTATTTTTTTAAAATGGGCTTACAGTAAATTTATTACTCTTAAAATTATAAATGTAGAATGCGCTTTAATACCGAATTATTTTGATTTTATGTAATCTTTCAGATGATATTCCTGCCCAGAAAGTAAGTGCCAAAAAATTAATCGCAAATATCGACTTCTTAATTGATTTAATTTGCGTGAGCACATGTTTTGCGATGCTGGGATTTAACGAGGCTACTCTAGAGCCCCATGCAAGACAGGTAAAAATCCTATTCATATGTCTATAGTACCAATTTCTCCCTTTTTCACCCTAAATTTTACGATCAAAATAAAAGTAGATAAATATTCTATTCCGTGAAAGTACTACCATTCAACTGCGCCCATTAAAAGCATGACGCTTCTCCACAATGTTAGTTTAAAAAAAAAAAGATTTTTAAGTTTAAGGGGGGTTGACGATTCAATCATTTGTAATTTTTTTTTGAGATTTGCAGTATAAATGCATGTTTCTTTTTAACTGTTGCTCACATTTTAAAATCCATGCACATTTCTTGAATAAATAGTTCTAAAAACAAACTATAAAAGTTTGGTAGAGTTACTCTCAAAATTGAAAGAGGAGTAGCGTTTTAAAAAAGTTCACAAAATTTTACTTTTTTTTTAAATGAAAAACCACTTGTAAATATCTGTTTTTATTGCTAGAAAATGTTTATTTAGAGTAAGCATTATATAAAACCTCTATAATTTACAAGTTTATGTTATGATTTCTATAAATAATGTTTTGGGAACCGTATCCCCTTAAGTCCGACATTAATAAACATAAAGAGTAATACTTGCATTGTATGCTTCATTCCGTGTGTAAAACTACTGACTATTTGACATCCCATAGCCATGCCAAGTAGGAACTGCGCAATGATTACTAACGTGAATGACCTGAAATTTAAATTTTGAATTATTTTTATTAAAAACAAAAGCAATGATTGTTGACGGGGGGGTTGACGATGATAAGGGGACACGGTACCCAAAACATTATTTATAGAATCAATAACCAATTTGTAAATTATAGTTATTTTATATAATGTTCACTCTAAATAAACATTTTCTAGCAATAAAAACAAATATTTACAAGTAGTTTTTCATTAAAAAAAAAGTCACAAATTTGAACTTTTTTAAAACGCTACTCTTCTTTCAATTTTGAGAATAACTCCACTAAACTTTTATAGTTTGTTTTTAGAACTATTTGTTTAAGAACTGCATGGATTTTAAAATGCGAGCTATAGATAAAAAGTAACATGTATTTATACTGAAAAGCTCAAAAAATCACACAAAAATTACAAATTATTGAATTCAAATTTTTTTAAAAACAACTATACATAGACCATATTCCATGCACAATTAGTGCACCATATATATAAGAACACAGGTTAAAATTTCAAAATTCTAACTTAATTAGCAAAAAAGCCTTAGGGATTTATTAAACACTAGAATTGAAAAACGCGAAACAGAGAAAACAGGTTGGAAGCAGACGAAATACGTATTCAAACTAATTAAATAGTTTCTGGAGTCATTCCTATAACTTTTTTTCTACAGAAGATATCATTATCAAACTTTCAGTAAATGTTTAGAAAGATATTTTGAATAATAAGGAGTAAAAACCGAAAAATCGATATATTGACCAATTTATGGGTACCGTATCCCTTAAAAGCTTAAAAATTAGTCTAATAGAGTGATGTTAAAACGTCTGCGCCGTAGAGGATAAAAGGGTTTATTTCCCTTTTTCAAATTTACGAGATTTTCTGCCACTACTTTGTTTGAAGATTATAAAATGTTAATGTTAAGATTTTACGTAGTTTTAGAAACATGTTTTCTATATGCAATTCATAAAAAATCCATTTTTCTTCTCTCTTTAGTTTCACCTAACTCCTACAGCTATCGGTGGCATATTTCTGATATCCGGAGTAGTTGATGCGCTTTCTTCACCATTGTGGGGATATCTTGCTGAAAAAGTGGTAAGAATATATTTTTTTTCCTGCAAAAGAGACCGAGTGGTACCACTTAACGCTACCATGCCACAAGATAAGTTGAGGACCCAGCTAGCTTGGGGGAAAATTTAGCTATAGCGTCAGTCTCACCAACTGACCAAGACGTTTGCCGCCTTACACGCTAACGCTCCCTGTCAGATGAGTTGAAATATAAATACAAACAAGTAGATTTGTAACAGAATCTGTCACTTAACCCGCTTCCACACATTTGTGTTTAACAGGAATAAACGCGCCAAACACAACATTAATTCTATATTAAACATTTACACGCCAAATTTGGCTAGTTTCATTTATTTTATTTCGAAAATTCAATAATTATTACTTATCGTTTGCAAAAATTAATTTATATTTCAAAGAATAAATATGTAATATTCCTCGCACATTCCTGCACATTTTTATGCCAAGTTAGAATTTTCTATGCATCTTTCTTCATACATATATAATGAACCATCAAAAGAACTCTATTGTGATATTGCAACAACCAAACTGAATTATATCACATAAATAATATTTTATTTTTTTTCAAATAAAGTTTTTCGTACGTTTAACGAAATGGCAACAGTGAAAATATTGAATAAAAATGGAATTTGCATGTTATTTCAATGCAGATTAAATTTTTAGTTATTTAAATTTTAAATAAACTTCTAATTTAAAATTTTTAATGAAATTTGGAATGTAGCCTAATCTGATTTTTTGCTTCAAAATGACGTATCCCACTTGTCTGTGGGACTTGTGGTTCTTTCTGTGAAAGGGTGACGGACAGACGGATGGACGGACAGACGGACGGACTGAACGAATATAAAACCTTCCACTTTTTACGTTATAAACGTAGTGTGGAAGCTAAAATTGACGATCATCAACATGCACACTAAGCATTGGCCCTCTATGGCCCATCGTGCCTCTAAAACTTTTATCTACTTAAAAAATCAACTCAGTAACACGGCAGACCATACAGAGCCAAGGCCTCCCGTGCCTGTTTAAGTGAGGGCAATGGAATACACTGCAGCAGAAGTTTGCCCTAAGTTTTACCATAGTTTAGTTTTAGTTTAAGTTTGAATTATCGTTGCATTAGAGCTACACGAGGGCTATTGGTGACGGGCGTCGTATTTTAGAACCACAGTCAGGTGACGAGCCGACACCTGAGTAGGAACCCAACGCAACCGTTAAGGGCGACATCGTACGCAGCGTTGGTACTTTGGAGCATATTTTGGGATTAGCGTTGGGACTTGGAGCATAACGTGCACTCCCTCTACACGGGGTATTATTCGTCGGACATTTTTGGCTGCACGGACCGTTTATAGGTCGGCAGTTATTTTGCCTATGCCCAGACCCGAACCTGGGACCTTTCGCATGCTAGGCAAGTGCCTAACCGACTGGGCTCCCCAGCCCTTAAGTTTTACCATAAGTTTTGTCAAACTGAGAACTGACGCGACTCCAATGTGTTGTTATTTAACGCCATTGTTTGTTTACCAATACGTTGGTCCTATTATTGGATCGAACCACTAAAGGGATGAAAAGCTGAAAAAACTTTCCCTTACTTTTCAAGGTTCAAAGTCCTGTACGTTCTTTAAAAAAATAAGTAAGCTAAACCACCTTTAATGGACGAATATTTTCCTTTCTGAAACAAAGAAAAAACCTAACTGAAAAGATTGGTCAAATAGCGTAAATATCCCGGAAACTAAGCTGTTCGGAAAATTTCCATTAGTTGAAGATAGTATTTTAAAAGTTTCACAACAATTTTGTATCTTATTTTTTTTCAAATACAAATATTTTGATTGATTTTAAATTATAATTTTCTTACAGCCTAATGCCCAAATTTTTACGTGCCTGGGTGGCCTTCTGTTCATTATTTGTTTCCTAATTGTTGGTCCTGTTCCATTCTTCAAATTTCCTACGTAAGTTATTAGCACTTCAATTTTCATATATTTTCAAAATGTTTTTTAAAGAAAAATGAGAATAACATTCATGCATCATATTTATTAAACAAAATCAAACTAATTTATAAATGTAAAAACTAAAAAACCATACGTTTAGTTTTATTGGCCTTACTTAACTACTAGTTGCCGGAGTCTTTCTGTTTTACAATGAATACTTGACCTCTCAGCAATAATGGTACACACTGTAAAATCACGAAAACTGTTTTTAAATTCGCAATAAATGGGTTAATTCCACGGCCGACTCAACCAATAAGAAGGGATATCTGTGACGTCACATTATCCATCCGGTCGGGTTGTTGGCTGTTACGAAAGTGAGGAACGAAACCTATTCGGAACCTGAAAAGGCGAACTTGTGCGGTTTTGTATTTTTTTTCTTTTAAAAAGCCGATCTGATCCGGACGACTAGCGTGACGTCACAAAGAGCTTCTGTGGTTTTAAAGTTGAATTGGCCATGGTCAATCTAACGTCAACTTGCTAAAATCCTCAATTACTTTTTTAAAAATTTCAGCTGAATTTCATTAGCTTGTTTCAAAATGTACACTTTACATTACCGCAGAGCTGTTAGCTTTTGTTTTAAATAAAAATAATTCAAAATTTCCATTTCAGGTCATTCACGTTAGTAATCATTGCGCAGTTCCTACTTGGCATGGCTATGGGATGTCAAATAGTCAGCAGTTTTACACACGGAATGAAGCATACAATGCAAGTATTACTCTTTATGTTTATTAATGTCAGACTTAAGGGAATACGGTACCCAAAACATAATTTATAGAAATAATAACATAAACTTGCAAATTATAGTAGTTTTATATAATGTTTACTCTAAATAAACATTTTCTAGCAATAAAAACAGATATTTACAAGTAGTTTTTCATTTAAAAAAAAAAGTCAAAATTTTGAACTTTTTTAAAACGCTACTCTTCTTTCAATTTTGAGAGTAACTCCACCAAACTTTTATAGTTTGTTTTTAGAACTATTTATTCAAGAACTGTGCATGGATTTTAAAATTTGATCAACAGTTAAAAAAGTAACATGCATTTATACTGAAAATCTCAAAAAATCACAAAAAAAATTACAAATGATTGAATTCAACATTTAAAAAAAAAACTATACATAGTAGAACTTATTCAATGCACGATTTTGTGCAACAGTTATCTAAGAACAGATTAAAAATTTCAAAATTCTAACTTAATTAGCAAATAAGCCTTAGGGATTTATTAAACACAAGAATTGAAAAAACACGAAGCAGAGAAAACAGATTGAAAGCAGACGAAATACGTACTCAAATTTATAGGAATGACTCCAGAAAATATTTAATAACTTTTTTCTACAGAAGATATCATTATGAAATTTTCAGTAAATGTTCAGAAAGATATTGTGAATAATAAAAAATAAAAACTGAAAAACTGATATTTTGACCAATTTTTGGGTACCGTATCCCCTTAAAGAAATTAAATTCTTTTGTTGCAATTAATTTAGTTATCTAAACCATCCATCGGCAAACCTGTGACCCTTGGACGATTTTTCGCGGCCCTTTCATAGAGATAAAATCTGTGAGATCTTGTATTCTTCCTAGAGGAGACACGGGGTGTGAAAATCTGTTTCCTTTCTCTCTCCATGTTAAAGCTTGCTCGTGGAGTTGTGCAGAATAAAACAATACTAAAATTGCACTTTTCTTTAGAAACTTGAAGAAGCTGATTTGTTGAATTTTTTTAGACGTTAATAGTACTTTTGTGATTTTTAAATCAGGATAATTCTATTTTTATTCAGTGAAGTTTTTTTTTGTCAAAATCAATTTTTCTCAATTAACACTAATAATTGGCCCGTAATTTAAATACATTGTTTATTTTTTTTATATGTTTTTAAAAAGACAAATTACTGAGTACATTAAATTTCGTTTTTCGTATTCGTACTAGCTGATTGGTTAAATATTAGTTATAAATATTTTTTTTATAATTAATAACAAATTTAGTAAAAATTTTCTTTTTAAATAAAAAAATATGCATTCAAATTTTAATGTGACGTTAATATAATTGCGTCTTATTATTTTAACTACAAATACTTAATTACGGGCTATTTAAAAGTGTTTTGAGAAAAATTGAGTTTGACATGTACAAAAATCGCTGGAGAAATAGAACTGCACGTAAATGAACCTAATTTATGAATCACAGAAGAATAATCAACGTCTTAAAAAAAATCACAAAAAAGCTACTAGCCACAGACCCCAACATAAAAGTGCAATTTTAGTACTATTTTATTCGACACAACTCCTCTAGCTGACCTCAACATGGCTGCAGCAAGGAACAAAATCTCTTTGTTCTTCTCCACGCGTCTCCTCCAGAGAAAACTTGAGACACGGTTTTACTATTTTTACTTTTCAAAAAAACCCAATTTAAAAGATTCTTTTAAAAACTAAGAACCATAACGCTTTTAAAACTATAATATTTCTAACAAGACTCTTTCCTTGTGTTTATTTTGCTGTCGGAGTGATGGATAATTACATACTATCACAAAAACAAAAATGTCATTGTAGTTTTATATAACTTTAAAAAGCAGTTATCGCAATGACAGATAAAGAGATGAAGAATTATGAATCAGAATTTGCAGAATATCTAACTTATTTCAATAGTCCAAAAACTATTTCAACTTCAATTGCTGACTAAAAGCGATATTAAAATAGATAAAACATCTTTTGAATGATGACATCAGTTCTGAATTTCAATTTAATTATTATTTTTAAAAATTATGACTAGCAACTAATTACAGTTTAAGCTGTTTTATACATGTAACTATAAAAAAGTGACTTCATTCATCAGATATTTTTATTTCATTTAAAACAGTGAGAGAGGCTTTCCAGATGAAGTGGGGACATATGGTCTAATTTCTGGGATGCTGTTTTCAAGTTCTTGCTTTGGGTATGTGTTTATTAACCGTAGTATTACACAGTAATTGACATGAGTTTGCACTTCTAACATAGATAATCGTGGTAAGTTCGTATAAGTAATCCCGCCAGACAACTACAAAAAATGCTTATATATTTGTGTTTTGAGTAGTAAATAGCTAAATTTTTAAAAAAGCAATCGTCATTAAACAAGTTTTACCAATTTTTAGTTTCCATATTCTTGAACGTAGGTTTTTTTTTTCAGAAGTATTAATTCCGAAATTTCGGCTGGGAGCCGAACCTGGAAATCGTATAAAATGACAAGCCCCTTCCTACTATGGGAACTATAGGATTCCAATTTCTTATCTTCTTACAAACCCCGAAAAAACCCGATAAATTTACAAATTTTGTATAATAAAAGTGCTGAGAGGCAACTGAAGATATAAAAGTTTTCAGTTTAACCGAATTTTGCACACATACTAGCAATAATGTTAGGCAACGTTTTTGCACTATTAGAAAGTTAATGTCCATTTTTTTCCCCTTCACCTTATTGTTTAACGTTACCCAAAACCAAACTCTGCAAACGTCATCTCAACGTGAAATCAAATTTACCTTGAACTATACTTGGAAGATATTTTTACAATGATTTATTTTTCTAATAAAATATCTAGTCATTGTTTTTAAAATAAAGGTGTTAATACCTCGCTTAAAACAATTCCTGCTGACTTTTCATCAATAAATTATTCCATAACGATTTAGGAAATCAACACGTTATTTTTTATTATTATTGGAGTGAAATTTTTTGGTGAAAAATTGGTTTTGAAAAGAGGATAAGAAACACAATCCTTATTACTTTCGAGGCCTTTAAAATTGCCACCTGCATATAACTGAACAATTATTTTGTCATAAGACAAGTTATGGAACCACAAATATTGAAATTCATCCATAAAAAAACATCGCGGATATTGAGGGTGATAAAAATGTCAGATTTAAATATTAAGATTTAAGTTAAAATTACATTTCCCCACCATAATTGCAGAAAATAGGAATAAATTTGTAAATTATTCGTTGACTACGGAGCGAAATACTACTTACTTAAATTCCAAGTATTATCTTGGGAATCATTTATTTATTTATTTGACTGCTATACCGAAAAGAAAATTTCCAATTACATAACAGAGGCAAGACACTAAAATCGAATAAAATACAGACAAAAAACATTGAACTTGAATAAAATACAAGCATTAAAAAATAAAATACAAACATTAAAAAATAAAATACAAGCATTAAAAATAAAATACAAGCATTAAAAAATAAAATACAAGCATTAAAATTGAATAAAACACACACCAAAAATGAATTTATACTGAAGAACTAGGAAAAGAAAAAGGAATTATAAGGTCACTGATAAAATCTCTTTAATTTCGTAAAGTTTTCAAAAAATAAATCACTGCTTATTGGGATTTTGTTAACCTGTTTAATGAATTTTATATATGGCTGATTTTTAAGATAGTTTTGAGAGAAAAAGGTTCTTTAAGAATATATTTATTTCTTGCAGTATAGCTAGGAACAAAGAAATCAAATTGTTGTAGTATATAAGGACAATCAATTTTATAGTTTAAGATATATTTGAATCATGCATAAATCCACCGATTTTAGGCAAAATAATGGTCTAAGCCACTCCGAAGTAATACTTTCATTACCTTATATTTCATAATAGGCAATTGAAAGTACAAAAATTAAAATATCTTTAAAAATAATAAGTGTCAACATCAGTTGATAAACTATGGCATTTGTTTAAACAACGAATTTTCCATGGCGATATTCGAAAATGCAAAGTAGTAAAAGAAAAGTTGTAAAATAATTTTCTATTTTTAATCAAATGTTACTATAAATATGCATGTTAAGTAAAAGTATTGTTTGGCGTGAAATTTGTGTTCTTACTTTTGTCTTATTTAATTTCCTTTAATAATTTTTGTAGTACTGTGAGATATTAGAAAATGCAAAAGTAAGGAACCAATAGAAATAAGTGAGTTTCATGACATTTAGTTTCCATGGAGATATTCATGACATCATTTTGTTTTTCTACCAATCAGATACTCTTATTTACTTTACCGCACTAGTGCCGAAAGTACTACTTTCGGCACTGTCTGTGACGTAAGCACGTAAAGTGTCATTTTCGCAACGATTTATGAATGAATATGATATAAAAAAAAGTGAACTTTTTTGCACGTTGTTATAAAAAAGAGAATTTTAAAATACGCCGAAAAATTACGCCCGAAAACGCTTTAGGGCTGTCATGACGTCACTAGTAATTATAAACAAACTTTGAAACACCATTTTGGAATCTACTTTGAACAAATTTGAACTATTCGATTCTGTAAAACCTCCTTCCATTATCTATATAATTCTTATTTTAATAGTAAATTAGATAAATCCAGTTTAATTGCAAGCAAAAAAACATCACACCGGTTTGTTTATATATACTAGTGACGTCACCCAAATCGACGTGTTTGTGATCACGTGACGTACCAATGAAAATAATCCATTTTAAAATGATTTTTATGAAATATTTAAAGATTTATTTTGCGAAAAATATATACGTTTGTTATTTTTGGGTTCAAAATATAATTAATTTAATATTGGAAGGTATTTTAGCGATACAGTCAAGTACCCTATTCTTGCATCCTGAATCTCTTTGGACCATAATTTTTCTTTAAAATGACTTCAAAGTTATTTTTTTTAAAAAAGTTTTTAAATGCATTTTAATTTTACAGTGCATTTCTCGGACCGTCTCTCGGAGGAATTTTAATTGATCAAGTCGGATACAAGTACGCCACTGCTGTTGTAGTAGGGGTAGAAACTGTTGTGGTAAGTATTTACGATCCTGTCAGAATTAGAGTCACTACATTTAGGCTTCACTAACTTAGAGAGTCGTGACAACAAGGCCATTTCCATGAATGTCATTAGCCTGCTTAATGCACGACGGATAGCTATTGGTACAGAGGGCAGTCACATGCCTAGGGCCGTCTAATAGACCAACAACGGCATCTGACGTAACACGACAGGCCCTTAGATAATTTTTTAACCCATTCATGACAGTTGGTAAGAAAATTTGCCTCGCGTAAATGAGATTCCGCTTAAAGGTCTTGTATGGTAACAGATCTTTATACAATTCCAAAGATTAAAACTTTGACCTTGTTTTCAAGTAAAGTAGGGGAGACCGGGGGAATCGCGTCACACTGGGCAATGCCACCACCCCCTGTATCTCGCTAGCGGTGTGTGTGGAGGGGGTCTTGTAAGCACTGACCTGTAGCAGGAAACACGGTAATCGGTAGTAGAGAGGCTCATGGCCATGCGGTGTGTTGGTGTAACGTTATAAAAAAATAAGTTTTTTAGTGAGTTTCATTTAATTTTGAGTCTTCTGAAACTATGAGATAAGTGACTGTGTCCCGACTTCAAACAATTTAGCAAACGATAAAGACTAATTATTCAATCTGAGAAAAAAGATTAATGAAAATAGTTAATTTTTGGCTTTTAAAAGTTTGAATTATAACTAGCTAAAGGCCCTATTTGGCGAATTTCTTTCTGAGGTGTATAAATGGTTTGTTTCCTGTTGAGCACAAATGTTGTGTGGAAGCAGTTTAAGTGACAGATTCTGTAACAAACCTACTTGTTTATTGTTAATTTGGAGAAAATGAGAGCAATTGTACTGTTTAAAAACGTCAAAGTCTACAAAGGTAAATTCTTCAGAAAAATTTAAGCTTAGTTACCGGCGCCAATTCATTATGCCTTGACGTTACTTATAAGTCCCATTTAAAAAACTGTTGTTTTACTCATCATTGTTCGGGAAAAGAGATGGTAGTTAAGATTTTATTAATGCAGCATTCAGTTTCAAAACATTAAAGACTAAATTGGTAAATCATATTCATTACACAAAATTTAATTGTTGGCTCAGAGTAATTTGGTTATTATAAATAGAAAAGAGGTAAAAATAAAATCATCATAAAGTGCATTTTATGTTCCCATTTTTTTACAGTAACATATTATTATTAATTGCACGGATAGGTTTAATTTATGCAACGGCAAAGAATTCAAAATAATTCTTAATTCAGTGTATAAAGAGTTAAAACTTAGAGATACTATCCCTGAAAGCTGTAATCATGCGCTACTGTAAGTGCGGTAAAATTTACCGGAACCATTGTTTGTGAAGGAGCCTTAATGTTCAAAGTACAGGGTTAGGCAAAGAAAAGTGGCCCCGGTCTAGAGATAGGAATACGTTGAAATGCTTGGCGAGAAAAACTCTTGAAGCCGCCTGAAAGCTCTCAAGGGGAAATAAAAGATCATTCAAGCGTGCAATGGTTTCACTTGACAAACCTGTTTCTGCATTGGTTGGATTGGATTAGCATCACATTAGAACTACTCATGGACTATTGGCCAGTTCAGATCGTAGTGCGTCAGTGTGAGTTGCGACTGTGTGAGCGAAAGTTGATCAATTCACAGGTGAAGATGAAACTAAGTACAGCAGAGAGTGTTCAGTGTAGAAAATTTTATTAAAACGTATTCGTGGAAAAAATGTGACCAGTTGTTTGTTGAAGAATTTAAATGTGTAAAAGTGCCAAAAAAGAGTACTAGGCAGCGATCAGTTACGAAATGGCGTCAGCCAGGATCTGCTGTGAACAAGTTCAAAAACATTCCGAAATGGGTCTGAACACCAGATTCTGGTTCTTGCAATCAATTTAGAAATTTTGGTTTTGTATTAACAAAAACAGAAAGGTCCGATTCTATACGATAAATAACAACCGAAATAATCCCTAGTGGGAACTTTTTTGATCAGCTCTACAAACCTTGTAAATAGGCATTTCATATCAACTAGCTTTTCAAACCATAGCGTAGTTGCCGGCAAATAAGTCGCCAAGTGTTTGTTTGGGCTTAATATTGAAGCGATCAATGGCTTCATGTTAGCAAACCTGTTTTTGACTTGGCAACATTTCTGTCGTATTCTTATCTCCACGTTGGGGCCACTTTTATTTGCTACACCCTGTATAAGGTATTACCCCTAAAAGTTGCTTTCTGAGAACTTAAAGTATCATCGCAGAAAAACAACTTCTACAGAGTTGATAAACAACATTTGAAATTACCAAAACCTTTGAGTCTGTGAAACGGGACTAACAGTTCCACATATTAATCAAATAACCACAATGAAACAATGACTGAATAGCTGGATTTTAGTTTGACAATATATTTTTTTATTACAATTAACCGTTTGATTGATACAGAAGTATAAATACGTCACCCGATTGTCAGGTTTTCCAGTAACAAGTAATTTTTTTTTAAATTAAATTTTTTTAATTAACTTACGGTATGAAGCAGTCATTTATAATCATCAGCTAAGAAAATAAACTTAAAAACTATTTAAAGAAATTAAATTTTCGTAAAATTTTTTAAGCCCATGCAATGAAAACAAGGTTGCACTTTAATCAAATTGCGTATGTCTCGGAGGGTTAAAAAATGAAGGAACAAATCTTAAAAAATTTAGCTGTTTACTAGAAAAATGGAACAACGAAACAATGGAAAACGTTTTGAACGAAAGAGTTAAGTGGTCGGTGAAAGAAAGCATACGCTTACTAGCAAAAAATACAACTTGCCATGACTCGTTTTTAGTATTAATTGGGGTGATGTTAACGGCAAATGAGGCCGAATAACCGCGGGTCTTCAAAGAAAAGTGCCTTGTATTATTCCAAAAATGAAAAAAGAACTTTCTAAGCCACATTTCTTTAGTTGTGTTGAATATTTTTACAAACGGGGTTTTTTATATGATAAATGTAGCTGTCCTACAGGACTCTACTCCCAGTTTTTAACATTGTTTCGAATATATTTTTTTTCAATTTTCATTTATTATGGCTTAGAAAAATCATTTTTCAATTGGATTAACACAGAGGCAATTAGGTTTAGAGACCCGCGGTCACTGCGAATCGCCATTGGCCTAGAGGATACTAACTTGCCACCAAAAATACTACTTGTCGTGACTTTTGTAAGTATCTGTACAAGTTGATGTTGATTGCCTCGAAAGATAACTATTTGCAACAGCTTAGGGAATAAATAAGAAATAAATACACTAAATATGGGGAACTAATTGATTTTTTTTCTTCTTCTAGACTTTGATATGCCTCTGTAGATTACTTCATCTCTTCCTGAAGAAAAAGAGGTAGCCGGTGAAACTCATGTGATCCGGGACCACAGCTTGAAGCCCAAAGAATGTTTTTTGAATTGCTAATTGCAGAAAGGGCGTATACTATGATATGTAGACTATTGCACAAAAGTTAATAATTAACCTTAGCACCTTTAAAAAAAATTTACAAGTCTAGTTATCGGATTTGTTATTAAATTCTGCCTATGAGACACATTAGGCGCTCTCCACTTTTAATGAGGTGCTCATTTTAGCCGTTGTTCATGACGAGTGGCTAGTTCAAAGAGGGGACACCAGTTGACATCTCAAGCTTGCTTGGTACTTGTGTATAGACGCGCCGTGAAAGTTTGAATTGGTCCACTACTACAGACTTTTTATAATTTTCGAGTGGACGGCGTGGTCCGCGGCCACGGGTGACTTAACTTATAAAACCAGAGAAGGTTTCTGTGACGTCACACAATCCGCCCGGTTCGAGTTGTCGGCTGTTCCGAAAGAGAGGAATGAAAACTGTCGTAACCTAAAAAGTATAGTCGACCATGCGCGAATTGGTTTCGTACTTTTTCTTCGGAAAAGCCGACAATCCGAATCGGACGGAAAGCGTGACGTCACAGAGAGCTTCTGTGGCCTTAAAATTAAGTAGGCCATGGTCCGGCACGCTAACCCCTAAAAACCGCGGACACGGTTATCGGACTCTTGAGCACAAATATTTTCAAACTTAGTTGTTCGCATTTCAAATGTCGTATAAATATACAATTTTTAGAAATTATAAGACACCCCGTGCCGCAGTTTTATTTTACATGTTATGCAATCTTTTAAGTCATTATATTTAAATTTTAAAAAAATTCAATGCATCAATAGCTAACAAATTCGAATTGTTGTTTAAAACGACAGTTTTTATGCCAAATTAGAAAAAATTTCGCATATTCAGCGAGTCATGTAAGTCCTTCCTACCTTTTTTTCTTAATCAGTATTATAGGCTAGGTCTTTTTTTTATTCAAGTCGTTACATCATATCAAAAATTGGTACTTTTACATTTCTCTCGGCGCTGGCGATCGAAATCAATAAAAATCAGGGTTGTTATGTTTAAAACATTTTGTTTAAAACAATTGTTTTAAACATGTTTAAAACATAGTAATAAAAAACATGTTTTAAAAAAATGATTTATGCTAATTATCAATGCGGTATATAATTTTAGTTAATTAAAATAATACCAAAGATAAAATATTACATTATTAGTTTATAAATTCTTCTATTAGCTCATCTGGTTTAATCAAAGGAAGACACCGAATCACCAGATAATAGAAGGATTTCTTGTATTCTATGATTCTTCGACGAAGAAAGATGCAAGGCATATGCCTAAAATTATTGGGGATGGAAGTAAATATAGAAGACCAAAACGCAAAAAGAACCGTGTTTTTTTAAACTCATACAACTTGTTCAATAACCAAAATTTAATTGTTTAAAAAAACATGTTTTAAACAAAAAAAAACATGTTTTTTGTTTTGTTTTTTTAAAACATGTTTTTTTCCAACCCTGCCAAAAATGTTCAATCGTCGCCAAATGGAATTTCTAATAGTAATCTTCAACTGTAGTCGTTTAATTATGTATACTGTGTTCTGTTGCCAGAAAATTCCGTTTGGCCAGATTTGCGTTTTCAATGTAGTCTTTGTTAGTTTAAATTCTGTAACTAATCCATACAACTTTTTAATAAAAATATCAGTTATTGCGAAAAACAGATTAGATGTAGAAGTAGGTATGACGTAGCATTTTAGTCATCTATAAAGTTATTTTTCCACACTTGTGAAACTTAGCATGTTTAAATGCTTCCTTTCTGCAGTTAGCGATTGGTATGACGAAGATAGACTTTATCTATATACAATCTAATCATGAATCATGTGCCTAATGATGTATTTGTATTGTCACACTCATTATAAAAGATTTTACATATTCATTGTCATAAATAATTTCTGTTAGTCTTCTATATTGACTGTTGAACTATTTACATTAAAATACTTAAACTCTATTGGAATTGATTGTTACTTTAACACAAGACTCACCCATTTTTATGCAAGGTATCCATTGCAGCTGACTTACTTCACCAGTTGAACCACTCACAAGTTGAACCAGTTTGAATCGTCAAGTTTTTAGTTGGTTACTTTAATAAGGTAGAAAATATCAATTTGAAATGTCACATCTTTATAAATGTACCTTAAAATGTTCATTAATGTTGAGTCGTCATAACGCTTTGCCCGTCGAAAGCTTTAACAATTTGCACACGTAGATTAGGTAATTTGATAATTTAATCGTTTCCGGCTGTCTATTTCCAGCATCTTTTTGGGGCTTTAACACAGCCAATTACGCCTCGTAATTTAGAACCTTTGTTCAGTGACGCGGTCTACACCTGAGCGGGCACCCAACGGAACTTCGAGCGACATCGTACGCTAACACCGTCGGGACTTTCAACTCCACAGATTTAACTAGCACATATATGATTGGTTGGTAGATATATATTCAGGTTTGTGTGCTTGGTCAGAGACCCGCTTATAAACCTTCGTCAAGTAAGACAGACACACACATAAGTGACAGATGCTGTCATCTATCGCCACCTCCACAATTTAGACATGTTCTTGAAGGAGATGGGAATAGTCTCCAGGGACCTGTACCCGAGGTAAACTGCGCAATGACCGACCACAGGACTTTCGGACCCAACAGATTTAACGAGCACGTACTCCGCATATACTCGGTGGGTCTTCAGAGATGTCGAGACTCGATCGTGGGACCTTATGATCCCGAGACCGAGATCTTAACAACTAGGCTCCCCACGGCCCCGCACATATATGAGGATTAGGTTGTAGTGTACGTTTGCGGCTGCCTATTTCTAGCCTCCATAGAGCTTCAACACAGCCAATTACGCCTCGTAATTTAGAACCCTAGTCAAGTGACGATGCACCATTCAGACTTCCATCCGCCTTTGCAGTGCATACGTAGTATAGTCCGACCGCACTGACATAACCCACTGGCTAGGATCAGAAATATCTGAAAACAGACACAATAGGAAATAATAAACCCTTTTAAAATAAATAATAAATGATTAATCATATTAAGATTTTTAACAAAGCCCATTTTCCGATTTTTCGACCCATCCCAGAGTGTCATGAATGCGGGGTTTTCGAACGTTTTCAGTTGTCTATTTCTAGCCTGATTTAACTCCTCCAAATATGCCACGTAATTTAGAACTCTTTTAGTTGAACTAATAATAATAATAATTTTTACTGTGAGAGAGGGCCGTAGTGAGCCTAGTGGTCAGCGTCTCGGGATCGGAAGGTCCTGCGATCGAGTCCCGATACCACTGAAGACCTACCGAGTATATGCGGAGTACGTGCTCGTTAAATCTGTTGGGTCCGAAAGTCCTCTAAGTTCCCATACCAAATCAATACCTCTGGGGGTGACAATCCAATTCTGGGGATCCTCTAGTTGGCCTCTGTCTCTAAAAATTAGATGGATCCACTTATGTGTGTGTGTTGTCTGTTGTGTCTGTCTTACTTGACGAAGGTTTATAAGCGGGTCGCTGACCAAGCACACAAACCTGAATATATATGTCTACCAACTAACCAACCAACTACTGTGAGAGCGACAATAAACAGTCTTCTAAAGTTAACAAATATATATATTCTAAGCATTCGAAACTGGTAATTGCACAGGCGATAGATGAAAAAACTAAATGTAAAACTGTTTCCCAAACTACTCCTTGTGTTTAAGCAAATATTTGGTATAGAAGTCGAAAAAATACTGTCAGGTGAAGAAGTCGGCAACTGAGCTGGAATCCAAAGCAATTTCGAGCGACATCGTACTCCAACACCATCGATTCTTTCGACTCCGCATATTAAACGAGCACGTGTGTCCCAGTGTACTCGGGAAACCTCGTAATTACGTATAGAGTACATGTTTGCCAAAAAATACAACAGATAAATCCGATGTTCTGACGACTGAGCTACCCTAATTTATGTTAATACTTATTTAAGAATAAAACACTCACATCTGTCTGCCCGTACACCACTTCCACTATTGATTCTACTCGTCGGATCTTCAAATTTTTTGTTAGAAAGGTATAACCTCAGAGATCTATCTTTCATACTTATCTTCCGTCTGTCTGCACGTCCAGACGAACATTTGTCTACTGTCTGTCTACGAATTGCACTTTGATTTAGCATTGACATTTAATTTTTAGTAATTTAAATCGCTGTCGCCACATCAAAAATATAGCATGAGAAACTTTATTTCAAATTAATATTTGAAGCAAAATTTATTTTTGTAATATGAATCAGTTTGGAAAGACGTCCTAAAATGAAGCACAATGTGATTTGTAGTTATTCATTATTTGTTTACTAAGAAAGGCAAGACATTGCATTATTCTATAAAACTATGGCGCCATCTACAAATTATTCTCAGAACTAGAAGTACATTTCCTTTATAAAAAAAATTGACAGGCAGGTAGACAGATGTCCGTCCGTACGTACAGATTAACGGAAAGAAATATATGAAAAGGTATGGACCGACCCGGTTTAGATCCAGGAACCTCTTTGCGTACTAGCCCAATACTAAACCGTCTGCGACACAGTAATAACTCAGGCGCGAGAGCTAGTATTGGGTATTTGAGCTGACTCCCTCATATAAAAAATAGTCACTGCTGTCACAGTAGAAAAAGAATTTTTAAGATCAAATGGATATTGGAAGAGGGGTACGCACAGGCAGACAGAAGGGAGTACGAAGAGACCAACATATCCACCATGTCAATACTTACTTAATAGGGCACGGATGGTCTAGTGGTTAAGATAGCTGCCTACGCTAACAGTCTGCGTACTGTACGGGATGCGGGTTCGATTCCCGCCTTCGCCCTGGCTGTAGTTCCTCTCTCTCTCTCTCTCTCTCTGTGTGTGTCAGTAAAAATTCTTTCTGTGTCTGTCTTACTTGACGAGGGTTTATAAGCGGGTCTCTGATCAAGCACACAAGCCGGAATATATATGTACCAACCCTACCCGACCTACCTACTTAATTAAAGCAAAAACAATTTCGAATGAAAAAAATTTAGTATGGAAATGCGAAACTGCATTTTTCTATTATTCATATTATATCGAAATTATTTTTTTAAACGTCAGATCTGTAACAACTTTTAAAAACTGACTGCGTGGCTGAATAGTTAGGGGGTCAACGCATTCAGTCAGAAGGTCCTGGGCTCAAATTCCGAACATACGTGCTAGTTAAATCTGCGGAGTCAAAAGTCCCGAACAAGCGCATGATGGCGGCAGAGGTTTGCTTTAGGTGTCGAAATCGTAACTTGACCAGGGATCTAAATTATGAGGCGTTTACTAAGCAAATACATGCTTTCTCCCAAAGGAGTTCATTTGGGATGGAAGCAGCTTGCTCGCTTAATTCGATGAGCCTGGCAATGGATAACTGGAACGGCTACGCCTACAAGTGAAGTTACAGTTTCGTCAAACAATGTCTTAAACCCCACAAACAGACCTCCCGGGCAGATAATTTGTCTAAACTAGAACGGTCACACCTAAAGTGACGCCACATTTACGTAATTTTCGTATGATCTGATTTTAGATTTCAATAAATGATGTAAAAGTATTTTTATTTTTATACTTAAAAAAAAAATTATGTTGCATGATACTGATAATTATAAATTTTTATTGGCATATCTATTGTTACGTATGTCAACGGATTTTTTTCAATTATACGTACTTAAAATATTTAAATAACGAATATTTGCATTGTTTGACTGCGCTAGAAATCGTTATAAATTGTCATCGATAATGATATCGCGATTAAAAATGATAGGGTAAAATGTCATTAATTTTTTTCTCCAGTTTTTAGTTTTTATTTGTTTCATGTTAACATAGCTATATAATGTTCAATAAGATACCCCCCCCCCCTTAACTAGTCTTGCGCTAGCAGACATGCGTTCATATTTTTAGAAGCAATAATATACGGTTAGTCGTAGGGATCATTAAAAAATAGTAAAATACAATTACAGAAAGTAACTTCTTAATATCTTTCTATTATTTCTCTCCTCTCGGCCGTTGTCAAGATAGAACACCATCATCAATAGACACCGTTTCTTAGCAACCATTTTTTGATACTTTCACCGATCTTTCCTTTTCAACTTCCAATTGTCTTTTGGATGTTGGATAAGCTTTATGAGACTCTGAGAAGAACTGTTTCTCTTAAATAAGCTGAATTCAATACGAAAATTTAATTTTGGAAGGCTTTTTAATTGATGATTCTCTCACTATATACCTTTGTGTATTTATTTATGAAGAATTTCTTTGTTTTAAAAATGGTTTCAAGTAAAAAAATATAACAGGCTTTTTATGAACACAAGCCTAAGTGTTGCAAGTGCAGTACCCATTCTTTAATCCGTAGTGTTAAATAAATCCTTCTGATTGCTGAGAGATTTGGATTATAAAGGAAGGTTTATCTGGCTTCGAATTACTTTGCTAGTTCTTTGAGAGTGATTCTACGATTGCTTCGAGAGTATGTGAGCGTAGGAATGTGTAAGTGTGAGCGTAGTGAAATAGCGAGGAATGAAGTTTTCTCTACATTTCTTCGCAAGCGTCTTCTCATAGTTAGCCTAGGACCAATCCTCGCATTTACTTCAGATGCTCTACCCTGTGGATAAAATGTAAAACTAAAATAAAATAAAACTAAGCCCTTCGGAATACAGAGAGAGCCTTTTGTAAAAAATGTAAGCTTTCTTTCCCATCTTCTTTTAAAAGTAGGGAGTTTTCGCTCTCTAAACTCTCTCCAACATGAATTTCGAGGGTCAGTTGCCCTTACTGAACCCCATTGTTTAGATCCCAAGCTAGTTTGGTCGCCATGAATTTCGAGGGTCGGTGGCCCTTCAAGCAGACCGATGTGTCGTGGGGGGCGATGCAGAATCTCAGCAAGGCCAGGAAAAAGTTCCTCAATGTTGACGACAATTACTTGAAGTCGATAAAGGTAAGATATTTTTGAAACACCACATTTTTATGTTTTAAACTTTCTGAGCGTCAGACAGGGATTTTTCCGTAGACGCACCAGTTTTTCCAGCAATAAACATAAATTTCAAAATTTAATAAATATTAAATTTTTATTGACATTCTACTTTATTCATTTGGAAATGACTAAGTTAATCTCTTCAAAAATAAATTTAACTTTGTTTTTAAAAGTTTACATAGGGTAACGAGTACAGTGATTGGCCCCCCTCACAGTGATTGGCCCCTCATTCATTATTGAAAATAACAAGACGTTAAAGGCGTTAAAGCCCAAAATGTTGTTGCCAACATGACAAACGTTAATGGCGGGAATTTTAAAAACCTTTGTCACACCTATTTTGGGCTTTAACAACTTATTATTTTCAATAATGAATAAGGGGCCAATCACTGTGAGGGGGGCCAATCACTGTACTCGTTACCCTAGATGGAATTTTTTAAAATTAACTTAGAAATAAATGCAGAGAAAACAACTATGTATTTTCACCCATTTCCAGACCGTTCGGGAGGTTAAAGACATTTAGAAGGTTTATAATTTTTTTAGGCTAAAGAAGGTTTATGACATTATTTTGTTAGTGTGTGTGTACTTTTATATCAAAATTTTTAAATATCGTCAAATGGACCACTTTGGTCATAGCACATCTACCAAGTCCGCACAAAAGTACAGAACACGGGATTACCTAAACAAATGTATAAAGTATAAAAAGGAATGGTATAAAGATTAAGAAACCTAAATCTGGTCCAGGACATGTATTTTTAAAATATGAACGATATGAAACTTTTTTCAAAACGTGTATGAAATATACGCTTTGAAGAAGGTTGCATGGTTATTTAAATGAAGTGTATGAACACTGATGCAGTGCCATTTTTAGAAAGAACGTCATGAGCATGTCATGTTACGTCAGACGCCGTTTTTGATTACGTGACTTTCATGGAATTTTAATTTGCACATTTCGAGTTAAAATTAATCCTTTTTGAAGATATTTAGGCTGATATTCAGAATCTATAGTTTTTAATATACAGGTACAAGTCTGTCATTTCGGGTAGGATACAAGTTCCCTATTGCGGGTTTTGGAAACGGAAAACACCGTCCCTTTTTATCTTCCACACATCGGTTATGACGTAAAAAGTGAAAGGTATTATAATTGCGTTCAGTCCGTCTGTCTGTCACCCACTTTCATAGACCAAACTACAAATGATACAGACAAGCTTGATACGTCAAAAAAATTCAGCGCATCAATATTAGAAGACATTGAAAATTTCCGAAAATATTCGAATTCAAAGTACTTCAATTATTCAAAAAAATGCAAAATTTAACGCTCATTTAAAAGCCATAAGAAGCCATTTTTATTAGAATTATATCACCATTGCCATTCGCAACAATCGCTCGAGAAACTTTATTTCTTTTAAATTGTAAATGAAAATAATTTCATTTTTGCGACATCAATCAGTTAGAAAAGACGTCAAATAATTTCACTTTGTTTGTATGTTGATATGAAATGTTTTCCTTCTACTTAAAAGCGAGTAATATTGCATATTCATTCTTTGAAATATAAAATAACTTAGCAAACGATAAGAAATAATTACTGAATTTTCGAAATAAAATAAATAAACTTATCCAAATTTAGACGGTAAATGTTTAATATATTATTATTACGGTGTTTGGCGCCCTTTTTCCAGTTGCACACAAATGTTGTGTTGAAGCGGGCTTAGTGACAGATTTTTTGACAAACCTACTTGTTTTAATACGGATGTATAATAAAAAAAATTGAAACGATAGCCGTTGAACTAGCTTGGCCTGGATTGCTGGGCAGCTGAAGATGTGTTGGGGAGACAAAGAGGATGCTTTCTTGGCAATGAAGACAAATAGAGAGCTTAGTGGAAAAAGATGCTAATTGACATTTTTAAAATTTGAGATTTTTGTGTCAATGAACGTATTACTAACCTTCTTAACAATAACTAAATTTCCGCTTTTTCATAAACTTGAAATTTCGTATAATTTTTACGGTTTGTAAGTACCGTTTTAAACAGACCGGATGGCAAACAAAAAAATTCAAAGCTCATCTTCTCGTTTTCCACCTTTTTGTCACTTAGCACGTTCTTCCACTAAGCTCTTCAAATGTTAAATTAATGTTAAAATTTATAAATACAAATACAAAAATTGTCGACCAACAACAGGCCAGAGGCCCAGCAAGGTTGGTCCAAAATAAATCTAATACATTACCAGTTTCCAATGACCGTTAAGTTTCTTCTTTAAATCTTCTACTCTCTTCGAATGCACAACATAATCTGGTAAAGCATTCCACTCATTGACAACTCTATTGTAAAAATAATGTTTTCTTACCTCCCTTCTAAAGCTCGATTTATTCAATTTCTGATCATGTCCTCTGGTCCGGCAATTTAAGGTTTATGTCCCTCTTTCACACACGTTTTTTCGTGTCTGTCCACAGAGGAAGATCAAGAAGTCTGACGTGGAAGTGGTGCACGTGGACAGTCGTTGCGACTACATGGTCTCGCTGCTCTCGGTCGCGTGCGGTCTGCCCAAGGACGACGTCACAGAGGTCAACTCATCGCACCAACACAGGGTGCGTATGGCTCTTTATAGAGTTTAGAAGAAGCTGGAGATTGCTGTCGAGAAAACCAGTGAAGACGTCAGAAAGTCGCCAAGCAACCCTATTAAGCCCAAACAAACCGTCCACTCTATGTTAGTGCAATGTTAAACGCATCATTTTATTTTTTCAAAAAGCATTGATTAAAAATCAAAAATTGACTATTTGTACAGTTGTAGGATGTACCGGGTGGCCCAGCGGGTAGTGTTTGAAACAAATGAAAAAATAAAAACAAATAAGAGACATGAGAAGAATTTAATGACGTTTATTGAATGGACATATTGGGCAATTTATGAGAAAGAGGTTCGAAGTGCCCGCCATCTTTAACAAGGACAGCAGTTAGGCGGTTCTCGAATACAACCATACTCCATACTCCTTACAAATACCTTCCTCCTTCCTCCATACTCCATTTGTTTGGCCAATTCTTTTTGTGGAACTTCTCACAAAAGCTAAAAAAAGCTTCCCACAAAAAGAATTGGTCAAACAAAAGGAGTATGGAGGAAGGTATTTGTAAGGAGTATGGTTGTATTCGAGAACCGCCTAACTGCTGTCCTTGTTAAAGATGGCGGGCACTTCGAACCTCTTTATCATAAATTGCCCAATATGTCCATTCAATAAACGTCATTAAATTCTTCTCATGTCTCTTATTTGTTATTATTTTTTCATTTGTTTTAAACACTACCCGCTGGGCCACCCGGTTAGCACGAGAACCGAATTAATTCAAGATGGTAATGAAAAACTGTAATTATAACCCATTTTTCTTACCTGTATGTACAGAGAATTACTATTATCTTGTATCTTGTGCAAATTGAGATCAAGTGCAACAGCACAGCCTACAACTGCCACAAACAGTCATTTTTTTTTAATCAACTCCACTGGGGTGACTTTGCAACTTTCTGGCGGTTTTACTTTATTTCGCCCAAAGCATCTCCTTCTTCTGACTCTAGTTTAAACGCAATGGTTCAGGTAATGGTGTGGATGATGACAATGAATCTGTAAAGTCGATTGGATATCTCACATGCAAAGGACTCGAAACCCGGACTTACGGTTTCACTTGAGGTTTTCAATCAAATTGTGGCAATGTTAAATTAATTTTTAATCAACGCCACTGGGGTGACTTTGCAACTTTCTGGCGGTTTTACTTTATTTCGCCCAAAGCATCTCCTTCTTCTGACTCTAGTTTAAACGCAATGGTTCAGGTAATGGTGTGGATGATGACAATGAATCTGTAAAGTCGATTGGATATTTCACATGCAAAGGACTCGAAACCCGGACTTACGGTTTCACTTGAGGTTTTCAATCAAATTGTGGCAATGTTAAATTAATTTTTAATCAACGCCACTGGGGTGACTTTGCAACTTTCTGGCGGTTTTACTTTATTTCGCCCAAAGCATCTCCTTCTTCTGACTCTAGTTTAAACGCAATGGTTCAGGTAATGGTGTGGATGATGACAATGAATCTGTAAAGTCGATTGGATATTTCACATGCAAAGGACTCGAAACCCGGACTTACGGTTTCACTTGAGGTTTTCAATCAAATTGTGGCAATGTTAATTAATTTTTAATCAACGCCACTGGGGTGACTTTGCAACTTTCTGGCGGTTTACTTTATTTCGCCCAAAGCATCTCTTCTTCTGACTCTAGTTTAAACGCAATGGTTCAGTAATGGTTGGATGTGACAATGAATCTGTAAGCGATTGGATATTTCACATGCAAAGGACTCGAACCCGGACTTACGGTTTCACTGAGGTTTTCAATCAATTGTGGCAATGTTAAATTAATTTTTAATCAACGCCACTGGGGTGACTTTGCAACTTTCTGCGGTTTTGCTTTATTCGCCCAAAGCATCTCCTTCTTCTGCTCTAGTTAAACGCAATGGTTCAGGTAATGGTGTGGATGATGACAATGAATCTGTAAAGTCGATTGGATATTTCACATGCAAAGGACTCGAAACCGGACTTACGGTTTCACTTGAGGTTTCAATCAAATGTGGCAATGTTAAATTAATTTTAATCAACGCCACTGGGGTGACTTGCAACTTTCTGGCGGTTTTACTTTATTTCGCCCAAGCATCTCTTCTTCTGACTCTAGTTTAACGCAATGGTTCAGGTAATGGTGTGGATGATGACAATGAATCTGTAAATCGATTGGATATTTCACATGCAAAGGACTCGAACCGGACTTACGGTTTCACTTGGTTTTCAATCAAATTGTGGCAATGTTAATTAATTTTTAATCAACGCCATGGGTGACTTTGCAACTTTCTGCGGTTTTACTTTATTTCGCCAAAGCATCTCCTTCTTCTGACTTATTTAAACGCAATGGTTCAGGTAATGGTGTGGATGATGACAATGAATCTGTAATGTTGGATTTTCACATGCAAAGGACTCGAAACCGGACTTACGGTTTACATTGAGGTTTCAATCAAATTGTGCAATGTTAAATAATTTTAATCAACGCCACTGGGTGACTTTGCAACTTTCTGGGGTTTTACTTATTTCGCCCAGATTCCTTCTTCGACTCTATTTAAACCATGGTTCAGGTAATGGTGTGGTGATGACAATGAATCTGTAAAGTCATTGGATATTTCACATGCAAAGGACTCGAAACCCGGACTTACGGTTTCACTTGAGGTTTTCAATCAAATTGGGCAATGTTAAATTAATTTTTCACGCCTGGGTGACTTTGCAACTTTCTGGCGTTTTCTTTATTTCGCCAAAGCATCTCCTTTTTGACTCTATTTAAACGCAATGGTTAGTAATGGTGTGGATGATGACAATGAATCTGTAAAGTCGATTGGATATTCACATGAAGGTCGAAACCGGACTTTCGGTTTCACTTGAGTTTTCAATCAAATTGTGGCAATGTTAAATTAATTTTTAATCAACGCCACTGGGGACTTTCAACTTTTGCGTTTTACTTATTTCGCCCAAAGCATCTCCTTCTTCTGACTCTAGTTTAAACGCAATGGTTCAGGTATGGTGGGTGTGAATGAATCTGTAAATTGGATATTCACATGCAAAGGATCGAAACCGGACTTACGTTATGAGGTTCAATCAATGTGGCAAGTTAATATTTAACGCACTGGGATTGCAACTTTCTCGGTTCTATCCAACATCTCTCTCGTTATTAAACGCAATGTCAGGTAATGGTGTGGATGATGACAATGAATCTGTAAATTGGATATTTCACATGCAAAGGACTCGAACCCCGGACTTACGGTTTCACTTGAGGTTTTCAACCAAGTTGTGGCAATGTTAAATTAATTTGAAATGTGGAGAATTTGTTGAAATAAATTTCGATTGCAACAGAATTTAGCGGGAGCGGTCTCCAAACCGATGTCTTCTCTCGTTCTCTCGGCATTAATCCAATGGAAAAAATGATATTCTAAGGCACATTTACCCGGCTGTATTTACAAATGGGGTGGTTTTTATGATAAATGAATAATGATTATATGATAAACGTAGCTGACTTACAGGTCTGATTCCACTTTTCAAATTGGTACAAATATTTTGTTGTACAAATATTTATTGAAAATGAAAAAAAATATTCGAACCAATTTCGAAAGGTGGGATGATAGAGCCCTGTAAGCCATCTATATTTATCATATAAAAAAAAACATTGTAAGAATATTTAAATATTCAATACAGACTGAATAATTTGGCTAAATTTTTTTTCCATTGGATTAATACAGCGAGACATTTCGATTAGAAGATCCGCTCCCATTCCTTCTTAAGAGGGACTGTCAGTCCCATAGAGCTAATGCATTAGTTTTAAAATCACAACTTTTGCAAAAAAATTGCTTTGCCATGTTATCCCATTTTCACCATGTATGGGAATCATCATAACATCAATTTAAAACAAAACTGGAAAAAAAACATCCGGTTACTTAATTATTAATTGATAAAGGTTGAAAATAGTGTCGCCATCTGCTGTATATTTTTGGCATTTAAAAACTTCAAAAATATATAATTAAATAACTAGATAACATTTTCGTTTAAAGTTTGTGTCATTTCGATGTTATTGTGATTCCCATACCTGGAGAAAAAGAACTAACATGGCAAAGCAATACTTCTGCGGAAGGTGTGATTGCAAAACTAATACATCAGCTCTATGAGACTGACACTCTCTCTTAAATTGTCCCTACTTGCTGGAATTGGTAAGTTTGGTTTTTGCTTCCTTCGGGTGTGAAATATCCAATTGACTTAACATTGGCTCTGCCATCATTCGACACCGTTTGAAACATGCCTAAATATTGGCTTTTGGTCTTTTACACGAATGTTTACATTAGATCAATAGTGTAACGAATTACAAGATACGAACCAAAGAAGATTTCAAAGTTCCAATATTTATTTAAAAACACATTTTTTTTAAAAGTTAGTTTACTTCAGCTTCTTTATTTTAAAGCATCTATTTAAAATGTTAAAAGGGTTCTTTTCGTATCAATCAGACCGTTTTCGGACATGAGCATCTCTAAGTCCGTGTTACTCCATTAGTCGACAAAAAAGTTCTGTTCTGCCTACTGCTGCAGTCAGGATAACTTCCAAGGTGGCCGGTAGGGGGCCACGGCTTCAGGTACGTTACAATAGCCTTTTTATAAATTTTATTTTAACTATTGTGTTCAACTTATAGGTGGATATTGTGAACAGTTACTTCACAGGAACGAAACATCGTAAACTTTTCTACCTGAGTAGCGACTCCTTCCTGGATGATAGTAAGAATGAGTTTTTATTATGTGAAACACTTCCATGTCTTAGAAAGTTAATGTTAGATTTTTTGGTTACAGTCCACTCAGCCGAATGAAACTCAACCGAACGCCCTAATCCACAAAATCTCGCCAAATTTCATGGCAACATATTCACCATTATGGCGATAATGTTTTCAACATAGATTTTTCTTTCATTATCCTGTACTTCAAGATGGCTAACGATTTGACTGGTTTATCGCTCTAAAATAGCAATTGTGCTTAAGAAAACAAACCGCATACATATAAGCACCCAACATATACGGCCCCTCCGAAGATAGCTGACAGCTTTTCACTAAGGGGCTGAGAATTTTACTGAAGAGAGCGGCTGTCATAATGATGTCTTCGCCAAGCACAACCACACTTTATCACCAAGTTGGCTACTTTTTGCGGTTTCGGCTGAGTCTCATTCGGCTGAGTGGACTGCCACGGATTTTTTTACTCTTTGGGCATATAATAGAACAAAACTTCTGATTTTATTGTAGGTGACATTTATTTTCAAATTATTTGTTCAATCATAAATTAACTAAGAGTGCTTCTATTTTTACTTTCAATTACTTGATGTGAAATTTAAGGTAATAAAACTATTGCGATGGGGTCGAAAATCTGAATTGGAGATTATGAACCCTCAACACGTTTTGGAGGGTGCCAATTCTAAAGAAAGTTTTTTTAACCTACACTCTTAAGACCACACTCTTTAATCCTGTGCTTTCGGGAATACGAAATTAATAATTAATTATTAATTTTATAAGACATTTAAAATTAATTTGGAAGAATTAATAAATCCCGTGACAGCTCCCAAGAACCCCTTTCCTCTGCTCCACGCTGGGGAGGCCTTCCTCCTTCGCGGTCCCTGCACCTTCTTCATCAAGGACATCTCCAACGACGCCTTGCCTCAGAATGTCATCAACACGGTGAGTTAGTGCTGCCATTGCACGGGACATACATGCAACCCAACCCTCAACGCAACACGATCTTCAACTTTTAAGAGGGACTGTCAGTCCCATAGAGCTAATGCATTAGTTTTGAAATCACAATTTTTGCAAAAAAATTGGTTTTCCATGTTATCCCATTTACACCAGGTATGGGAATCATCATAACATCAATTTATAACAAAATTGAAAAGAAAATAACACAAGGTTATTTAATTATTAATTGATAAAGTTTTGGAATAGTGTCGCCATCTGCTGGGCATTTTTGGCATTTTAAAACTTCAAAAATATGTAATTAAATAACTGCATAACATTTTCGGTTCGAATTTGTTTCATTCTGATGTTATGTCGATTCCCATACCTGGGGAAAAAGGGCTAACATGGCAAAGCAATACTTCTGTGGAAGTTGTGATTCCCAAACTAATGCATTAGCTCTATGGGACTAACAATCCCTCTTAACTTAATTTTAACTTTGTGAAGTTGGACATAAGGTTGCCAGCGTTGCATAAACGGTTGCTTGCATATTCTATTTTTGGAAGAAGTTATTAACAGAACTTCATCCTCATGTTTGGCGCAAATATATGACATATTATAACTTAACCCTCTCTCTCCTTAATCTTATATTTTTACCGAATCCTCACAAAAATGGCGAAAAATCTCCAACCCTCCTCCACTGACCAATCAGAGTTATGAGAAAGTTTGAAAGATCAACTTTAAAATGTGATGACTAAACAGTTTCTGTGGGAACGATTGATCTAGGCGACTGCTTGTCGCCGACAAGGTGTGGTTGGGATGTTAAAGTACTAAGTGATATTAAGGATATATGAAAAAGATAATTTAAGAGTTATTAAGTTTAAAAAATATGAGATTAAGGAGAGAGAGGGTTAAGTTATAATATGTCATATATATTTGTTCATCAAAGTTGGCTGAATCGACGCATGCTTAATAAGGACGTAGTGTCTCTTCGCTGTGACGGAAGCAGCATAATCTATGTAGTATCTGATTGGTTCAAATACTAGGTTGGATCGACCAGGTTGACGACGTTGAAGATACTTTTTTCAATCCCAACTTCCATAGCAGACGGCAGATTATATATCCAACTGTTGAGTTTTGCGTTGAAGATATAGTTGAGTTGAGGGTTGGGTTGGAGAATTCTCGCTTCTGTGATATGCCATTGAGAATTCGTCATTGCCATTGAAAAGTCCTTTTTCGATAATGTAGAAATGAATAGCAAATATATTACAAAATTTTATGCTTTAGAATAGTAAATGTCTATCATTCGCAAGTAAGTTCCTGCATATTAAATTAGATATTTACCTCAAAAGTTGTAATAATTAAATCCGTACCTATAGGAATATAATTTGGGAAAATTCAGTGTTTAGTCATTTGAATAGTTTATGCTAGGAGAAACAGGGCATTCTCTAAAAAAATTCTGGTTTATTTGTAAATTCCATTTCCGATAAAACAAGTTTTACCAGAGAGCGTTCAAATTTTTGAGCCGGATTGACTGGCTGTTTCAAAAAATATTAGGAGTTAACTAAGGGGTAATTTATGGGCCTATTTATTATTATGGCAATTTATTGTTTTGGGTTGCCATTGCCTTAAATTCATTAACCGTAGAACTAAAATCCGGGGTAGATATTTATCCCAGGTAAAAGGGGATCCAGGTACGTTTGTTTTTCTTGGGTTAATGTGGTCAGTGACATTATTGACTACTACTGAAATCGAATTTTCACAAACTAAACTTCAATACAATTGAATTTACTCCTCAAAATTTTCTTCAGCATGATCAAGAAATCATGTCTTAATGTTACAAATTGCATCTTTCCGAAAGATTTAACGAGCAAGAAAATCCTAGAAATTAACATTTACCTTGGTTTGTGTTTAAAAGACAATTTTTTTTATATATTTCTAAGGTTAATAGTACCCTACCGGATTTTTATTCCCTCATTTTCAAACTCACCAACTGACTCAAATCTCTCGCCCTTCAGAGTGTGTTCTTCTACTACCTGAACGGGTCTTCCGACTATGTGTTCGGTTCCATCTACCAGACGTTCAAGATGGTGTATCTGCCTCGGCTCAAGAAGCAGTGGTGTGCCGATTCCATTTCCGGGGACTCGGAGACAACTGCGCTGCCCGCGCCTTACGAGAATCTGCTCTATTCACTAGAAGCACTGGCGGACGCCCTTAAAGGTAGAACAAATGTCCAGGGCTGGATTTACCAATAAGCCCGGGCCTAGGGGCGCACCATGATGAGGGGCGTCCCCGGGCGCAAAATTATTCCGCATTTTTTTTGTCAGAAAATTTCCATAAAATGTTATAGACTACAATACATGTCTACTTCTCTACGAACATAAGTCCCATTCGCCTTCTTCGTATAGGTGACGCTGGACGGGCGAATCTTTCGCTTGGCTGTCAGTGTGTATTTACAGCGCGTTATTTATTTAATTTAATTTGTTATTTATTTATTTTATTTAATTAATTTTACTTCACGATGAATAAGAATAAAATACAAATTATCTTCACAAAGACCTTTCTGACGTCAAATTTCTCCCTCCTTTACGATGGTGTGAAGAGGGGGCGACAAAAAACAACGGGCCTAGGGGTGCATAAAATCTAAATCCGGCCCTGCAAATGTCCTAGGGACCAAACGTGTCCCTGGGACAGACGCGACCATGTTAACAGATTTTTAGCCTACTTTTCTTTTTTTTTTTAATTCGAAAGAATGAACCAGTTTGGAATGACGTCATAACATGTAGCACGATGTGATTCTTTGATTGTTCATTAATTGTTTACCAAGAAAGCGGCAAGGCATATTTTTTTAATACAATTATGCTTAGTTTTAATTTGCATTTATTATTTTTTAATGCAGTTTGGAGTAGTGTCACTACTTTTGTTATTAATAAATATTTAATTTTTCTTCGAACTATACAAAGGAATCGAGCAGACGATAATTAATATTGAGTTAATTTGCGAAAGAATATTAAGGAAAATAGTTGATTTTGGCTTTTGTTGTTGTTGTTGTTGTTCCTTATCCTCCACTTGTCTGACGGAGTCAGACAAGATCCAATAAATTGTTGACCCCCAAAAAGTCGATGACAAGAAGTGGAAAAGCGTATAAGTCCTCCTTGGAAAGACCCAAGCAGTCTAGTATATGTTCGGCAGAGGCCTGCTGAGCTTCACATTTGGAGCAGACAGCGAAAGTTTTTCTACCCTCAAAATACGAGAGACTCTTCGTGTGTCCACTTGCCAGTCTAGAAATTGCCGTTCGAGACGCTCTATCACCAAAAGAAACAAGTGAAGAGCCCGGCTCCTTGGCCGCATACCAGTGGTGAGAGGGAGGGATCTTCCACTTTTTTGAAAGATTTCCTCCCGACGGTGTTCCTGCATTGACGGGGCGGCGAGGCTTGCGCGCACCAATGACCTGGAGGGCTATGCCGGCGGTAGCTTGCTACTGGTAGGGTCTCCCAAGCCGGACAGGCCGAAGGGTAGGTGCCAGACTAAAAAGAACACCAACAAGAGCCAAGACAGACTTCTACCTTCATGGTGCTCAATACAACAGAAGCTGCTTTTTACCTCTTTCCATGACTTTGTTGATTTTGGCTTTTAGAAGTTTAAATTATAGCTGGATGCTGTGTTTAGCGATTTTTTTTCTAATGTGTGTAAATCTAGTGTAGAAACAGTTGTTGATGATATTTACTGTTAGGAACCTAGTTTTTTCCCGATTGTATTTAAGTAACAGGAAAGTAGGCTATTTTAGTTTTTTAAGAACTTCTTGTTTTTAATGCTAATATAATACAGCGACGCAACCCCCCCCCCCATAGTCGCTTAAATTCTGTTAATTCCAACCACTTGTGTGTAAAGTGTATGTGGTATAAGTAAAATATTCTGTTTTATCACTTATTTTAATTTTCTTTGTTCGAAATGCCGTACATTTTGCAAGACAGGCACAAGAAATAGGACTTAGAGTAGCAAAAACTAGTACTTAAGTATTTTAGAGCTTATATTGAAACAGGCTGGGCATGGCATTAAAAAGTAGTACGGTACTGCAAAATTTTGCAGTACGTCTAGTCATTCTATCTAATGCATACCTATTTTGACACGTGTTTTTTTAAAAACCACTTTGAAACAAAGAAAAAATAAAACTTTTTAATACAGAGACACTTTTATTTAACCACTATCGCTTTACTTTTTGGAGGTCAAATGTACCGTATAATTCAAAAAAATTATGCGTCAACTGATCTTTCTGGTGGTGAATTTTTCGGTGTTTTCGAAGTAAAAGTTCACATAGATTCGTTAGAAAACTTTGTACCAAGGCAATATTGTTGTTGAAAAATCCTTCAAACGCAAACAACCTTTTTGTTTCCATACGAATATATGAGTACTACTTCCATTTCTTTACGTATATATGAGTGCTACATCTATAATACTTTACGAATACATATGACGTTTTGGTCTCCCTTCCTCAGAAAAGATATAGAGCTGCTTGAAAAAGTTCAGCATAGGGCTACAAAAATGATTAAGGGTCTATCTGGTATTGATTATGATAACAGATTAAAATCTTTAAACATGTATTCCCTGTAAAACAGGAGAGCTAGGGGTGATTTAATACAGTTATTCAAGTTCAGAAAACAAGGAGACATGGAGGGCTTAGGTTTTACTTTAAATAGCCGGACCAGAGGACATGATCAGAAATTGAATAAATCGAGCTTTAGAAGGGAGGCAAGAAAACATTTTTACAATAGAGTTGTCAATGAGTGGAATGCTTTACCAGATTATGCTGTGCATTCGAAGAGAGTAGAAGATTTTAAGAAGAAACTTGACGTTTATTGGAAACTGGTAAGGTATTAGATTTATTTTGGACCAACCTTGCTGGGCCTCTGGCCTGTTGTTGGTCGACGATTTTTGTATTTGTATTTGTATATGAGAGCTACTTCTATTGCTTACGAATATTTTGTTCCCTCTCAGTATCACACATGGGCATCACCAGAGGCTTGACTTTACGAAGAAGTTCCGCAGCCCTAGCCGAAGCAACTACTCCTGAAGATATGATCTCCGAAGAGGCCAAAGAAGCCGAGAACCTAATTGTGGTGTGGATAGACCAGATTGAGCAGGTTAGGTCATATAGTGATAAAGAGTCAACGTTTCTTTAATTTTGTGATTTTTTTAATCTTTTTTACAAATGTAAACCGAAATGACTTTAGTCACTTGTTTCTGGTCCATACAGTATTGATTCCATAAAGTACCCCATAGTTAAATCATAATATTTTTTGAAACACTCAGTCAATCCAGCTCAAAAATTTCAACGTTCTGGGGTAAAACTTGTTTTATCGGAAGTGGAATTTACAAATAAACCAGAAAACTTTTAGAGAATGCCTTGTTTCTCCTAGCTTAAACTATTCCAATGACTAATCACTGAATTTTCCCAAATTATATTCTAGTAACCACTTCAATTTTTCCACCGTTTCTGCTATATTTTAAATTGTTTTTTATTTGGATTTTGTAAACTAATGATTAATTTTTCCGATATTCCTGGAATGTTTCGAAAATATTAAATTAGTTATCCAGGTATTCTGTTTTATACAGGATTGACACTAACACTACTATCACCAGGAGGAGTGGTTGGTTGGTTGGTTGGTTGGTAGACATATATATTCAGGTTTGTGTGCTTGGTCAGCGACCCGCTTATAAACCTTCGTCAAGTAAGACAGACACAACAGACAACACACACACATAAGTGGATCCATCTAATTTTTAGAGACAGAGGCCAACTAGAGGATCCCCAGAATTGGCTTGTCACCCCCAGAGGTATTGATTTGGTATGGGAATTTAGAGGACTTTCGGACCCAACAGATTTAACGAGCACGTACTCCGCATATACTTGGTAGGTCTTCAGTGGTACCGGGACTCGATCGCAGGACCTTCCGATCCCGAGACCGAGACGCTGACTAGGCTCACTACGGCCCCGGAGGAGTGGTATTAGTGTCATCAATCATGTATAAAGCTAATTGAGTTGAGTATTATAATACAGGGTGAGGCAAATAAAACCGGCCCCGGTCTAGAGATAGGAATACGCTGAAATGCTTGGCGAGAAAAACTCTTGAAGACGCATGAAAGCTTTCAAGTGGAAATAAAAGATTATTCAAGCGTGCAATGGTTTCACTTGACAAACCTGTTTGCATTGGTTGGATTGGATAGCATCACATTAGAGCTACTCATGGACTATTGGCTAGTCCATATCGTAGTGTGTATTGTATGAAGACGGCTTCTTATGCAATTTTTTTTTGTCTTGCAATCAATTTAGAATGTTTTGTAGTAACAAAAACAAAAAGGTCCGATTCTCTACGATAAATAACAACCGAAATAATCACTAGTGGGAATTTTTTTTGATCAGAGCTCTACAAACCTTGTTTATATTTCATTTCAACTTGCTTTTCAAACCGTAGCGTAGTTGCCGGCAAATAAGTCGCCAAGTGTTTGTTTGGGCTTAATATTGAAGCGATCAATGGCTTCATGTTAGCAAACCTGTTTTTGTATTGGTTTTTGACTTGGCAACATTTCTGTCGTATTCTTATCTCCTCGTTGGGGCCGGTTTTATTTGCTTCACCCTGTATATGTTTCTTCAGCTTTTGACGGAGAGCTCTTACCTGCGCAAAGAGTGCGAGTCTCATGGCCCTCGCACCGAGCAGGAGTACTGGAAATGTCGTCGCGACTCGTTCGGATTTCTTGTCTACCAGTTCCAACTCGAAGAAATCAAACAAATACTCAGGAGGCCGTTGGAATCTATTGCTCACCTAAAAGAGGTAAGATCTGCTTACGATTTCTCTTCAATGCACGAATTTTTTGTTTTAATATGTTAATGTCTAAGATTCTCGATTACATTTAATGGAATCATAACCTGTTGTTGTTTCTAATCTCCCGTTTGTCTGACGAAGTCAGACAATATCAGTGAATCCGTTGACAAGAATGAAGTCTGACACCAGAAGTGGACAGTTGTAAATGTCTTCCCAGTCCAGTTCAAGGCAGTCCAAGATGAGAATCATAACCTTTATTGCATAAAACATTTAAAGAAATATTTGATCTTTTTCAGACAAGTTCTTCAGATAAGTAGAACTAGAAATCATAACCTAGTTCTACTTATCTGAAGAACTTGTCTGAAAAAGATCAAAGGCTATGTCCTCACTACAACAAACGCCACAAAGGCAACAAAAGCAACAAAATTTGGCGACTGCCAAGTGCGCCAAGCAATGCAATAGCATGGTGGCTGACTCTGCCAAGTCGCCAAATTTGTTGCTTTTGTTGCCTTTGTGGCGTTTGATGTCGTAGTGGCCAAATATTTCTTTCAATGTTTTATGCAATAAACTGATCTTCAATCATTGTAACCAATAGAAAATCCATAAACTACTTTATTTATCGGTTGGTGTTGGAAACATTTTGTGAATGCAAGTCAATCGTAATCTGTAAAATGAAGTCATTTTATTATATACTTACACTGCTCAAAACAATTAGGGGAGCACTTTGCGCACTTTAGTTTACCCTTTCAGTTCCAACTTCTTATTTTTTTTATTATAGAAATCTAAAATTTGTAAAATAGATTCATTATGCATCCAGAATGAAATGATAAGAAACAGGGGGAAAAATCTTAATTTTTTAACTAAAATTTAAGGGGGGAAATATTGGAATCATAACTTTTGAATAAATTATTACAATAATTTTTTCAAAATTTTATTTGTAAAAAAAGGTAAAATCAATTTTTAAACATCTAAGAATGCAAGCGTGAAGAATTTAGGGTCAATTTATTTCATAAATTTTTTTGGGAGTGAATTTTATTTTACCATGTTTTTCATATTTTCATTTAATTAAAACAAAGATTAGTTAATTCTTCAAAAGACATGATTCTTCCATCCAACGACAAATAAGTGCGAGCTCAACTTAGTGAGAAAAAAAAATCGGAAGCTGATGATACCAAATGGAATCATTGGGTTGAAAGGGTTTAAACCATGCGTTCCCGTAATTGTTTTGAGCAGTGTATATTACAAATATGTTCCCTGAAAAATTAAGAAGAAATTTTGTGCTTTTGTTTGTTGGATGTATATTTTCATTGTTTCAGAAATGGAAGTCTCTGGACAATCGCGTTCGAAACTCATGGAGGGAGGCCAAAGAGTGTGCTGCTTTTCTGGAGGTTCTGGAGAGATACTGTCAACCTCTTTACAGCAGCAATCCGGTGAGTAAACTCAACGTAATGCTTCTCCATCATTATAAAAGTTACAGTAAATTGAATGCCGATATTATAATTATATGCCAATATTATAATTATATATTGATATAATAATTATATGCCAAAATTATAATTATATGCCAATATTTTAATTATATGCCAATATTTTAATTATATGCCAATATTTTAATTATATGCCAATATTATAATTATATGCCAATATTATAATTATATGCCAATATTATAATTATATGCCAATATTATAATTTTATTCCAATATTATAATTATATGCCAATATTATAATTATATACTGATATAATAATTATGTGCCAATATTATAATTATATACTGATATAATAATTATGTGCCAATATTATAATTATATGCCAATATTATAATTATGTGCCAATATTATAATTATATGCCAATATTATAATTATATGCCAATATTATAATTATATGCCATTATTATAATTATATGCCAATATTATAATTATATGCCAATATTATAATTATATGCCAATATTATAATGATATACTGATATAATAATTATGTGCCAATATTATAATTATATGCCAATATTATAATTATATGCCAATATTATAATTTTATGCCAATATTATAATTATATGCCAATATTATAATTATATGTCATTATTATAATTATATGCCAATATTATAATTATATACTGATATAATAATTATGTGTCAATATTATAATAAACTGCTGTTTTGGGAAAAGTTATGTGATGAAAGACAATCTCTTCAAAGAGGCCTTGCAAAACATTCATTTCTGTGGCTACCTATTTCTTCACGACTTGTTAATAGCAGAGTATCTCTTGCTCTTTTTAAGAAATTGTTTTATAAAACTTTCATCGTTCTTAAATACATTAATATACAATTTTTGCATTTGTGAATTCTATTTTTATGAATTGCTCTCCTTCGTTCGGTTTCTATACTATTGCATTTTTATTTGATGTTTGAAACCACTTTCTCACGTTTGTAAGCCCAGTGGTATAATCTGTGACACACGGGGCGATATTTTGTCTTTCAAATAAACAATATTACAATTAGATAATTTACCAGGAACACTATTTATTAAATAATGAAGTTCATTAAAGTCATTGTACGCTGTTAAAAACAAGGCACTTTGTTTCACCAAAAATATGGTTCCTAGTAGCTGCAACGGTTGCGTGGTGAAACGTTAAACCATATTTTTCGTATTCGGTTGAACCATTTATCAGGTTTTTGTTTCCAGATCCAGAAAAATGGTTCAACAAAACACCGAAAAAAAAGGTGAAACATTTCACCAAACAGCCGTTGCAGCTACTAGGAACCAATATCATGGTGAAAGGAACCAATATCATAGTGAAAGGGACCAATATCATGGTGAAACCAAGCACAAAATTTTTAACAGTGTAACACAATTTTTCCTTTGCAGGAGAAAATATCCAAGAGTCTGCCTGGACTAATCCGAACCCTTCTAACCATTAACACAGTTTCGCAATATTATAACTCGACAGAGAGGATGACATCCGTTCTCACAAAGGTAATATTTCCCTTTATTCCTCAGTGAGTATAGTTTGAAGAAATTGATTGTTTAGTGAGTTACATACAAAAAAAGTTCGATTAAGAAAATCGATTTTTCTAGGAGTCAAGAGAGGGAGAATCAGATTGCTCTAAGAGTCAAGAGGGGGAGAATCAGATTGCTCTAAGAGTCAAGGGGAAGGGGGATATTTATTGCTCTGGTACTTAAAACGGGGATAATAGGATAGGTTTTCTACGTTGGTAGAACCATTGAGAAGAAAATCTTGTTACTATACCATTATTCAGAAATGCCACATTTCTATTCCTTGAGAAAATATAGATACAGATAATATAGTCGTGGCGGCACCCCATGCGAGAGTCGATGCTCCATGTAGGACCTCAATCAAGTATGGGAAATTCAATTGCTGTAGGAGTCACAAAGGAATAATCTAATGGCTTTAGGTGTCAAGATGGAGATAATCGATTGCTCTAGGATTCCAGCGGGGAAAAAATCGCTCTTTTATAGCTCCAGGAGTAAAGGGGGATACTAGAATTGCTTACGGCGTAATTAAAGGAAAAATTGGATAGCTCTAGGAAGAAAAAAAAAGCGGATAATAGATTGTTCTAAGAGTCAAGTGGAAGGAAGGCAATTGTGCTGTATAAGTGAAGATGGAGACAATCGGATCATATTACCTCGTTGCCGCGACTCTTTCTAAGTTAGTGGAAGAATAGCCGTAACTAAGGGGGGGGGGGGGGTGAGAAGCCCCCAGTTGATAAGTTTCTTACGAAAGGGTCCATTTTTCGGCCACGCTGTTAAATCGCCCAAAAAGGCCGCATCTTTTTACTTTTTTTAAACGTTTCACTTATTTTCAAAACAAGAATTTTAGTTTGTCAATTAAATACTAAATTGGTATATATATTTATATTCAACTTCCCCTTCAATACATTTTTAAACGTCCATTTTGCCCAACACAACCATGTGTATGCGCCCCCTGTCATGCAACCAGGGAGCTCTTAAACTCAGTATGGAAGACAACGACTTGCATCGTTCAAAAATCAGAGGGCTTCGAGCCCGCCAGAGGGAGAAGCGCCGCCCACCCCCCCCTCCTATGAAGGTCGTGATCGCAAGACGCCTTCTAGTTAAAAACTCAATTTCGACCGACATGACATTGTTTAGAAAAAGACTAAAGGGTAATTCCACGCTAATCATCAAAACCAACCATGTTTCCTTTTCTCAATTCGACTGAGTTGACATAGGTTGCTCAGCTGAAGAACGGTGTTTAATATTCAGTTTCCTACAGTCTCAACTAGCATCATGTTTGCAACACATGTTTTTTCATTGGGCCGAATTTATGCAGCGCAAATAGCAACTTGAAAAGAGTAGCATTGTTATTTGTTCTTTCATCACGTAACAAACCAAAAATGCATCGGGGTCAAATAAGGATTAGCAACAAAAAGAATCTCTTCAATCCAACCACCACACCAGAATAACACGTTACATCCCTTGGGGGTGCGTTAATGGTGAGTCGATGGTTTCGGTGGAAATTTTTAGTTCGTTTGATATCGAACTAAGGTGGAACCGCTAAGAAGTGCAGGGTAAAAACTTCTGCTTATCTTCTACCTCTGATTTTGTAGAACTTAGTAAGCCCAGACCTGTCAAGTTGTTTTTTTAATTGGAAAATGGCACCCAGCATACCCGTTTGACATGACTGAGTACGTTCCTTTTGGTGAATTCAGCGTTGATCCACAAGTTCCCTTCTGTTCTGTACAGATTATTTTTGGCTTGCCTTCTTTCTAGTAAATTCAATTGCTGACCAATTCTTCTGTTTAAAGGTAACTAATGATTGTTTATTGTTGTCATAATCGTTTTATTTGAAACTATTTTAACTGGATAATTGTTAATGTGACCAGATGTCCCGATTTTGGCGGGACAATCCCGCTTTCTGTCTCACTGTCCCGAAGACAAAATGTTCCGCCTAAACGTCCCGATTTGATGTTATTGCCCCGCTAAGTACTGAAAAACAGAATTTATAAATCAAATACTTTAATGAAATTCTAACGGTATTTCATGCTTATCTTTTTAATAAAATATTTTTTCTGTAGACATCATTTATAAGTTAGAAGTATAATAATAATACACACTTAAGAAATTTGAGAAGCTCTGTATTATTATATTTGATTACTCGGTATAATGGAACTATTTTTTAGTTAATTTTCAGTCTTTAGTAGTTTAGTATAAGCAAAATATTTTGTTTATATTTGCTGAAATTTGAGGAAATTAGCTAAAAAAAAAACTTCAGTAGCGAAAATATTGTATGCATGTTATGTCAAAAATGCAAATTTTTGCAAAGTACTATTTAATTAACTTCTACAAGGTCCATTTAATTATAAAGCCAATAATTTGTAGGTGTAAATTTACCATAACTAATTCGGTGTTGATATTTTCAAATTAGGTTAATTCACTTTGAATCAATTTACACATTAATTGTTAAACAATTAAATTCATTCAAGTCATTAATAATTATTTAATTTTTAATTAAAAATTATTTCATTAGTAATTTATTAATGATGTAAATAGTAATTAATAATTGTTTCATTATTAATTAAAAATGGTTTAATTAGTAATTAATAGAAATTTATAACTTTGATTAGAAAGTTAAATTAATTCATAAGTACTAATTAATGTAATTAGCCGTTAATAATGATTCATAACTGACGAGGCTCCAAAAAAATTTGAGAGGGCGCCAAAATGTGGTCCTCCCCCCCAATAAAATGTCCAAGTTACGGCCCTGGTTAGTGGGAACGAATAAAAAAAAAACCTCTAGTAACTAAGGGAGGGGGGGGCTGAGAAGCCCAGTTGATAAGGTGTTTGCCTTGCAGGCGAAAGGTTCATTTTTCAGGTCCACGCATTGTCAAAATAAGTTCCGACCCATAAACGGGCCATGCAGCCTACTCACGAGTCGACTCATCACTTGACTGTGGTTCTAAATTAAAACGTCTGTCGCTAATAGCCAACGTGTAGCTGTATTGCAAAGACCCTAACCAGAATTTTACAGATAGTTGAGTCAATGATACCTCAACATATTATCATAAACGTTAAGGCGGTATTACCTATATGGGTGTGATAATTCAACCTAGCCCTGACCCACTAGTAACAATATCATTATTTACAACCTCAACACTTTCTCTCCCTTTCAGATCACTAACCAGATGATCCAGTCATGCCGCCGCCACCTGTCGTGCGAAGGCCGGCGCTCCGTGTGGGACCAACCTCAACACGTTATCCGCGCCAAGATCAACGCTTGCATCTCTCTCAACGAGGAGTATCAGAGGTGCTTCGAGCGGGCGCGCCAAGAGGGCGAGAAAGGCGCCGCGCCGACGGCCGCCCCTCTTCACTTTTGTGAAGTGTTCGTGTTCGGCAAGTTTGACGCCTTCTGCAGTCGCCTCAAGAAGATTCTCAAGTTGTGCGAGTGCGTCGCTGAGCATGAGGGCATTGTTGGGTGCAGGCAAGAAGGTGAGAGCTAAAGGGCACATCACAAGGACGCTCATTCATTCAACACCCAAACCAACTCGATCTTCAACTTTTATCTCAAATTCGACTTCGAGTTGGACATAGGGTTGCCAGCTTCGAATGAACGGTTGTACGCATATATTCTATTTTCTAGCAGTCATAAATAGACATCATGTTTTCCGCAAAACTATGTTTGTTCATCAATATTGCCTGAATTTATGCATGCGCAAAATCAGCAATTGAAAAAGGAGTAGCATCTTTAAAATAATGGTATCTCATCACTGTAACAAAGCAATAACACATGCATCTGGTAGGTTCAAATAGTATGTTGGATTAGCCAGGCTGTGTGGTGTTGAAGACGTTGAAGATATCTTCTTCAATCACAACTTCCATAGCAGACTGCAGATTACATCCAACTTTGGGGTTGTGCGTTGAAGATGGTTGAGTTGAGGTTTGGGTTGGAGAATTTTCGTTCGTGTGTGATATACACTTAAGGGTTGGCAATCCGCGTATTTTTTTTAGTAAGTGCAGGGTACAAAACTTCTGCTTATCTATCTACCCTCAGATCTTTATAGAACTTAGTAAGCCCAGTACGAGCTGCCACATTGAATTAATATTTTAAGGAGTAGGTAGGCTAAAAGTGGCACCAAACAGCAATACTCCAACAAGTTTGACTAATTAGCTAGTTTTCCGAATTCGCTTGATTTGGTGAATTTACAGCGGTGATCTCACAACGTTCTATCTGTCTCTGTAACAGAATTCTGCTTTTGGGCTTGCCTTCAAAGCGGTTTTGAGTAAATCAAAGGGTTTGCTTGATTTTCAATCTGAACTCTTCATACCATGTCGTCTTACTCGTCTCGTAAATGTGACGAATTGATTGAATGATAAAATCGCACACAAAACACATTTTATTTATACTTTTTTGATTTTTCCTTTTGTTCTTCCCACAATTAAGTACTGGACGAGCTTCCCTTCTCTCTGGAGGACTCGATCATCAAGATGAAGGGCAAGGACTACGATTTCCTCGACCACAGGGACGTGCACTTTGACGAGGACTTTGCCGAGGTCGTCAAAGTCTCCGAAGAGATACAGGTGCTTGACTTTACAATTTCTTATATTAAAAAATCAAACCATTTTTACAAGGTTTAAGGTTTTTTTGTACTTACAATATGCTCTTGGCGACGAGCTTCAGACTGATCGACCAGTATTTCTTAATACTGAACAACTGAGTGACTATCAAAAGGGCATAGTTGAGACTCTGAACGTACTCAACCTGGAAGTACTAAATCACGATATCTGTATACATTATTTTTGTAAAAGTTAATAGATAATTTAATTCATAAAAGCAACTTACATAATTTACCTCCTAGTATGTATTTTTTTTATAGTTTTTTAAAATATACTCGAACGATTAACTATTGTTTTATTAGCGCTTTCTTTAACTAAAAATGGTTTGTTATTGAATTCGTCTGAAGAAAATCCTCTTTTTAATGCACCACTACAAAAAAAATTCAAAATACACTAGTTCTAATATTTTATATATTATCTGTTATTATTCCTACCAGAGGAGCGTTCGCAGCGCCTACGACGATGAGTTCTCTGCTGTCCGGTCCACCGTTCTGTCCCTTCAGTTCCTGGACCGGATGTCCGATGTCCTGCCGGGCGTCAGACTTCAGGACAAGTACTCTCAGGTGCTGAGAGACTTCAAAAGGGAGCTTGAAGAGGTCCGCCAGCTGTTCGGAAAGAAGAAGGGAGACCCTGCTTTGCCAAGGCATCACCCTCCCATTGCAGGTGGGTTAATATCTTAAGTTATGGCAAATGAACAATTCAAATGGTAAAGAGCATGGTTTGTTGTAGGGTAGAAGACAATGTTTGACGCAGATGTGACTAATTTGGGTGAATTATCTGCTGGATGATTTGTTTGTAGCTGTGGCGTCATCAAAGTCGTGGCCGTTCCAGTTGTCTATTGTAATGCTCATTTATGTGCCTTAATAAAGAGATATATTTAGGTACAGAAGATAGATCAATGAATATCCATCCAGCTTTTATTCAAGAAAACAGATCCTCAGGGCGTTGAGAAAGATAGGTGTAGAAGTAGCTCGACCCATGTGTCATCTAGCTAAAACGTAATAACGTACAGAGAAACACGACTGGCAGCTTTTCGGGCAAGAACAAGAGAAACTCTCCCACAGAAGTATAGCTAAATGTATCTGTAATCTAGACACAGGACAACACTTCCAGTTTCTGAAGAACTGAAGGTTGCTTTCGGCAAGAAACATGTCATCACTAGTACAGGCATCATTCACTGGGTCGCATGTTAGCCTCAGGGTGGATGGTGACTAAGTCTCAAAGCCCATCTGGATGCAGGACAAGAACTAGGAACAGCGGCACATTTTGCAACAAGAGAAAATAAACGTAATATCATGCCCAAACCAGTTTAAAATTGCCCACTTCTTTGACAGTCCTGTAGTGTCACTTCTCCATGAAATTTGCACATTTTAACACGTTCACGTCGGTGTGACCTACCGGCGGGTCACACTTGACTGTTCCGTGGGGTGGTGTGACCCACTAGTGGGTCACGCTTAACTATCTCGTGAGGCGGCGCGCATCACAGGTGAGTCACTTGTTTTCAGAAAAGAAGCGTTAAAGAATAAGTTTATTTTATTTTTTCTCAACATTATTTATAAAAATATTGAGTATTACAAACATTAACATTCAATATTTTTAATTGATAACAATTATTTATTTATACCTATGCAACGTTTCAAAACATTCAAAACATAATGCGGGAAGGCCTTTACAACGCTTACAATATGTCGTTAATTTGTATTTACTTTTTTTTCGCGGCATATAATCTACCTTGGATTTTTGACAATGTTTGTAACATTCTTTACATCGTTTTCTTGTGTTTCTGGCAGCCCCTTTGAATGATTGTAGAAAATGTGTACGTTTTCTTCGACGGATTTCTCTTTTCAATGTCAGCTTCTTCGATTTCTCTATGATGATCTTTGATCAAAAGATGATCGATAATTTGTTCTCGAAGAACTGTTGCAATCTCTCTCGCATTTAGCGTGTTCGAAGCCTCGAACTGTTGTGTTGCGATCTCGCATTAGACGCTTTCGAACTCGCAAAGTGTTGCCCCGCCCCACGAAGCGTAAGGACATAAGAAGCCCCGCCTCAAGCGGAAAAACGAAGATATTTGCCCCGGCGTGAACGTGTTAAGGGTTTTTATGTAGTCAAGCAGCTAACAATTCCGACAAATAAAGTTGAACAATTCAAACTAAATTATGGGATATTTTGTGGTGCAGTTGGTTTCTAATAAATATATTTTTGAACCAGGGAGGATCAACTGGTGCAGACAGCTTCGTCGTCGCGTCGAGGACCCTCTGAAAGTTCTGTTGGAGCGTTGTGATGTCCTGGATTCGGACCAGGGCAAGAAGGCTGTGCAAAAGTACAACAAGTTCAGAGAAGAACTCATCAAGTACGAGAGCAAGGCACACAAACGATGGTTTCAGGAGGTGAGTTAAACTTTGAAGGATTCCTAAAACACAAGAAGTATACAATAGTTTTGTAGTATATATAGTAGCAAAGTATGCATATATATTTGTGTAATATGTGCGTCTTTAAAAACGTTTAACTACTGTGAGAGAAATATTTGTATTTGTAAAATATAAGTCTGTCAATAAGTAGTATATAATTGTTAACTCAGAGTATGATGAATGAAAAATTATCATGAACTTTTGTAAGTTAGTTCGACTTTGCTAGGTGCATTATCTTTTTGTGTTAAGTCCGTGACCCCCATTCACAGTATTTAAATGTTAAACTAGTAAAATATTGAGGAGCATGCATGTGGGCTTATTTTTATCGAGGCGTAGTGGTCTTCGATCTTTTTGATCAATCGATTAAATCGATCTTCTTGATTGCAGGCTTCTCTGCTTGGTCCGTGTCTACTGGCCACCCTCCTTCATCTGGATACTGACAGTGGTGAGCTGGTTCTAAACGCGAACGAGCCATTATTCGAGTTGATCAGGGAAACTGATTTACTTATCCAAATGGGCTTTGACGTGCCTCCCATCGCCCGTACCGCCCTGGATCAGCAACAGAAGCTTAGCCAGCACAAGACGCGGCTCCAGGTAAGCTTATTTAAGGGTTTCAACCTATGTCTTTAAGATTGTGGTCTTCTTTGAGCAGGGGCCACTGGCCGTGTACATAAAAATTAATTGAAATATTTTTGAAAGTTCAGTGATTGCAATCGCCCAGAATCGACACCCATACCATTTAGAGTGTTTAGACTTACCGATAAAACAGGATGTACTGGCAGTTTCATTTAATTGTCACAGTTTCGGAATAGTCATTAGCTTTGGGTAGTTTGGCTATTTTCTTTACGATTTTCCTGTTTCAGGTGCTTTTGTTATTGCAATCTCAAGGTATTCTCCCGATAAATTACTTGTTGGAACATAGTTAAATAAGGATAGCTAAACAAGCAGTACCAAATGCAATAAAATCCTCTTAATAGACAATTGTGGACAGTTTGCGGCATTTAACGTTTTCCTTTTCTAATGGGTAGCTTAGGAATATAATAGTAAATTTTTTGTATAAAATTTTATGTCGGCATCAATAAATTACTTATTAGAACATCGAAGAGTAGGTAAATAAGAAGGAGTGAAAAGTAATAAAACCATTATACTAGACAGTTTTGCACGGCTTTTCAGTATTCGTCACTTTTCCATTTCTAACCTTAAGTATCTTAGGACTCTAATACGTACCTTTTTTCTCGAAACTCTTACGCTGACACTGATAAACAATTTATTGGAATATTGTTAACGAAGCGTGCTAAACAAGCAAAAGCAAAAAGCAATAAAACCATCCCACTGTAAAGTTTGGGACGGTTTCCGGCATTGACATTCTCTTTATAGCATTAGGTAGCTTATGACTCTAAAACTAACATTTCTTAATTAGAAACTTTTACGCCGGCACCGCCAACTGCGGCACCTCCCACGAGAGGAGCTCCTCCCTTTGCTGGACATTCACCAAGAGGTGCTGGAAGAGGTTCTGAGGCCAGGAGCCCAGGCCATCACCTGGTCCAGCCTCAATGCAGCAAAATATCTCGACGATTTTGAGAAGGCCCTGGAACATGTGGAAACCCTATTTGACAGGCAAGCCATAAATGTTACAATGTCGGCTGTATGGGTCGGCTTTAAGCTTCTAATGAAGAGGAACATGAACTGTAGAGATTATATTTTAAAAACCTGTATAGCGCACAATGGAAAGATGATTAGTAGGACAGCGGGAACTTTCTGTTGTCCTACTAATCCTGGTTCTGATTTTTTTAAAAAAAAAAGCAAGGCCTAGACACCAGATAGGGCTGTGAAGCTCGGGTTCATCCAATCAATTTTTAAGGTGATCCCCAATATGGTACATACAATTTACTTGATTTGTTGAAACTAATTTTACATGGAATTATTTTTGTGTTTTAATGTTCTTTGAATTTATTCAAATTGAGTCCATGATAGTGTGATGTTTTCCGAAACCCATTCATCTTTGATCAGGAAGTATTGAAAATAAGGTCCTAAGTTATATTTAAGGCGGCGACATTGTATTAGGGCCATGAATAAAAGACTGGCTTCCATAGTACTGAAGCCCGAATAGGGCCCTGTTAAGAATCCTTAATTTCAAAAAAAGTTTGCTTAATTCTAATTAGCTCACTTCGAACAAGAGGGGTACTGGACATTTAACGCGCGCATATTAAAAAAATGAAGATGTCGAAACTCTCCGATGCCTTCATTTGTTCTTCTTTAGATTGCGGAAGAAAAAAGGATGCCTTCCTCAGCACTGATGTCTTGGTTGGTTGGTTGGTAGACATATATATTCAGGTTTGTGTGCTTGGTCAGAGACCCGCTTATAAACCTTCGTCAAGTAAGACAGACACAACAGACAACACACACATAAGTGAATCCATCTAATTTTTAGAGACAGAGGCCAACTAGAGGATCCCAGAATTGGCTTGTCACCCCCAGAGGTATTGATTTGGTATGGGAACTTGGAGGACTTTCGGACCCAACAGATTTAACGAGCACGTACTCCGCATATACTCGACAAACACAAACATCCATGCCTTACCGGGATTCGAACCCGAACCCGGCAAAGGCTACAAAGGCTCCAAGGCTCAGCTTCAAGCTCCAAGGCTGTCGAAAAGGCTTAAAGGCTCTAAAGGCTAGTCCACGTTGCGTCGCCGGGTCGGCCTGATGTCTTTATAGGGCCCTGTTAAAGAAGCGTAACTGAAAAGTTTACGTTTCTTCTTATTCTAATTAGCTCGTTTTAAACAAGATTGGTACTGGACAATTAAAAATAGGCAAGCCCGGAGCGACAAGACTAAACACAGGACATGTGAACATTCGCCAAACACCACCACCCTTCCTCAAGAAGTTACGAAGCATTTTAATCTCGGATGTTTGTACACTGACATGTCAAACATGACATGACAATAGCAACTAAGCGACAGACTACCCACGGACATTGAACCATTGCAACACACCTCTTCTCAGAGTTCCGAAAGCATTTAACCTCGAATTGTTGTGTCCCCTTGACATGTCAAACCATGGCATGACAAAGCTTGGCAAACCCGGAACGACAGGACTAAGCCACAGGAACATTCGCCAAACACCACCACCCTTCCTCCCAGAAGTTACCGAAACATTTTTAATCCTCGGTAATTGGTTTTGTGTACCCACTTGACATGTCAAACCAAACCAATCGCTAAAGAAACGAAAATGCATTCAGTAACGTCTTGGAGGAAAAGTGGCGATTTTTGGCGAGGGTTCACATATCCTGTAACTGGTCCTGTCCCACCGTGTGTGCCTGGCTTTTACACGCGCAAATAAAGATGTCCAAAGTCATTGATGTCTTCATTCGCTTATCTTCAGGTTGTGTAAAATTCTGAACCACCGTGTGGACGAGACGATGTCGCAGGTGGCCGAGGTCGAACTGTGTCCCATGCCTCCTGAGCAGCCGGTCACCATCCAGGCTTTCTCGGCTGCACTCTCGGTCAGTACTCGACTCTCATATATACGTGTCCACTTTTAACTTAACCACTTTTGTACTGAAACATCAACACACAGGATGTAGAAATTTTTCTAAGCATAGAAAACAAAAGTGATTTAAGTCAAATGTGAACTTGTCTGGTTTTGAAACTAGACTACTCGTATATGGTTTCTAAATCATCAACAGTATTTTTAAAAACTTATTTTGTATCACATAAAGAAGAACGGGAGAGGCATCTGTGTCTCCAAACCAAAGTCTTTCCTCAGTGTTAATCTAATGGAAAAAAGAATTTTCTATACCAAATTCCTCCTACGGTATTGAATATTTTTACAAACGGTTTTTTATATGATAATTGTAGCTAGCTTATAGGGTTCTATAATACCACTTTTTAAAATTGGTTCGAATACCTTTTTTTATTTTTAATAAAAAATTTTATAACAAAAAATTCGAACCAATTTTATTGGAATTATAGAGCCATTTAACCCTTTATGCACCGAATTAAGTTTTAATTTTAATAATTTTTTAAAAATATTTTTTGGTTTTGATAACTAAAATAAAGAGTTTAGAAAGATTTTATTTGACCATCACAAACTTTAATGAGCTAAAACCGAACATATCAATCAACAAGTTCCATCTTTCTCCGTTTTATCCGAATTGAACTTATAAAATCACCCATTTAAAAAATATCCAATGAAGCCGGAGTATTTGGCTGGGAAAAATATTTTTGTCATTGGGTTAACACAGAGAGAAGACTTAGGTTTGGTGTGACCCGGCTAATTCCATTAATATAATATCCTGCATATCAGAGATACAATGTTTAAAATTAACTTTTGTTAGCATAACACTATTGACTGTTCCACAATGCGTTTGCGGTTTTTTTTTCCATTCAGGCCTCAGCAGCAGAGGGTGGTGATTTCTTGAACAAACGGAGCCACGCAGTGGAAGATGCTGTACAGGAAGTCATCGAGGTGTTTGTGAAGGAAAGCCACTTTACAGACGCAGAAGAGAAATGTAAGTTAGGCGAACACCGAATGAGGAAGTTCAGCATTTTGGTGTAATTTAATCAGAGTACGTAGACATGACAAAAAGAAATCAGATTGTTGAGAAACTCTTAAATCCTAAATATTTCTTCATTTTGTGAAATATTTACTTATGTTATGCGATAATCAAAAGTAAGGGATTTGAAAAGCCTTCAAAAATATGAAAGGCTGATGACGTAGCTTGTGCCCAAGTTGTTGAGTGGTCCTGTACTTTTTAAATGCGTCGTATGCACTAGGAGAGATAGGCAAGCGTGCCGAAAGCAGTACTGTGGGGTCTGGGGAACCACTTATAATTGCGTCAATTTTTGACGGTTTTTCATAACTTGCACATTATTTTTATTTCGTAATTTCGTTCCTTATATGATTTTAGATGAAATTTTTCTTCTAAAATACAACAAAAAAATAAAAAGTGTAGAACTACGTCATTTCATACTCTTAACGTCAAACTTTTCACACAAAAATTATAAACGTAACAAATATAAAGTTCGTTACAATAATACATTTCCACATAAATACAAACATGTGGTTGGTTGGTTGGTTGGTTGGTTGGTCGATTGACATATATATTTCGGTTTGGTTTGTGTGCTTGATCATTGGAGATGTGAAAATGTTGTAAGCTAAAGACAGCTATGGTAACTTGTTTATTAATTTATTTTCTAATTAAACGAAAATTTAATTAAATCGAAACGATATTCTTTCTTAACCAACCAACCACATCTCCAATACACACATAGTTCTTTTTTGCTTAACTTGTTGTCCGAGGACGATTGTAGCGCCATCTCACGCCGCCCGATGCGTGGGACAAAGTCTGAACTTGATAAAGACATTTAAAGCGTCTGGGAAAAGTTTCGGCCGACGGAGAGTGTCTGGGAAATTTATTATTAACTTTTAACATTATTTTCTAAAACATACGTAAAAATCAGCCTTTAGAAAATGACTTAAGTTAACTTATAATTTACCTACTTTTTACACCCGATACCTGTAAATTGGCCGTCGGTTCACTCTAGCACCGAACCTAATCCAAAACATTTCATCCTTTAGAAAATGACTTAGATCTGGGGGCCCTGGGCTCTCGCTCTATTTAATTTATTAAAAACTACTTTTCCCTCAGCCAAGCAACAAAAGAAAAAGATCAACGAAGTTTCAATCGGGCTCCAGTACCAGTGCAGTAAGAAATTACTAGAAAGCGTCATCACTTCAATTTGTGACTCTTTGGAAACGCTCCTCTACAGTACATCGCACAATGGTATATATAATTGATTGAACTAAATACCTTATTGAGGTAGTTATTTTATCCTTCTGTAGTGCATGCTGTTGCTATTCGGCAATATAATCCATCTTAATGACTTTAAAATATTGTTGATGTGCGGCAACTTAAGCAATTTGTCATCTATTGAAAGACATGTTGATGCTTAGATTGAAAAAGTTAACTATTTAAAGAAAATAATGATTTCATGTTGCATTCAATTGTAAGGTAATGTAATCGTTTCCAGCTGCACATTTCTAGCCTCGACTTTACACAGCCATAAGCTCGTAATTGACCTGGTCAAGTGACAGTCGACACTGAGCGCACCCAACGAAATTAGCGACATGTACGCTAACGCCGTCGGGACTTTTGACTCCACAGATTAAGAGCACGTTGTCCCGTTGACTCGGCCCATCCATATGATGATGTTTTACTATTTCCAGCACGATCCGATTATAGATGACTGCATAGTGGGATCGACCCACTCCTGAGAAGGTTAATCTCTAGCTGATGCCAACCCTGGCCACGCGGGCCCTGCCATTCAATTTATGATATTAAAGCTACAACTTCCCCATTTATGCACGTTCCAAATCTAAGTCGATAATGATGTCAATGTTTTAAGTTTTAGATAATTTTGTTCCAGAGCAAAGAGATTTTTTTAAGCACATTTCCCGTATGACTGTAAAAGATTCAAAATATGTTTTTTTGAGTAAAAATAAAATATCGTGCATTAGAGGGCTTATTGTAAAGCCACTGTTTTCATGGAAAATGATTGATCCCTAATTTTGGAGAATTGTCACTAACACCCTCACGTAAATGAAATTAAAGGCGAAACTCTACTTACATTACTAGTACTATAAAATTAAATGTGCCTTCTAGAGTTACACGTAATAGTTGTTTGTTTTATTTGAATTCTAATCGGAATAATTGTATTTTAAATTTTTGTCTATATAAATTTTATAAAACTTATAACAGTGTGGTCTGAGGAACTGGATATATTTTGTATGCTTAAATGTTTTTTAAAGCTAATTGTCGGAGGCTATTCTCTTTGTAATGTTTTTCTTTTTTTTGTGTGTGTGTTTTTGTTGTTTTTCATTGTCTTTTATGATGTGCATTGTAATTGAATTTTTTCTGTTATGTGCATATGAAACAAATAAATAAATTGAACTGAAACGCAATCCGAACGATATGCCTGCGAATGGGTGGAGTTACGAAAATTTTGCGCGTTTCCAAATAGAACTAGTTCGAGTTCGAAAGACGTCACATAACGATTGGTCTCGGACCATTCGAGCAATCGCGCGCGCGCTGTTTGTTTACTTTTAAGACACTCAATACTTGTGAAAAATGTCAGGCCCAATATTTTTCAACAAGAAAAAAAGGAAATCAGGTGCCCGAATTCGAAGCGTTTCAGTCCAGTTTCACCATAAAATGTCTTTACTTTTTACCAAAATAAAATAAATTAGTTGATTTAACCCTTTCAGTAACAATGAAAATTTGGCATCATCATTTTAGAATATTTTATCTGATCGTCTATAGCCATATAATGATATCAAAAATCACATCATTCGATTCTTCAAACTTTGTTCTATTAGAAAATATTTTTTTAGTAATCCCAATAGATGTCAGCCCTATTATTTTTTTTAATTATGATCAGAAACATGATGAGGCCAAATGGCACCATTGGGACTGAAAGGGTTTAGAACGCATATTTGATTGGCGACACAAGCAATTTGTTTGTTATATATTACACGATATTTGGCGTATCTACGACGTCACCGTAGGCGTGGCCATTCCAGTCGTTCATCGAGGTTGTTCTTATTTGCAGAGAAGGACATCGGTCAGTGGTTCAAGATGGAGGCGTGTCTGGAGGGGCGTGACCTACGAATGGTGCCCTCTGTCGAAGAAGTTCAAGACGCCCTCAACAGGGCGGCCTTTGACATCATATCCGCCTCCAAGCAGATCAACCAGTGGCAGTACAAAGTAATAATCTGGCGATAATTTTAAATACATTTTATAGATGGTTTCGAATTTAAGGATAATCGCGAAACTTGTAAGATGCTTGCATGCGCAACGATTTTCCCTTATTTTCTTTTTCCAACGCCAGTTCTTAATCATATCAAATTAAATTTGAATTTGATTAAAAAAAAGGTATCTTAAAAGAAAGGGTAGAAGAGCGATACTTTAAAGTTGATTAAGAACGGCAAAATCCCACCTCAGACTAGGATTCTTTGAATTCTAAATTATTTATAGAATAAGGGTAAGAGAGAATACTTTGAAGGGGGACAATTTACAATTTTAAAGCAAAAGTAATGCGAGTTAAAAGCTAAAGTGGGTCGCATTTGATTTGTGTAACAATTTTCAAGAAATGTTTTTTTCTACAATCTTTTAAGCCTAATTGTGTTTTATACGATTCAAAAAGATAGTTTGAATTGAAATGCACACGAAATAAATGAAGGCATAATGTGGATGCTTTTTTAAGGAACCAGACGATGTTGTGCCAGCAAAACAAGAAGTTAAACGAGAAGAGACTCAAACGAGTTTCCTTGTCAAAAGTTACAGCAAGTCAGACTCTTCAATCTCTGGCCAGACTCTGTACAGGCAGCTGTCCGAGGACAAAGAAGTGCTGCAGATTTACGGTGCCATCCAGACTTGCCTTAAAAACACAAAATTAGTAAGTGCGGTATTTTTGTTGCATGATAGTGATATGTATTAAGGGCCATATCACACGAGCGATTTCTCCAACCCAACCCTCAATTCAACCATATCTTCGACTCAAACTGGTTAAGATCTCGGTCTCGGGATCGGAAGGTCCCGCGATCGAGTCTCGACACCTCTGACGACCCACCGAGTATATGCGGAGTACGTGCTCGTTAAATCTGTTGGGTCCGAAAGTCCTGTGATCGGTTATTGCGCAGTTTACCACGGGTACAGGTCCCTGGAGACTATTTCCCTCCCCTTCAGGGACATGTCTATATTGTGGAGGTGGTGATAGATGGCAGCATCTGTCTTGTATGTGTGTGTATGTCGTGTCCGTCCTTCTTGACGAAGGTTTCTAAGCGGGTCTTTGTGAACAAGCACACAAGCCTGAAAATATGTCTACCAACCAACCAAATGGATGTAATCTGCTATGGAAGTTATACGTCAACCTCACACGATCTGGTTGATTCAACCAAGTATTTGAATCAATCAAATGCAATAGTAATGTACCATCAAATTGCTGCTTACGTCACAGCGAAGATATCATTTCATCATTTCAGTCGTTTTAGAGAACGTGTGTGTGTAGAGTCCAACTTTGATGAGAAAATATAAATTTTCCCCAAACATGAGGATGGAGTTTTATTTATGACTTCCCGAAAATAGAATAGTTGAGCAACCGTTTATTCTACAGGCAACCCTATGTCTAACTTCACGCAGTCAAAATTGAGATAAAATTAGAAGATAGAGTTGAGTTGAGGATTAGGGGTATAATAAATGAGGGTCCATCTCGCTATATCTAGAGTCCAATCTTAGTCATCTAAATGCAAAAGCCTCTTTCTCTCTCTGTATGCAGGAATTAGATGCTTGCCTGGACGTATTCGCAAAGTACTCGCACTTGTGGATGAAGTCTAGAGGAGAGGAGGTTCGCGAGTTCTCGTCGAGTAAGAAAGAACTTGTGGATTTTGAGGACAGGATCAAGTTCTACCTGGGAGTCAAGAAAGACATAGATGTGGAGGACAATGAAGCCATCGTGGGATGCATACGACTTTCCATAGGTGAGTAAGATCCTTTTGATGATTATTCTTGTCTGAATTTGAAATACGGCATCGACGAAAAAAATATTCCCCTGTCAAGTTTGATATCGAGATTAAAATATGTTTACAGTACCTTGTCACGCAAAATCTTCTCCGGATTGTATAGAAAATGAACATATTTCACGTCTTGAGGCAAAAGTTTCACAGGAATGAAAAATAAATTTTCATTAAAGTATACTAAATAATAAGCTACTTTACTGATACTTAAATACTACTAAAGTTCTAATGGGAAAAACAAGATTCTTACAGTAAAGATCTTCAAACCGTTTCTACACTAATTTATACAGTAGGTAAGAAAAAAAATCGAAACAACACCAGTAATAATTTAAGCTATCTAAAAGCAAAATGATCTATTTTTCCTTAATATTTTTCGCAAATTTTATTAAATTTTTATCGTCCTGCTCCGATTTATTTGTTAAGTTGAAGAATAATTAAATAATTGAATTAATAAGGAAATTAATGAAACTTCAAACTGCATTAAAAAAAATAAGAAAGTAAAATTAAAACTAGAAATTGTTTGCAAAAGTAGCCTTGCGCGCTTTCTTGTTAGATAATTATAAAGCAATCCAAAGAATCAAAATTGTGCACATTTAAGACGTCATTCCAAACTAGAATTACATGAAAATATTTTTTGCTTCAAATATATTTAAATAAATAAAGTTTCTCATGTCATTGTTGATTTGGCCAACAGTATTTAAATGACTCAAAATTGAATTCAAATGCTAAATTTAACTGGGAAATTCCCCGCAGATAGTAGATTTATGTCACAGTTAACCTGACCAAGTCCCAATTTGTACGGATTATCACATTAGATGACCCTGAGGACAAAAATTTAGAAAGTTGGGTATTTAGGTCATAGCTTTCTAACAAAAAAGAATTTTAAGTATCCGATGATTAAACCGATTTGGAAGGCGGGTAAAGACAGACAGAAAACGGAAGACAGTGCGGACAGGAAGACGGACAATACATATCGAACAGACAGACATTACCGAAAGAAGCATTCCAGACACGATGGACATCAACCGCATTTTCAATACCTACAGTGATTTAAATGACTCAAAATTGTGAATTTCAATGCTAATTCAAGGGAATTCCGCCGAAAGATAGTAGATTTATGTCCGCCCGGGCAGTACAGACAGACGGACAAAAAGTATGAACATTGGGTATCGTGGGTTATAGACTTTCTAACAAAAAAAGAATTTTTAGATCCGATGATTAGAACTGATTTTGGAAAGGGGGGACGGAACGTGTAAGTTTGTACGAGAATGTACAGACCGACAAAATCGACCGATGTCAATACCTACTTTTTACATTTTTAATTCTTCGAATTAGAAAAAGAAAGTAGGTAAATAAAGTTCCGATTGTGTGTGATTGAGTCTGCGCTTAAGTGACATATTATCCATGTAGTGGGCGGAGCTTATCATGTCATACCATCGAAGCCATGAAACAGCGAAACCACCAATGAAATCCGGGAATGAAAGTTGGAGAATTCTGCGTCACGTAAACATGCGGATCAATATTTGAATTACATCAACCTACACTATAAAAAATAGTGAACGTTATTCCGTAAACATGAAGGAAGATGTCCAAATGTGCTTCCGTCGTGTGTACGAATTAACGTTGAGAACGGTACACTGCAAAATCAAAGCTTTATCGCTTTTAATTAGATAAAATTTTAAGTATGCCAAGCATTAGCAGCAAGTTAGAAAATATTCTGCCTAATACAGCGAAATTAAGCGAAATCGGAATTATTTGGAGAGCAATTTAACTTGATTTACAAACAGAAAAAACAGTATTTCTTAGTGAAAGTAAAGTATGTACACAACATTCGTTTTAGTAAAGTAAGAAAATATTTTCCAAAACAAGTGTTATTCCAGAAGGACCAAGCATGAAAACAATACCGCTAGGACTGTTGCAACTCGAGACGTGAAACATGTCCATTTATTAAAAAAAACACCAATAACTTAATTATGCTATTTACCAAAAGTAACAATCCTATTTCATCCAAAAAAGGTCCCTTGAAACGCCATCTGGTGACCGAGACACGAATTTGGTGCGAGGCGCTCGGCGGCTCGTGCCGCTCGCTTCACAAGGCCGAGCTCCAGCGGTGTGCCGCCGAGGTGAAGGCGTTTTCCGGGCGCCTCTCGAAGCCCGCCACCACCACCGAGGAAATCAAAGACCTCATTGCCACCCTGGAGGAAATACGCGAGAGGGAGGTGGACATTGATGCGCACATAGCACCCGTGGAGGTGAGACATTAGTAAAATTTCTGTCGTAGGCAGGTAAACTGCAGCAAAAGAAACAATGAATTGGATAATTTATCTCTCCCTGCTTTGAAATAACCATTCAGCATACTTTATTATATGGGTTAGAATTATTGAGTGATTGCAAGAGCGGTCCATGTCATTAGTCTAGATATGGCAGTTTAGTCTGCCCACGGCAGACTTATGGTTACGGTATCGTTGATCCAATGATCTATAATATACTGGAAGGCTTGCTCAATATTAAGAACACAAGACCGATGCCAGATGAGTGGAAATAATTACATGGCTTCTTTTCCAGCTTTGGTTGTTGTTTCTTTCGGCTTAGTTTAACAACTGTTACGATTTATTTAAGTTCATTTAGCGATAACGGGTAGCCAAATGAAATATTTTTTTAATTTTGCGTATGCTCGTCCGCCATTTTTCTGGAGGCAAATGCATCGAGTTGATTCATTAAAAAAAGAATTTAGCCTTCTGACAAAGTTAAAATCTTACTAAGTACTGCGCCATAGCAGTTTTAGGTTAACCCCTTCACTCCCAGGCTTCGTTTCTCGAGTAAGAGCCTTTTGACCTGGCTAGCAAAGTGGTTGCTGCAGCTGTTTACTGTAGAGTGGTCGATGTACGCAGTGTATGTCCTAGTCTCTGAAGATTGAATTGAGAGGACGTTTTACACATTTAATGTAAATAGTAATAATAAAACTGTCGCTCGATGCTAATCAAAAATGAAGCAGCCGCTTTTGTTCAAATGAATTTCATTTCTGATTCACTCATGGGCGAAGTTACATATCTAGCGCTGTAGTGTAGCGCCCTCTATTGGAAAGATGATACACACCACATCATACCATTTTTTACAGACGTACGCTGCTCGCGTACTGGTAGGGAAGGGGTTGGTTAAAGATCAATAAACACCTTTTGTATTCTTATCAGTTTCTATAGGAGTGGAATTTTTACGATTCATTAAAGTCCATTTAGCGATTAATTTCTAAACGTGTCGCCAAATGAGATATTTTTTTACTACTGCCGATGCTCCTCCACTATTTTTCTGAACCGGACTGGATTAAATTGAGATAAGCTACCACTGAAGAAATAAAGTTCCCTACTACAATCCCCTTCTTGAATATCTCTGAGTAAATGGAGTGGGATCTTTTTATAGTTTTAGTCTCGTTTGTGTTTGATAATACTATTAGAAATAATACTTTGCTCACAACTTTTAACAATTTGACCCTAATGCGCTACATGTAGTAACTTTTCACAACAATTTTGCTAAACGTGGCAAATGCATCAAATTCAGTAATTCAAAAAGGCTTTGGCCTCCTGACAAAAAGTCAAAATCTTACTACATACCACGCCATAGCAGTTTTATACTAAAGGTCAATAAACACCTTGTTTTCTTCTGTAGAAGTGCTACGCGATGCTCTCGTCTTATACACACATTATTTTCTTCTGTAGGAGTGCTACGCGATGCTCTCGTCGTACGGTCTCATTCCGGTGAAAGAAGACCTGGACAGCATCGAGAACCTGCGCTACTCGTGGCAGCAGACGCAGAAGCTGTCCACGGACATTCAGAACTCGCTGCTCAACATGAAGACGCAGTTCCAGGCGCAGCTCACGCACAACATACGCAGCTTCACCGACGAGTTCGACACGTTCCAGAAGGATTACCAAGAGGTATACTGTAAAAAAAAAAATCCAGTAAATTTACGGGTGTTTGGCCGTCATCGACACTAAAGTCCGGCATAATAAACATAATGTCTTGCCTGTTGCGTATAAAGTTATGTTGTAGTCTGTAAGCTATTTGCCTGTTATACTATGATTAGAGAACGTATCCCCAGGGCCGTATTTCTAAATAGGCTAAGTAGGCTGTAGCCTAGAGCGGCAAATATTTTGGGGCAGCGACCAATTAAAGCGGCATTCGGCATAAAAAAATTATTATAAAGATACGAATATTTTTTTAAGAAAGAAAATTAATAATTTACATTAATGCGTAAACTGTAAACTTATATATAGTACTAATATTTCGTAGCAAACATGGTCGCTGCGAGGGCAATTCCACCCCCTCTTCCCGGATTTCGAAGTTGAAAGAAAAATAATAGAACATTTTTAAAAAATTCGCCTATTTCGCTTTCGATTTAGTGTGTAAAGGTACATAGATGATTCGAATATGTGTGGATTTATTTTAAACAGCACATACCACCCTATTTTGCAGCAACCAGCTACCTTCCCCGAAGGGGGAGATATTGCGACAGGGGCGGAAAATCAATCGTAGCCTACAAGCGGCAAATCTTTAAATCCGGCCCTGCGTATCCCTTTGACGTACTTTGGTTTTTTTTCAGCACCAATTGTAGAACACTGAACCTTCTCGTTGAGAGGCGAACGTTCTGGCAACTCGGCCATTCAAACTTCATTTCTATCTATTGAAATGTGTTTTTCCTTCGTTCTAAAAGAGCAATCGATGACAATAAATCTCGTAGCCATGTGACATTTTTCTAGCCAATGAGATCCGGGCTGAAATATTGAGTTTTTCTGTACAAAAATATACCCCGGACGTTGGTTGTCTTTCCTAAGAAATACGGTAAAAGCTTGGAAATACGGGTTGTCTGTCTTATCCCTTGTTATTTAACGGACGATTTACTTTTTTTACAGTGTCATGGAAGGGATAGTTAGATTGCATTTCTGTCGTGGTAAAGAGAGACAGAAAGTAAGAATCAGCGCTGGGTTTGTGACTTTTAACTGTAATTAAGAGATAACGCCGAAAAATAAGCAGGCAATCAACGCGATAAAATAACATCGTATGCAGAGTCAGGAATTGGGACAATGGGAGATTGAAAGTGCACCAGTACCATTTAAATGGCGTTATTTGTCAAAGGCATTTTTTACGTGCAGCACGATCCGTTAATAGGATGGATGAAATGAGAAAACCATAGATATCATAGTTAAAGTATTTAAATTGGCCGATCACGTGACCTCCAATGCTAACGATGGGACGCGCATGGATGCCAAATAAGGGGGCAAAATGACCAGTGGTGCTGCCACTTTAAGGAGAAAAATACTACGAAAAAATGCCATCTAATTCTAAAATTACTAAAAAATATCGTAAAATACTAGCTGCATTTTGGAATCTTTTTAGTGACTTTAAATCCTTTTCTAGTATTTTTTTTGTAATTTTAGAATTAGATGGTATTTTTTTGTAGTATTTTTCTCCTTAAAGTGGCAGCAACACTGGCCATTTTGCCCCCTTATTTGGCATCCATGCGCGTCCCGTCGTTAGCATTGGAGGTCACGTGATCTGCCAATCTAATACTTTAACTATGATATCTATGGAGAAAACAACCTACGAAGGCATTCTTTGACAGCTCCGATTCTGCTTTCACAGAAAATTTACGTAAAATGTGGAAGCTCACAAATAATGCAGTAACTGTGTTTAAAATAAAACTATAAAATGTGCAATCACAGTGGTTTTTCAAATAAAAATACACACGTATAATATTTTAGAGTTAAATTTATGGGTTTTCAGTCCTACTAGCATTTTTCCCATTTCATAACAATTTGATTTATTATAGTCATTCCTTTTTTATTTCGTATCTCCTGATAACTTTGAAGATACTAATGTATCTTTGATGATTCCGGGATAGATTACTTTTCAGTTAACAAGAGACTTTAATAAAAAAATAGCTATTTATAGGAATAGAGGCCATTACAGCTAGGTTCTTTAAATCTGTGATAAATGTTTTTAACTATCATAAAAATTTTCAATAGGGATTCGTGACTTTTTAATATTGATCCTTTTACACGAAAAACGTGCACGCACAAGGCAGAGATTTACAATAATATCTTAATGTCAAGTAAGGATTGTAATTGTAATTTTTTTTTTAATTTCAACTTACATAAAAAAAATATTAATACTAAAAACTGTATCTTTGTGAATTACTGATACAAAAAAATTAAATAAAACTATTAGATTTGAAGATATTTGAAATATATATGTAGTAGAATAACATCTACTACACAGGAGAGCATAATTATGATTTAGTTAACTACAGAAATGAAGGTAGTTTGGACGTCCAAGATCTTTTATTATAAAGAAATCATTTAAAGAGTTTAACGGGACGGAGTCGGAGCCGTAGCTCGGCCCGCCAAAAGCACACACAACCTTACATCTTGAAGTCAAATTAAAAAGTGATTCACAGCTACAGATTGTTATTGCTTGTTCTTCGATTGACCAATCAGGGTTCAGCATCGATGACGAGAGAGGTTTAAGGTCACAGTAAACTATTTGCTGACTAAACAATTTCTGTGGGAACGGATTGATCTAGGCGACGGTTTGTCGCCGAAGGGTGTGGTTGGGATGTTAAAGTACTAAGTGATATTAAGGATATATGAAAAAGATAATTTAAGTTATTAAATTTAAAATGGGGTACAAAATATAAGATTTTGAGGGGTTTAAGTTATAATATGTCATATATATATTTTATGTTTAACTTATATTAAGGGGAAAATACTTTTGATACGTTATCAATTATTGTACACGCCTAAAGTTTTGAAACTTTTGAAGACCTGCAATTTGATAGTTAAATCTATTTTTAATTTTAAACTAATTTTTCACAGTGTTTAGGGAAAATTTAACTTTTAAAAAATGCTTACGGAGAAAAAATGTATTAATAAATATTCGTTAGTTAGTGTAAGCCACGGTAATTTTTTTTTAAAAATTATGTTCTTATTTTAAAGCACATTTTTTTTTAAAGTAAAAGCAATTATTTATTTTATTGATTAGGAAGGACCTCTAGTGGTGGGTTTGTCAGCGATGGAAGCTTCAAATAGACTGGCTGAATATCAGGTATGTTAATTTATTTCCTATGAATTGAGACCACTTTGTTACAAGATGGTACTTCTACAGATACTACAACTATGAATAAATAAATTAATTGGAACTTTAGGTAATTTTATTCCTGTAAAATAACTACGTTTGAAAGAACCCCACTCCAGAAAAAAAAGACCGTCATAGAAATAAAAAATATAAGCATATGACTCAAATCGTTAAATATCTAAAGTTAGGAAGTAATTTCGAAGAAAAGAAGTTCTTGAAGACCAAGTGAACTTCATAAGAAATAAATATTTTTGCATCGGCAAATGAACACTCTTAATACAAACGAGCGGTTTTAACTCAGTCTGAGTTAATTTCCACTCCTTTCCGTGCCGAAAATGCACTTTATAGGAGTGGATTTACTCTTTTTGTTGAGTGGAAAAAGAATAAAACACAACTACGTCTACTCTTCGAGCGTTTTAACTCATCGAGTTTCACGTGACAAGAGGATTTCACTCGTTTAAGAGTGAAGTAACTTTAGCCATGGAGGGTAACTTTGGCCCAAGCATAAAAACTTACTACTGACTTTCTTCTTGAATATTTTTGACTCATAGGTCATGACACAATTGCCACTAATTATAGAAAGCAAGCATATATGTGAAATAACGTACTCAATGAAAATATATTAGCCTGAAAAGCTACAGTTATCCCATTCGACAGTATTTACAAGAATCAATATTTATTTAAAGCTAGCTTATTCTTTTTTTTTAAAAAAAACTATGACTAATATAATTTGAGTTGGTTTAAATGGCTAAAAAAAATTATATCTCTATCCAGAATCGTTTCGACGCTCTGTGGCAAAAGTACATGACGTACACAGACGGCGCTATTTTGTTCGGCTACAAATGCAAAGAGTTCCCGCGCCTGCACTACATCCGCAAGGAACTGGGCATGATGCAGAAACTGTACAAGCTCTACAACGACGTTCTAGACAGGGTCAACGGGTATCAGGACATCCTTTGGAACAACGTAGACATAGACAAGATCACCAACGAGCTCATCGAGTTTCAAAACAGGTAAGGAGAAATTTAGGCACTAGAGCTAAAAACGGTTGACCAAGAACTGTGCAGTGGTATTGGCTTGTTTTGGGTGAAGTATTTCCTTCCAACTTTCATTCATGCTCTACTTTCGCTCCTATTGGTGCTCTATTTACACGTGACACTGATTCACCAATAGAAGGTTGTGAATAAATTTTCATTCAACATTTCTATTGCCACTTAAGACAAGACACATGGTCATTGCAATGCGTTATCATGCCACAGGTACCGGATTCAAATCGCGGATTGGGAAAATACACTCAGCCCTTTCAGTGGTTTGATAAAATAAGAACCAAACTACCTTTAGATCTAAACTGTGGGTTTTCATGCCAGTTTTACCAACTGACCTGGACATTTTCTGCAACACATCTTCTTACCACCAGTTTGGTTTGGTTAAAATAATGTTGCACAAATCAGTATTGTACGAAGGCTATTGCCTCCGGTTTTGCAAGATAAAATGGGCAAAGCAGGAGTTGACCCTTTGTGGCCTGTCTCGATATTGAGTTTAATTTAAGTTTAGAGATAAACATGAATAGGTGATCATAAACCTGAAAGATAACCATAGACCTTGTAATTTCGAACGGTGATTGCAAAGCTGTTGCAGTTACTATAATCAAGAAAACAACACAGTTAACCCTTTCAGTCCCAATGACAATTTGGCATCATCATTTTAGAAAAAAAAATCTGATCGTCTATAGCCATTTATAATATTAAAAAGCACATCATTCGATTCTTCACACTTTTTTCTATTAGATAATATTTTTTATTAATCCCAATAGATGTCAGCCCTATTATTTTTTTTTTAATTTTGATCAGAAACATGATGATGCCAAATGGCATCACTGGGACTAGAGTCAACGACGAAAATAATAACATGCAACAACGGCGCATTAATTATTTATACTTTGAATAGCACGCCAATGTTATAATATGATCCGGTGTTTTTTACAGATGCCGCAAGCTCCCCAAAGGCCTAAAGGAATGGCCTGCCTTCACCACTCTGAAGAAGACCATCGATGACTTCAACGAGCTATGTCCTCTGCTGGACCTGATGACCAACAAGGCGATGAAGGCTCGCCACTGGGACAGGCTGGTAGAGCTGACCGGACAGCACTTCGACACCTCGTGTCCACATTTTTGTCTCAAAGATATACTCAAGGCACCGCTCTTACAACACAAGGAGGACATTGAGGTACGCTCGCTTTCTTAACTCTTTTTCTTTCTTATAGAAACCACGCCTAAACGCGAGAGTCTTACATTTTCAGAAGAACGTAACTGCCTGGCAAAATGACCACACGTAATAACGAGCTCCAAACTCAGTTGCCAATAACGCGACAGTTTTTCCCAGTACTTAGTGGCGAACACTAAATCCCTGACGATATAATCAAGAAGCAATGACCTGGCAATATGAACTGTAACAGAAGGAGGTCATTGAGATACTCTCTCACTCTCTCTTTCTTAACTCTTTTGCCTTCTGGTAGATACGACGCCTATGCGTGAGACTCCATTTTAAGAAGGTAGTAACTGCTTTGCAATATGAGCCTTAATACTAACGTACGCCAAACTCATTTGCCAAATGGCACGCGAGTTCGAGTTAGATACGCGAGTTCGAGTTAGATATGGTTAAAATAATTTTTTAACATGGATTTTTAAAAAAAACTTCTTATTCCTTTTTATCCCATGTCAGGACATCTGCATCAGTGCTCTGAAAGAACGGGATATCGAAGGAAAACTGCGCCAAGTGACGTGCGAGTGGAGCAACCAGTGTCTCACTTTCGCCCCATTCAAGACGAGAGGCGAACTGCTGTTGAGAGGAGACACCACGGCGGAGATTATATCGCTGTTGGAGGATTCGCTCATGGTCCTGGGCTCTCTACAGAGCAACAGGTAGGCATACACATATTTAACAACATAACAACAGGCTCCATGCACATATTTTTGTGTTCAAATTGGGACTAGACACTAGATCGTTGCTCAGCTAACGTTAGTAGTGTCTTGGAAACTTTAGCTAAACTAGAAACCAGCGTTCAGATAATTATATGAATGTCATCAGAATTGTGAAGGCACGTTAGATCGCTATTGGCCTGGTGAAAGATTTTTTCACGAAGACCTCTATGCTGCTATATCGACAAAACAGTGTACGATTTTGGCATCAATTATCGTCAATCAATATAGACTTGTGCTAATTCGTACAGAAAAGCCGTGGGTTTGGCTTGTATTTTAAGGTTTTCACCATCTGAGACAATTCAAAACCGAAGTAGCAGCACGGCGCACAAGTAACCGGAAAATAACACCCACGCTAGATGGCGCTGATTTACTACCAGTCATCTAGTATCATGCTAGGCGCTGACTTACTACCAGTCCATCTTTTGGTGGACACTAGTTATTGTAATATCTTCGCTAGCTTCTTAGCTTCGTTAGCTAATAAAGATCTGCCAACGTTCGTTCACCATGTTAATGTCCTTGGTGAACAAGGGTTGTCGTTCCTCTGATAACTCATCATCTGTATTGGTAGAGCAAATGTCCAGCAACTCTATTACTCGTATTTCAGGTACAATGCACCGTTCAAGATCCAGATCCAGAAGTGGGTCGCCGACCTGTCCAACACCAACGAATGCCTGGAGCGGTGGCTCTTCACCCAGAATATGTGGGTCTACCTGGAGGCTGTCTTCGTGGGAGGAGACATTGCCAAGCAGCTGCCCAAGGTTTTTAGCCTACTTTTCTTTTTTTAATTCGAAAGAATTAAAACAAGAAGTTCATAAAGAACTAAAATAGCCTACTTTCCTGTTACTTAAATACTTACTGAAGTTCTAATCGGGAAAAAAAACTATGTTCCAAAAGTAAATATCATCAACAGCCGTTTCTACACTAGATTTATACACATTAGAAAAAAAAAATCGAAACACAGCACCCAGCTATAATTTAAACTTCTAAAAGCCAAAATCAACTATTTTCCTTAATATTCTTTCGCAAATTAATTAAATATTATTTATCATCTGCTCGTGATTTATTTGTAGTTCGAAGAATAATTAAATATTTATTAATAACAAAAGTAATGAAACTACTCCGAACTGCATTAAAAAATAAGAAATGTAAATTAAAACTAAGCATAATTTCATGCAAAAGTATGCCTTGCCGCTTTCTTGGTATATAATTAATGAATAATCAAAGAATCGAATTGTGCTACACTTTATGACGTCTTTCCAAACTGATTCATGAAAATATTATTTTGCTTCAAATATGTTTAAATAAATAAAGTTTCTCATGCCATTGTTGATTTGGCAACAGTGATTTAAATGACTCAAAATTGAATTTCAATGTTAATTCAATTTGAAATTCGCCGAAAGATAGTAGATTTATATCCGTCCAGACGTACAGACAGACGGACAAAAAGTATGAAAGTTGGGTATCTGAGGTCATAGATTTCTAACAAAAAAAAGAATTTTTAAGATCCGATGATTAGAACCGATTTTGGAAGGGGGGTACAGACAGACAGACAAACGGACAGACAGGCGGACAGACAGACGGACAGACATACGAACAGACAGACATACGAACAGACAGACAGATGGACAGACAGACAGTTGGACATCAACCGCATTTCAATACCTACAGTGATTTAAATGACTCAAAATTGAATTTCAATGCTAATTCAATGGGAAATTCGCCGACAGATAGTAGATTTATGTCCGTCCGGACGTATAGACAGACGGACAAAAAGTATGAAAGTTGGGTATCTGAGGTCATAGCTTTCTAACAAAAAAAGAATTTTTAAGATCCGATGATTAGAACCGATTTTGGAAGGGGGGTACAGACAGACAGACAAACGGACAGACAGGCGGACAGACAGACGGACAGACATACGAACAGACAGACAGATGGACAGACAGACAGTTGGACATCAACCGCATTTCAATACCTACAGTGATTTAAATGACTCAAAATTGAATTTCAATGCTAATTCAATGGGAAATTCGCCGACAGATAGTAGATTTATGTCCGTCCGGACGTACAGACAGACGGACAAAAAGTATGAAAGTTGGGTATCTGAGGTTATAGCTTTCTAACAAAAAAAGAATTTTTAAGATCCGATGATTAGAACCGATTTTGGAAGGGGGGTACGGACGGACAGACGGACAGACAGACAGACGGACAGACGGACATCGACCGCATGTCAATACCTACTTTTTCATTTTTTTAATTCTTTCGAATTAAAAAAAGAAAAGTAGGCTAAAAATGAAAAAGTAGGTATTGACATGCGGTCGATGTCCGTCTGTCCGTCCGTACCCCCCTTCCAAAATCGGTTCTAATCATCGGATCTTAAAAATTCTTTTTTTGTTAGAAAGCTATAACCTCAGATACCCAACTTTCATACTTTTTGTCCGTCTGTCTGTACGTCCGGACGGACATAAATCTACTATCTGTCGGCGAATTTCCCATTGAATTAGCATTGAAATTCAATTTTGAGTCATTTAAATCACTGTAGGTATTGAAATGCGGTTGATGTCCAACTGTATGTCTGTCCATCTGTCTGTCTGTTCGTATGTCTGTCCGTCTGTCTGTCCGCCTGTCTGTCCGTTTGTCTGTCTGTCTGTACCCCCTTCCAAAATCGGTTCTAATCATCGGATCTTAAAAATCTTTTTTTGTTAGAAAGCTATGACCTCAGATACCCAACTTTCATACTTTTTGTCCGTCTGTCTGTACGTCCGGACGGACATAAATCTACTATCTGTCGGCGAATTTCCCATTGAATTAGCATTGATATTCAATTTTGAGTCATTTAAATCACTGTAGGTATTGAAATGCGGTTGATGTCCATCTGTCTGTCTGTTCGTATGTCGGTCTGTCTTTCCGTCTGTCCGTCTGTCTGTCTGTCCGCCATATTAATATTTTATAACTACAATATAAATTTTAAAAAACTCTATAAATACCTTATGATTATAATATAACTTGTGTTTCTTTGATTGCTGACATATAATTCAGTGATTACATATAATTCTTCTAACACAGTGAAAGGAAATCATTAAGAACTATAACAATTTATTTGATGATTATAGCAATAGGAAAGTAGGCTATTTTAGTTCTTACAGAACTTCTTGTTTTTAATTGAATTTTCAAATGGAAAGTAACACACATGAATATGTGGGATGTGTGGTGTTCACCGATGGATGTTTCCCCTATTAACATAGGAGAGATATCCATCGGTCTGTCTGCATCCCTTTTCCACAAATTCCATTGTAGCCATACGATTTTAAAAATCTTTTTTGTTGGAAAAGTATGACATGAGCCTTATCTTTTTTTGTTTGTCTGTCTCTATGTACGCTTTTCCGACCACCTGTCTTTTAAGTCTTCTGTTTCAGTTTCCGTCCTAAGTATCCGATTATAAAAGTTATTTTCTGTTTGAAAGGTTTGACATCGTAGAACTTTCTTTTATACTTTTTTTCCGTCTTACATCCAGGTTTATTGGTGATTCAAATTTTGATTATCAGGAACATCCTATTGATATTGAATTTAACAAAATTTCCTATATAATATGACTCTATAACGAGAACCACTGATGGGAATTATGAAAACAATTACGGTGAACTTATCGAAGAGATGATTTTGTTTGGCAAAATTTAATCGATCAAAAAAATGAATCAATGAATTTAGGCAAATTTACACAATTACCAAATTTTTATATGGTTTATTTTAAATATTACTTTATTGTTCCAAGGGACAAACATCTTTCACCTTTCCTAAAATCATCTAAATATTTTATAAACGCCCTTAAAACGTCTAATAATGTGGAAACATATATTAATTATAAATTATTAATTATTAATTATTAATTATTAATTATTAATTATTAATTATTAATTATTAATTATTAATTATTAATTATTAATATTAATTATTAATTATTAATTATTAATATTAATTATTAATTATTAATTATTAATTATTAATTATTAATTATTAATTATTAATTATTAATTCTTAATTATTAATTATTAATTATAATTATTAATTTTAATTATTAATTATTAATTATTAATTATTAATTATTAATTATTAATTATTAATTATTAATTATTAATTATTAATTATTAATTATTAATTATTAATTATTAATTATTAATTATTAATTATTAATTATTAATTATTAATTATTAATTATTGGTGTGACAGTTAGAGAAGCGGTTTAACCCGATCAACGAGTTTTACAACATAGTTTTACATCGTTCTAACAAACAACCTTATTAATTTGGGAACTTTTATCACAATTATGTCTGCTTTTTGCGTGTGACAGGAAGCCAAGCGGTTCAACACCATTGACAAATCGTGGGTGAAGATCATGATGCGTGCCCACGAGAAGAGCAACGTGGTGGAGTGCTGTGTTGGGGACGACACACTGAGACAGCTCTTGCCTTATCTGCAGGAGCAACTAGAAGTCTGCCAGAAGTCGCTGGCAGGGTGAGTAACATCCAAAATTATTCAAACGATTTAAGATCGCGAAAAAAGATTAGTTTAGTTACTTTTTGTTTCTTATTATTATTATTAGTTTATATTTTAGTAGATTATTTAATTAAACCCGGTTGAGGGACAATCTAAATTCTTTAACCAATTTGGAAATGTAAAATAAGATTTTGAACAAGAGCCAGAAATACCAATTAAAAAAACTGAAACGGGTAAATTGTGTTGATTTTTCATGCTTAGCAATGCAGGCATGGTAAAACATGATCATATCCTGTATAAAGTGTGCTTATAAAATAATTGAATGTTATTTCTTTACACTTCGTCGTAATGCAATTCTTTATAATCCTTTTACCAAAAACTTTTTTGTGAAGAACTTTAAGGTATGAGTGAATATTAAATGCCGTCTTAATGGTACTAACTCTAATAAAAGTTAGCAGCTTTCCATTCGAAAAGTAGTTGTTCACTGTTTTTAAGCCATGGTGTTATAAGACCTTCGTCAACTTTGTCTGCGTATAAGATAGGCATTCACTCAGATACAGAACTTCAAGACGTTACCAAACACATTTTCACTCGTCAAAGATTGGTTTGTGTGCCCACGTGCCATGCCAATAAACCAATCACTGATGAGTGAAAATGCTTTCGTGAACGTCTTGAAGGAAAAGTGGCAATGCTTGTCGAAAGCTTAAATGCCCTGTCGATTCAAGTATGCTTTGCTTTACGCTTTACTTCACTATACTGAGGAAGTTTTTTTTATACAGGGAATTTGGATTTGTGTCCTCAATCTAAAAACTCACAGTTTTATGATATTGATGTACCATTTATATCACTCTTTCAACTATAGCTACCTGGAAAAGAAGCGTCTGATGTTCCCCAGGTTCTTCTTCGTGTCTGACCCAGCCCTGCTTGAGATATTAGGTCAGGCGAGTGACTCGCATTCAATTCAAGGCCACCTTCTAAGCATCTTCGACAACACCAAATCCTTGCTTTTTGATGATAATGATTACAATCGCATTCAAGCCATCGTGTCGTCGGAAGGGGAGAGCATATCGGTCAGCAGGTTTTTACGTATTCACGTTACTAACCAATTAATGGTTCTATTGATATCTTGTTAAGAAACCATCAATTTACTTTATATTAATTTGTTGTTCCTGAAAAATTCTCATGTACCTCTTTCGAGTACTATTACTTATTCCTGCTTACATAATTGTTTTTTTTTATTGAAATAATAATATATGATAATAAAAAGGAAATTTTAAATTAATAAAGTGATTTATTGCATTGCACTTAAAGAGTTTCTTTTTTAAACAACATGTCAACTCATCTGATTGTTTTAAACAAAACAATGAATATCGTGTTTAAGGCAGAGTTAGCTCGTTGCACACGTAATAAATATGTTCAAACATCGCCGTCATATGCTTACATAGACAAGCCTTATTCGACTCTACACATCCACTGGTTGTTCATTCGAAGAAAAAAATTCCACATTTATCGATTTTATTTTGTGCAACAAGCTTTTGAGGGAGTGTATAGGTTTAACAACTAGTTATCGTGCCTTTAACAAAGGTTCGTCCAACCGTATGCCTATACATGGCCTTTTCCCCACTTAATTCCATTTAATACGTGTAATGTACTTTCAATAAAGTAAACATGAAGTTTTGGCTAGGCTAACATTATGGTAACTTCTATTTTAATAAAGCAAATTACCTTTACTATTATTTAACAAGCGAATACTGCACATGAAAATCAAACCTGAGCAAACCTGGCTAGGCTAACATTATGGTAACTTCTATTTTAATAAAGCAAATTACCTTTACTATTATTTAACAAGCGAATACTGCACATGAAAATCAAACCTGAAATGTTTCCTAGAGACGACAATTCAACAGATCGTAATACTTATAAGGCGCTGCGATCACCACATGTGGGGCGGCGATTAAAAAGATTGTAGAAGGACTGCGGAATAAAAGTTGAATAACGGTAGGCTTTAAGAACTACCCAGAGCTTTGTATGATTAAAATTAATTATTATTTAATCATGAAAAATGTCTTAAAATTTACAATTTAAATTTTACTCCGTAGTCCTCCTACAATTGTCATCTTTCCGATCGTCGCCCCACATGCGGCAATCGCAGAGAACTAAAATACTTATGAGTTTTTATGCGTGCAGCTGATCCGGCCGGTGAAGGCTGAGGGAAACGTAGAGAGTTGGCTGATGAACCTCCTGAAGATGTCTCATCGTTCCTTGCACGCGGTCATCCGCAAAGCCGCCCTCTCCACAACCTCACCTAAATTCACCCTCATGGACTTTCTGAGAGATCAACCCGCACAGGTAAAAACTTTCGTCCTCATAGATCTCTGAAGTTAGGTACACACGGAATGACGGGACAGATGAATCTTCTCTAAACATAGCAAATACTCCACCAAGGTTTTAACGATTGCATTGCCACTCGTCAGTGATTGGTTTTGAGTGCCCGTGTGGCATATATACAAGTGGTTGGTTGGTGGACATATATTTTCAGGCTTGTGTGCTTGGTCACAAAGACCCGCTTATAAACCATCTTCAAGAAGGACGGACACGACATACACACACATATAAGACAGATGCTGCCATCTATCGTCACCTCCACAATTTAGACATGCCCCTGAAGGGGAGGGAAATAGTCTCCAGGGACCTGCACCCGAGGGAAACTGCGCAATGACCGCCCACAGGACTTTCGAACCCAACAGATTTAACGAGAACGTACTCCGCATATACTCGACAAACACAAACATCCATGCCTTACCGGGATTCGAACCCGAACCCGGAGGCTCCAAAGGCTAGCTCCCTAACCGTTGCGCCGCCGGGTCGGCATATACATGTGATCATAAGCAGAGTGGAGGTGTCACGTGTGTATACAAACCAAATACTAACGAGTGAAAATGCTTTCGTTAAATTCTTGGAGGAAGAGAGTCGATGTTTGGAGAATGTTCATATGTCCTGTTCCTCCGTGTATAGCTTAATAAGAATAAACTAGTCATTAGAGATAGACATTTACTAACACATACAGAAGAGTCCAGACAAGTCGAAGCTTTGTCGATTTGTTAAGCGCTTGTATCTCATTGTATCTTTCTCATTGACCAACTATTTTTTATGCGAAAGAATTAAAAAAAAAACAGAATCGAAAATCGAACAAAATCGTGGAGATTTCAAAGAAATCGTGGAGATTTCGGTCCATCCGTCTATACTTTCCTTTAAACTTCCATTCTAATAACTGTCTTACTTTTTTAAAAACAATATTTGAAAGGTTTGACAAGGCATATTTATCTTTCAGTACTATAAGAAATTCTGAAGTAAACTAGAAATCAGGCTATTTTAGTTCATTCAGAACTTCTCGTTTGCAATAGGTTGGCCTGCTGTGCCTACAGGTCATCTGGACCCGCGAGTCAGAAGTGGCTCTGGCCTATTCTACACAGGACAAGAAGGTCATGCCCCAGACCAACGAGCTCTTCTTGGAGCTTCTCAACACGCTCATCCAAGAGACAACCAAAGATCTCGGGCCCGTTGAGAGGACCAAGTTTGAGACACTCATCACCATACATGTTCACCAGAGAGACATCTTCCACGATCTGGTGAGTTTTGTTTAGTTTCAATTATCGTCGCACTAGAGCTACACAAGGGCTGTTGGCGACGGATGTCGCAATTTAGAACCACAGTCAAGTGACGAGCGGACACCTGCACGACCTGGTGAGGGAAGAGCGCCTTTTTTTTTACAATCACAGTGTTATATGATTTCACATTGTAGGTGGAAAAGTAAGTTTATAAAATTTTTATTAAATAGGAGTTGCGTCACCTTGTCTTGTAGAGTGGTATTTTCTGTCTCGTACAGCCGAAAATAGTAATATCTTCGGAAATACAATTACCACACACACATGGGAACATATGAATGACAGTGTATACATAAAATTCAGTTTATAAGTACTGTTTATTATAGAATAAAGACAAATCTAAATAAAATGTTTTTATAATTAATTCTAGAAAAACGATTTGTAAGACTTGCCTACAGAAAGATCGCCAGCAGATGGCACTGCAAATTCCCACCCACCCGATAATAGAGTATTATAAAAGCCAAAGTCCCCCATCTCTACTTTGTGGATCTTTTTGGCGAAAAATGGGTTGTAAAAGACCTTGTAATAGATCATTTCATGACACACAAAATCTCTTTCTTAACTAGTCAACTGTTTCTGTTGAGATTTCGCCTATCTATAAAGGTAATTCTTTCTGGAAATAATAGTTTCAATAACAGATAGAACGATCACTTATTTCTCTGGAGAGTATGTTTCATTAACTTTTATCCAGGAAGTCCGATAGCCAAAAGGCTAAAAGCTAAAGCCTACAAGGCTATATTTCGTGACCGAGTAATGACCCATGCAGCTCCATAGATACATTAGTAATACAAATTTTCATTAAGTGTGCGTGTTTTTAGTGTCGACTGGGTGTGAAGTCCTCCAAGGACTTCGAGTGGGTGAAACAATTCCGCTTCTACTTCGAAGCCGACGACGACCAGACGGAGATCGCCATTACCGACGTTCGATTCATCTACCAGAATGAATTTCTGGGGTGCACGGAGAGATTGGTCATCACGCCTCTTACAGACAGGTACGCAACCACTATTAAAACATGCGTATTGTACGTGTTTGTTATTTTCTTTATTGGCCGTTAAAAGGATTAGTATGTTTTCTCAAACCTAAACCCGGTGAACCACTGACCATACGAAAGAACAACGATTCTTCTTCAAAACTTTCAATAATTCAAAAAAATACTCGATTTGAAAAAAAGTCTATCCCGATGGAGTATAACTGTTTCTGGGACCAGATGTTTAGTGCCCTAACTATTATTTCATTAGCAAAGTGCCCGGAAGATGAATATTTTCGATCCTGGTTTAGAAGACAAATTTTTATTGACATAAATAAAATCTAAAGCTTATTAAGGAGGCCCGGATGACCGAGTGGTTTGGACCATTACGCTAGCAGACTGCGCGCTGTAACGGGTGCTGGTTCGATTCCCGCCTTCGCCCTGGGTGTATATTCCTTTCTCTGTGACAGTAAAAATTCTTTATGTGTCTGTCTCACTTGACGAAGGCTTTATAAGCGGGTCTCTGATCAAGCACACAAGCCGAAATATATATGTAATAGTTGTAGTTGGTTGGTTGGTAGACATATATATTCAGGTTTGTGTGCTTGGTCAGCGACCCGCTTATAAACCTTCGTCAAGTAAGACAGACACAACAGACAACACACACACACATAAGTGGATCCATCTAATTTTTAGAGACAGAGGCCAACTAGAGGATCCCCAGAATTGGCTTGTCACCCCCAGAGGTATTGATTTGGTATGGGAACTTAGAGGACTTTCGGACCCAACAGATTTAACGAGCACGTACTCCGCATATACTCGGTAGGTCTTCAGTGGTACCGGGACTCGATCGCAGGACCTTCCGATCCCGAGACCGAGACGCTGACCACTAGGCTCACTACGGCCCCAATAGTTGCAGTAAGCTTAATAAAGTTAGGTTGATATATTGTAGCTTTGCTTGTTTGTGTGTTGTCTTAATATTTGTATGTGTTTAGGGAGGGAGGGGGCTGGAAGTTGGTTTATTGTAAAAAGATGCCAATGGAACTTTGTGGTATTAAGCATATTTGCAGGTCTATATCTTAGACTTATTAGGGAAATGGGAGCTGTAAAGACGCTAATTGTAAACAAAGGAGTAAAATTCAGTCTAAATTTACTCTTGGCTATCCCTTACCAAGAAAATTTCTTAAACATGCTTTAGAGGCTCAGAAATACATCTACAGACACTAATACCACTTGTGACGATAATTAAAACTAAAACCACGATTTTTACTAAAACAAAATCATAAGCGAAGCCTGATCAATAGAACAGTTAGGATAAATTTCAAAGCTCCTGGATAATTCCGTAAATTTTAATGTCCTTTCGAAAGCGGGCAAGAATATTTTGTTCCTGTCTGTTAAAGCCAGGGAACCTCTAGGGGAGTGAGACATTGATACCTACGGAGCACACTGGGGGGACAATCCAAGCTATTCAAATTTTTGACCTTTGAGTGAATCTCCGTAAAGGTGAGAAACTCTGGTGAAACAGATGTCTCGCCAGCACCAGTCTTAGCTAAAGTGTCCGCAATGTCAATTCCCTCAAGATTAACCCTCTTTTTACATTTAACAATCCAAATGACTTTCGAAAAGTCTTAAGGGCATATCACATGGGTGCTCATTCATTCAACCCAACCCTTAACACAACTAGATCTTCAACTTTTATCTCAATTTCAACTGTGCGGAGTTGGACATAGGATGAAAATTCTGCCCAATTTCGTTGAATGAATACGCGTTGAATGAACTGTTGCTCGCATATTCTATTTTGGTGCAGTCATAAATAGAAAATCATCCTCATGTTTGGCGCGAATTTATATTTGCTCTTCAAGGTTGACCGAATCTACGCATCTGCTTTAAGAGGACGTAGTATATCTTCGCTGTGGACGAAGGCAGTAATCTATGCATATGTTTGAAAAAAATACAAGGTTACATTAACCAGGTCGAGTGGGGTTGACGACGTTGAAGATACATTCTTCAACCTCAACTTCCATATCACACGGCAGATCATATCCAACTTTGGAAGCACTTTGTATCATTGAGAAAAATAGATTAACTATTTTAATTTATATTTAGACTGTAAAATTAGCCACTCCTTAATTACTTTATACCTTTAATTATTTTGTTTGTGTAAAATTAAACTTAGAGTTTATTGTATGAACACAACATTTTAAAATAATGAGTATTTCATAAAATGTAACCCATAAAAATAGAATACATATAAGTGATGTACTCATGGCAAAAATAGGTCTTATCTTTATTTATTTAAAAAAAATCGTATTTTAATTATAAATTAAATTGGTAATGCCATATATCATTCTGAAAGAAAAAAAATACCATAAACCTATTCAGAAGGTAATCATTTAATAATAATTTACTTCCTTTGGCAAAGAAAAGACATAACATTTGAAGAGTACAGGGGAAGAACCGCTTTATTTATTAGGAGTAGTGCCGTAATTGTATCTGCTTGGCGGACATTGGCGACAGAAAACCGTTTTTCCTTTCGGTTCTTCTTTTGCGGTACAAACGTGTGACTCGTGTCCGCTGATCTCTGGCGTAAATCAGGGCTGCCGCGAGAGAAAAACAAAGTGAGTAACCGAATTCCTCACACCAGTTTAGGCGATGACTCGCTTTCATCGCCAAAGAGGTCTGAGAGGAAAATTTTTAACGAAATTAAGCGGTTTTTCCCCTGTACTCTTCATTTGGGGGAAATCCAAAAGACATTTCCTAGCGACGATTAAGCTCACTCAAATTCTATAGCAACAAAAAATCTTAACTTCAATCGTTCCCTCGCCTACCATCCTTCGATTCATTAAACCATTCTTTACCAGAACCATTAAAGTGATTTTCGCCTTTCTCCGAGTTCAAATCTATAAATGAAGTTACTCTATTTTTCACCGTACCCGGTGGGGAGCCGTCGATAAGTGCCCCACCCTTTGCCTTCCGCGTCTGGTCCAAGGTGGGATAAGGTTCATACGTTGACCTGTAACATCCGCAAGCAAATCGCAGCCAGAGAAAGCACACGAGGCCACCTGGGGGTTAATGCTCCCCTTCACAGAATAATGATGGCGAGTATCCCAGCTCCAATCAACGAACGAAAAGCCGAAGATGGCATTTTGGTGACTTCAATCCCCTTTAGTGTGTCCTCGAATTTGCCAACCCGGTGGCGCAACGGTTAGGGAGCTAGCCTTTGGAGCTTCTGGGTTCGGGTTCGAATTCCGGTAAGGCATGGATGTTTGTGTTTGTCAATAAATGTTGTTATTTGTCTATGTGTTTGTGTCGTCTCTTTCTTTGTGTGTCTCTTGTGTCTGTGTCATTTCTGGGGTTGAGTACAATAGACCTGAGGTCGCAGTGCTCGTTGAACTTGCCGCTCCAACCAAGAAACTCATGTCATAAGTCCTCGAATTTAGTGCTGAAGCCTTCCGCGAAGCCTTTTCCCCCCGATTCTAACAACCATTTCTGCCCTTGGTACAATAATTGGCTATTGTCATGGTGTCTACCATTTTTGTAAAATTCTTCCTAGATGTTTGAGTTGAATTATTATTGTCGCACTTGAGCTTCACGGTGGCTATTGGCGAGGGTCGTCGTTATTTAAAACCAGCCAAGTGACGAGTCGACACTTGAGTAAGCACCCATCGCAACTTTTATTAGCGACTTCGAATAAAATAATGCTTTACTTTGAGGCGTTAACGGGATATTTTAACAAATGATTCATTCAAACTTTTTTGTACATTTTGCCAGAACCTTACGTATTTATGTGAAATTATTTAAGAAATATTGTATTAGTTTGGGGGTTTGAGTTTTCTCCCTTAATTTTTATTAAAATGTGTAGTCATTATAATTGTTGACATAAAGATTGTAAAATCATTTAAAGCCATTGGGAAAATAAAATTCACTAAAGATAATGCGTTAATGTTTTAAATTCCTAGAAGATACAAGGACTAAAATCATCGGACAATTATATGCTACTGATTCAAAAACGATGCCAATCTACAAATAGCATTGATTGGACCAGAAAAGGTTAAGAACTCTCACCCTACCGATATAAAAGCAAATCTGGGAATTTTGACCCCGGATGGATCCAAATAAAAGGCAGAAATGTCATGTTTTGTCAGTTGACAGTCTATTGATGGCTCCTGTAACTACCGCGCAGCCTGAATCTCTATTTGTGCACCACCCAGTCGGCCGTAGTGAGGCTAGTGGTCAGCGTCTCGGTCTCGGGATCGGAAGGTCCTACGATCGAGTCCCGGTACCACTGAAGACCTACCGAGTATATGCGGAGTACGTGCTCGTTAAATCTGTTGGGTCCGAAAGTCCTCTAAGTTCCCATACCAAATCAATACCTCTGGGGGTGACAAGCCAATTCTGGGGATCCTCTAGTTGGCCTCTGTCTCTAAAAATTAGATGGATCCACTTATGTATGTGTGTTGTCTGTCGTGTCTGTCTTACTTGACGAAGGTTTATAAGCGGGTCGCTGACCAAGCACACAAACCTGAATATATATGTCTACCAACCAACCAACCAACCACCCAGCCTATCCTGAAGGATGATAGCTCTTCCTCCCTGTGTAGGCTGTCAATTGAGCCTGACCCTAGATCGCCCTTACCATCTCTACAGCAATGGATAGCCACCGTGTAGACGCCCGGAGATCAAAAATACAGCAATATCCACTCCGTAATTACAGTGATACCACTGGGCTGGCGTAAGACTACGGCAGTTAAAAAGGCAAAAATTTGAATTCTTGGTTAGGGCCGAGGTCAGCACAGGTCGACTCATGACCCTGAACTGCCCCCCCAAGCACGCATCTGTTGTGCGCACTTGACAAGGCGCAACCATGAAACCACCTAAAAAGGCTTTCACGTCAAGATCAGAGAGTACATCTAATTAAGTTCCAAAGAGGCAACGAGGGTGATTAGACATTTTTCTTCAATTAAGATCTCTTTAGAGCAGAAAGTTGCGGACCCTGCCTTTAAAAACTTTTATGCCAGAGCCGGTTTATGTCATGAATCTCACACAATACCGTGGATCCTAGCCATTTACACTCATAAATAATCTCATTATTAGAAGATTGTTTCGAGACGATTTGGGTTTTTATGTGGTTTTAAAGATTGGCTCAGTTTATACCTCTTGAGTAGAATAGCTTTACATCAAGTTTTGTTATTTGGATTTGCTTCTCGAAACCATGATTTTATAGTTAGTGCGTGTATTTTTTATGCATCCATTAGAGCTGTTTCGGTGTAATTAAATCATGAATGACTAAGTAAGGATTAGATAAGGTTCTCAATAATAGGGAGAGAGAATAATATTTTTAGAAATGGAATTTTACGATTCCAACACAATCATACTATACACATTAACAACTTTTATTGATGTGTTTTGTGGTAATGATGATTTTATAATGTATATAAGCGTTCAGTGATCTCCTTAATACCTTAATAAAACATTTTAATAAATATGATCGACGAACAAACCATAAATTGAAGATATAGTTGAGTTGATGGTTGGGTTGGTGAATTTTCACTTTCTCTCACGAGGCATGCACTTTAAACCTAAACATTCCGTCGTCTTAAAAGTTATCCGCGTTTGGGCGGACAAAGACCTGGATTTAAGCCCTTATAATTCAAACAAGACGGATGGACTTTTGATCGCTATAAACTACTAAGTTATTTCGCGCACGCAGAACCGAGCGATAGTGTTCCCGAAGCAGGAGCAAAATCATTGTCAAGGAGCACGTTCATAGCGCTGTAAAAAAAGACTATTTCTAGTATGCAGCGATGAGCATCTATTGATTTCGTATGTAACGTTACTAATATGTTGATCCTTAGAACCAGCGTGAACAAAGCGAGCAGTTCAGGTTGCAGGCATCTCTGTAAACGTCTTAACACTTTCGTTCTGTAATACTAATGTTTCGTGAACACGGTGAAGTCTTACCTTTCTCTTTCTCCAGTTACATCACCTGGCGCAGGCCCTGCAAATGCACATGGGTGGTGCGCCTACAGGCCCCGCGGGCACGGGAAAGACCGAGACCACCAAAGACATGGGCAAGATGCTCGGGAAGTACGTGGTCGTCTTCAACTGCTCCGACCAGATGGACTACAAGGGGCTGGGCAGGATATTCAAAGGCAGGTCTTGCGTATCTGTCAATTCTATTTGAATTTGACACGTAAAGCATTAAATAAGAAAGCATTTATACATGTCGAAGTTAGAGATTTATTACCAAGTACACATATTAAGGATGTATCCAATGATATATTTCGAAAAATTAAACTAAAACGGTTCCAAACTTGTTAGTTTTTTTTAAAAGATTACTTTTAAAAGTATTTTTTTATTAGAAACTCGGGGGCTCCGCCCCCCTGCTCGCTATCGCTCGCCAACCCCCGGAATTGCTGCGCAATTCCATTGGCCGCTTCGCGGTATATCGCAACCATATAATATATAATTGGCCGTGCGCAAATAGGTTTCGTACTTTTCCTTTGAAATTGCTTATATTTCGGACCGGTCGGATTGCATGACGTCTAAAGAGCTTCGGTGACCTTAAAGTTGAGTAGACCATGGACAGATACATAAAGACAAAAACACTATCATTTACGTAAAAAAAAATGGTGAAACGTAACACGTAGGGAGATCCTTGCAAAAACGCATCTCACAACGAAAAATAAAACTAAAAAGTAGGTTTGTTACAGAATCTGTCACTTAAACCGCTTCCACACAATATTTGTGCTCAACAAAAAACGCACTATTTATACACCTCAGAAAGAAATTCGCCAAACAGGGCCTTCAGCTTATAATTTATTTCTAATTCAAACTTTTAAACGCCAAAATTAACTATTTTCATTAATCTTCTTTCGCAAATTAATGTTTACTCATTATCACTCTCACTCATTATTACTCTCATCTCACTCTATTGTGATATTACAACAATCCAAACTGAATCATATCACATAAATAAATATTTTAATGAAATTTGGGATGTAACCTAGCCTGATTTTTGCTTTAAAACGATGTATCCCACTCGTTTGTGCGACTTGCGGTTCGTTCTGTGAAAGTGGGTGACAGACAGACGAATTGAACGATTATAATACCTTCCACTTTTTACGTTATAAACGTAGTGTGAAAGCTAAAAAAACATTTCGCTTAATATGTTGGCTATACAACAAATCATAAAACAATGTTTAACAAGCGTTTCTTTCTAAATTTGCAAAGTAAAGGATAAATAAAAAAATAAAATAAACTCTTTTACCGCGGTTTTGCTGCGAACGAATAATAAAAACTAAAAAAAAACCAAGAGATTAAATAAAAAAAAAGAAAGCCATCTGCCAGCTGAAGAAAAAAAATAAAGAAGAACAACGCGATCTTTTCGGCCAGCTGCACGAAAAAGATAAAATTACGTGATAGTTGTAACCTGTTCCGAAAATAAAAAAACTTTTTGTTCTTTTTATTAAAAAAATGTAAACATTTTATTCCAGTTTAGCAGAATTAACCTAATAAAATTTTTCAGAGTAATTGTTATGTTAAATGTTTATTTAAAATAGTTTTGTCATAATTTTTTTACTATCTTTTTTTACATAATTTTAATCTATAAACCTTCTATCTTGCTGTAATATATTTTAAAGCCAGATCATTTTTTAAAAAAAATCTGTAAACCTTTTCTATATATAAAACACAAAACCAAAGTAAAAAGAACAAGTTAAAGAACTGTTCTTTTTAAAAGAACAGAAAAGAGAGCAACTGTTCTTTAAAAAAAACGTAACAAAATCACACATTTCTGATTGATTTTCTGTGGCCGTTCTGCAGAAAAGGAATAAGCTTTTTTTTGTGACTGACTTATTGTAATTTTTAATTAAAAAACTTATTGGAAATTTGAAAACAAATAAGTGGGCATCGAGGCATAAGGGAGATACACCTTCCCCAAAAAATTTGGGTTTCTGACATCAATATTTCATCATGTTATGACTACTGACACTTTAAAAGAGCTTACTTTTTTTTAATATAGAGAGAAACTTTAAATGTATTTTAAACCAACAATTAAGATAAATTACGGTCTGTACTTTATAAGTGTTCTAGTCAAATGTAAACACAGCACAAATTTAAACAAAAAAAGAGACGTTTTACAAAAAAATGTAGCTCATGTCTGAAATTCTTTATTAAAAAAATCGGAGGTTTCATAAAATCCTGCTTTGGTGTTTTTTAATTTTGATCAAAGACATTCAAATACAATTAAAACGACCTACAAACAATCAAAGTTCTATTTTGTTAATTTACCGTTTCTTCTTGTTGCAGGTCTAGCCCAGTCGGGGTCTTGGGGTTGCTTCGACGAATTCAACCGCATCGAGTTGCCGGTGCTGTCCGTGGCAGCCCAGCAGATCTCCATCGTGTTAGGGTGCAAGCGAGAGCACAGGGAGACATTCCTCTTCAGCGACGGAGACACTGTCCGCATGAACCCTGAGTTCGGCATCTTCCTCACCATGGTCAGTTTTGTCTACAAATCAATATCCATTGTTGGGAAAAGCCAGATAGAAAAGGCAATATCAGTGGTGACCCGTGAAACGGCGTCAGTGTTGCTAATTATAATCCTGTCATCAGGAGAAGAGACTTGTGACATCATCGCGGACGATTCTATTTTGCAATTTTAGTTAAAAGGAAGTGAAAACTAACAAGAAAGGTTGCAACTTTGTAATATTCAGCACCTTTTCCCCCAATAAAGCATTTTACCACAAAACTAAGTACGAGGGTGGTTGTTTAAACAATTTTCGAACTAGAGCAAGAAATGCACTGATACAGTGTTATTGAACTAGGTTGGTAATATCTGGACCTTGTCCAGGAGCTGCTTAGGGTTTGTTCTCATCATCTAACACTGTCTGTTCCAGGAATAAGAGAGGCTTTTCCTCTTGGTCTGTCTTTATGCTTATATCCCAAATCAGACACATTAGGCGGTGTCCTGACTACGACATCAAATGCAACAAAACTTGGCGACTTGGCAGAGTCAGCCCCCAAGATATTGTATCGCTTGGCGCCCTTGGCGGTCGCCAAGTTTTGTTGCATTTGATGTCGTAGTCAGGACACAACCTTAGTCCCATTTACTCCTGATCACACTCCGCTGTTAATAAAAACATAAAGAAAAATTGTGTAGGTATCAAAGTTGTAGAAAAAGGACGACATTTAGCGGCTATGCGTAAAATTAACAATTATTATTTCATAGAGAGTATAAAAGATCTATCGTCTTCAAAATACCTCTCAATGGCGGGGTTTGCCTTCTTAAGGGAAACTTTAAAAGTTTGGTTTGAGCCGATGTGGTATAAAACTATCGAAACTTTTTTTTTAAAAAAAAAAAGAGGATAGCCTATTTTGTAGTTCTAGTGCGACATTGACAAACAATCCAGCCTGTTTTTAGAAGTTGCTAAATTGGCGAGAGAAGTTTCGTGAAGTATGTGTTGGTCTCGTTGGTTGGTTGGTAGGTACTTGGTAGACATATATTTTCAGGCTTGTGTGCTTGGTCATAGAGACCCGCTTATAAACCTTCGTCAAGAAGGACGGACACGACATACACACACATACAAGACAGATGCTGTCATCTATCGCCACCTCCACAATTTGGACATGTCCCTGAAGGGGAGGGAAATTGTCTCCAGGGACCTGTACCCGTGGTAAACTGCGCAATGACCGACCACAGGACTTTCGGACCCAACAGATTTAACGAGTACGTACTCCGCTTATACTCGGTGGGTCTTCAGTGGTACCGGGACTCGATAGCGGGACCTTCCGATCTTGAGACCGAGACGCTGACCACTAGGCTCCCCACAACCCCGTTGTCTCGTTTTTTGAGTGATGGATTTTTCCATCAATCCTATTTTGAAATGAACACGACAAACGACAAGTCTCTTCTCCTGATGATATGATTATAGTCTATTAGCACTTTATCAGAAAATTATAGCGTTGGCTCATGGTTTGGTTGGTTAGATTTACATTGCACTACTGCTACCCGAGGGCTGTTGGTAACAGGCCTCGTAATTTCGAACAGATATCAAATTGCGTAGTGAAGCCAATTGAGAAGTAATTTTATCCAGTTATTTCTTTTACGTAGATTTTGAATATGTCAAGACGGAGGACCAATTTTTTTTATGCGTGAATTTGTTATTTGATCAAGAAAATTGCAAAGTCATTTTTCATCAATTTTTTTTGTATTTATTAAAATTTATTTATTTTTAGATTAATATTATATCTGCAAAGAATATTGAGCAAAGCGAAACTTCATGTTTTAAAATTCAAATGATTCATTTTACCAATTTTATGACATTAATATGTGTTTTTAGCGGTGTGAGTTGTAAGCGGCTTAATTTTAATTCTTAGGACAAACTACACACGAAATATATGAAAATGAACGTCATGTTTTATTCTTTACCACACATTACGAGGCCTGCTGACATTAGCCCTCAAGTAGTTATAGTGCGACGTAAATCTAACCAACCCATTGAGCTAGAAGAAACGTGGAGTTAGATGTGTAATTCACTGAACAGGGCAGCAAAAGAGCCGGTTCAATTTCAAAACGCGGAGGAAACAGCAGAAACGAACCGGGCAAAAAAACCTAGAAACTTGCCTATTTCGCTATTGGGTTCGTCTTCGCTGGTTCTTAGTTAGTGATCCACATGGTTATTTCTTAAAAAAGTTAGAATTTAAAGTTAAAGAAAGTTAATTTCTTTCGAACTAAAAATGTTAAAATACATTTAGGAGCCCAAGTCAATATGATAGAGGGGTCTCATACAAACGTTGCATACAAGTGTAGGGAAAATAGTCCTTTTCTGCCCTGTTCGCTCAAAAGGGTGTGAGTGGGTTTTCGGCTCGCTGACACTGCTCGCTGTCACTCCAGTTTCCCTTCTAACTCAATGAACCAAACAAACCTAAACAAATCATCAGTCAACACTCATTTTCTGATAGACTGATAGACGAATTAGCAACAATGGCGTCATTTCGTGGGCCTCCATTGGGAAATTTAATAACTGGAACTCTAAAGGCTCTCTTCTACGTTCCCTATCCGCACTTAGACAGACAACTTTAATGACTACTGATTGGATGGTTGGCGAGTCAATTTTACCAACCAATAAGCCTTAAGAATCCTTTAAATTCTTATAAAGCTATGAATATTATTTGCCTCTGACTATATTTTGCGGTTTCCGCTTCGCCAAATCTACCGCTTTCAAGTTGAAAAGAAATTTATGAGATTCGCAGTAACAATTATTGCCAAAATAATAAACCACTGATGGCCCGTGTCGATACAGCCATTAAACTTTTGCATATTTACCTGAAAAAACGTAATGTTCGAAATTGTCTCTGTCTCTGGTTTAGTAAATAAACTGCCAAAAGCAACTCAAGGTTTCACAACCAAAATAAACTCTAAACCTGCATCATAAGTTTTCATAATCAACTCAAAAGCAAATTGATTCTTTTGCTATGAACAGTATGCAACAATTTTTGAAATTTAAGAAACCTAAACTCCCTCGACACCAATCCCTTGACATCTAGAATCTCTAGATATCTTGCCATCTAAAATCAAGATCATCGATGAAATGTTGAATAAGAAAGTAGGAATATATACCTTAAAAAACTGCTTAGTTCTGGGAATGCCCGGCTGTTGCGGTGAGTCTCTTAAAGATTGGCATGGTTCCACTGAGGGACTCACTGCGTGCGATCCTATACAGCTGGGATGTACCAATACTGGCAGAGTCTGTTGTCAACGCTTTTGAAACTATCTAGACTTTCTACCACAATATGATTATCTGTCCATTGACACGAGAACAACAACAACTGCTCAGTGTTTTTTTATTATTATTTCTAACTCTAGAATCCTGGATACGCGGGTCGACAAGAACTTCCAGAGAACTTGAAAGTTCAGTTCCGGACTGTAGCCATGATGGTACCGGACAGACAGATCATCATCCGGGTGAAGCTGGCCAGCTGCGGATTTCTGGAGAACATCACGCTCGCAAGGAAATTTTACACACTCTACAAGCTGTGTGAGGAACAGCTCTCCAAACAGGTGGGTAGTTGAATAATGGAGCTAAGAAGCAGATGGGGATGCTTGGAGCGAAAATAAGTGAAGCAGTCAGAATCTCGCCAAGCCTAAACAAACTTCTAACTCACATATTAATTCCATAGAGATAGTAAAACCGTGCGCTATCGCCCGATAGTGGGTGATAGCGCACGGTTTTACTATCTCTATGATTAGTTCATTCTGAAAAACATAATTTTGTTCCTTAACTCCACAACGACGTTTGGCAAGAAAATTTGCCACGCGAAAATGAGCTTTTAGTTTTGAGCTTAAGTTTTTCTAGTAAACAAAATATAATACAAATGAAGACCCTTTTTAAAACAGTTTATGCAGGATAAATTAAGTTAAACGAAACAATTTTTTTTTTTTAAATTTAAGTTAAAACGCTTTTATACGGAAATAGAAGTTGTTAATGGTTTTTACAAAGTCGTCTTTAATGGGTTAAAAGGCGTTAATTAAAAATTAAAAATGACTATTAGCGCAGTTTTAGGTTGTAGTATTAGATCTTAATTTAGACAAAATGTAATACTTCCCTTTAAATGTAAGATAAATAAGTTTTAATTACAGTTTTATTAGTGAGTCAGCAGATCGCCAAGTCTATATAGTCTGCTTATATGAACTCTACTTCAGAATTACGAAAAATAACTAGCCCAGAGCGTTTTTTTAAGAGGGACCGTCGGTCCCATAGAGCTAATGCATTAGTTTTGAAATCACAACTTTTGCAAAAGAATTGCTTTGTCATGTTATCCCATTTTCCTCAGGTATGGAAATCATCACGACATCCATTTAAAACAAAATTGAAAAGAAAATAACATCCGGTTATTTAGTTATTAATCGATAAAGTTTTAAAATAGTATCGCCATCTGCAGTATATTTTTGGTATTTTAAAACTTCAAAAATATATAATTAAATAACTAGATAACATTTTCGTTTCAAATGTGTTTCATTTCGATGTTATGTTGATTCCCATACCTAAGGGAAAAGGGCTAAGACGGCAAAGCAATACTTCTGCGGAAGTTGTGATTCCAAAACTAATGCATTAGCTCTATGGGACTGACAATCCCTCTTAAGCTTACTACAAAGACATCAATGGCTTCACTCGGCAAAGCGGTTTTTGTATTGGTTTTTGCACAGCAGTATTTCAATCTTGTTCTTAACTCTATGAGTGGGATTAAAAGGTTATGGAGGTTACAATGGATGAAAATCATAAAGCATACGATAGATAGACCATTACGATACATTCAAAGTATTTGATTGGATAGAAGAACACGACATGATATAAAGCGTTGTTATAACATCAATCTGAAATTTTTTTAACAAGAATGTTGAATAAGTTTTGGTTTTATATTCATTTTAAATAGGAAATTTATATTAAGCACTATTTAAATATGTTCTATTTATAAAATACACATGCATCCACTTCGTTTAAGGCAGTGAAATACTGAAACGTATCAGGAAATAACCCTGTTAATTCAGGTCCACCCAAGTCAAACAACATTATTGCATTCCTAAACGATATAATTCCAAAAAAATGGAGAGTCTCAATTGTAACGTCTTCTGCGTCTTTATTGCTATAGTAACTGTCATTGTCCACTTGCGTGTGTGTAATGATAAAAGTTCCTTACATATGTATTTGTCTAGAACGAAATTAAAATCGATTTTCTTAATCTATGGAATAAGGGAATACGTACACTGTCTCTTTTAGTTTACCAAAACAGAACTAAAAGTTATTTAGTTAATGTTATATAACATTAACACTAAAGATTATTTTATTACTGAATGCTATGGATTCATAAAAAGATACCATAATGCTGGATAAGCATTCTGTGTTATTTAATATATTTGAATATGTTAATTTGATTTTAAAACCTTAATCAAAGTAGAACTGAACCTAAGAAACTTAAAAAAAAGGTTCACTTACCTATTCATTTTTAGATATTTAATTTAGCATCTCTATTGTAAATAGCTGGGTTAATTCTGTGTTAGTTTTCACTGTTCAAAGTTTTGTATCCCTCTGAAGGATAAGAAATTTTTTTTAATTGTAAACTTGTTTTCATTGTATTATATTTAAATTAAAATTTTTAACTGGAAAATTATTTTCCTAACTTTTGAAAAAATAAATTTCTTTATTAGATGTATATAAATGGCTCTTCCATGTGCTTTAAATATTAAAATTTAATAAAAATTATTAGTTTCATGTTCCATAAAAAAAATTAGTTGTTTTTCTGGAAAACCTGCCAGTCAGGCGAAGGGTTTATACATCTAGTCCCTGGACAAATTATTAGACGCACTGTATTTTTTTTAGTAATTATGAAAACATACCAAAGAATGCCATATTATTAAAAAAGATGCATGTCGATATATGTATTAAGTATAGCAGATAGTATTTTAACACAAATGTCCTTCTAAAGTTATTTTTTTCATCATTGATTGATACATGAAATCCCGGATGGCCGAGTGGTTTGGACCATTACGCTAGCAGTCTGCGCGCTGTAACGGGTGCGGGTTCGATTCCCGCCTTCGCCCTGGGTGTATATTCCTTTCTCAGTGACAGTAAAAAATTCTTTCTGTAACTGTCTTACTTGACGAAGGCTTTATAAGCGGGTCTCTGATCAGGGACACAAGCCGGAATATATATGTACCTAACCCCCCCCAAGAATCTAATAATTTGTCCAGGAACTGTATATCCTTCAGAAAGATTTATGTGTTTGACATTTGTTATGTCACCTCTCCTTTCAATAATGACTAAAGACAATAAAGCAAAAATTGTGTTCCAGTTATTGATACTTTGTAGCAGAAACCATAGATTTCCTAACATTTATGCAGGTTCACTATGATTTCGGACTGCGCAATATTCTATCTGTGCTGCGCACCCTTGGAGCCACAAAGCGGTCTGCTTACCAAGAATCAGAAGCTTCCATCGTAATGAGGGTGCTTAAAGACATGAACCTTTCCAAATTGGTGAGACCTTTTCTTTTTTCGTAATTCTGAATCCTGAACCCTGGTAGAGAAAAGAATCAATGTCTTTGTTGGAAAATTTGAAAATAACCCACATATCCAGAATCGAATAGTTTATGGTACACAATTGTTAGACAAAGCCAAACAAATACACCACCAAATTTTAATTCACATTTTAGTACCACCAAATTTTAATTCACATTTTAGTACCACCAAATTTTAATTCACATTTTAGTACCACCAAATTTTAACTCAAGACCTGAAACATGCCCAATGTCCAAATTAATAATGTAGATACTGCAGTTTACCTGCAAACGGAACTTGAAATCCCCATAACAGGGTGTTCTAGTATCTTTCCTACAGATGTAACCTACACTGTTAAAAATTAGGCACTTTGTTTCACCATAAATATGGTTCCTAGTAGCTGCAACGGCTGTGTGGTGAAACGTTAAACCATATTTTTGGTATTAGGTTTAACTATTTATCAGGTTTTTGTTTCCAAATCCAGAAAAATGATTCAACCAAACACCGAAAAAAAGGTGAAACATTTCACCACACAGCCGTTGCAGCTACTAGGAACCAATATCATGGTGAAACCAAGCACCAAATTTTAAACAGTGTATGTAGTGACAGAATGACGATACTTTTAAACTTCTGAGCGTTCTAAAAATGTGCAAAAATATATCATTGTTTCCGCTGCAAAAATGTTTTATTTATTTTTTTAACTCAACTATTATTTTAAAAATAAAATATTAGGTTTATTTTTAAAGATATGATCGTAAAATCTTTTAAAACTGAAAAGTTAGAATTTCTATAAAATTTGTTATTCATAAACCTTTAAAATTAGTTATCGCTGTAAAAGCTATAATGCATAAATTACTGAAAAAATAATAATCTGTTGCCATAATAACATTTTTACTTGTGATTTAATTTGTGTTCTTTTTTGCGTTTGTAAATATAATATCCTCTACTTTTTATGTTCAAAAATATGGTCTTTGTGACCCTTGGTGTTCTGACTACTTTATTACTATGTTATTTCTTTATTATCTTCGAATTCTTGTCTGTAAGTTTGTGTGCAATAAAAAATATATTTATTAATTATTATTAATATTAGTGGTATTAGTAGTAGTAGCAGTAGCAGTATGTCTGTAAACTAACTTACTAACTTAATGTCTGTAGCTGACTAACTTACAGCAACTTGTCTGTAAGTTTGTGTGCAATAAAAAATATATATTTATTAATTGTTATTAATATTAGTGGTATTAGTAGTAGTAGCAGTAGCAGTATTATTATTATTAGTTTTTGTATTAATATTAGTAGTATATGGTCTAACGCTCAGAAGGTTGAAACTCCGACTCACTCGTGTGTTTTCAGATCGACGAGAACGAACCGCTATTCCTGTCCCTTCTTAACGACCTGTTTCCTGGGATTCGTGACCACAAGAAGGGAGACTCCGACCTGGACGAGGCCATCGACTTCCAATGCAGGGACTCCGGTCTCGTCCCGCACCCCGCCTGGAAGGTCAAGCTGGTGCAGGTATTTATACCATGTCACAGCAATACGCACGTAATTGGCTTCTTGTTGGCGACAGGATCAGTACCTCTCTTCTGACTAAATTAAAGCTCATTTCACTTAATCATACGTTCATTTACAATAGGTACCTTCACAAGCGAATATCCACTTGAATGAAATGGCTGAAAATCTTGCCAAAGAGGGTTGAAAGATCTCAACAATTCCCTCTTCCGCACTTACTTTTCTGGAACTATACTCCCAAAAAAAAAAATCCAATATCTCGGCGGCGTGGAAAACACCCCCTACCCAGAAACCGGGTTTGTCCCTTGACCTCCCTTGTGACGGACGTACCCGGACTGCACCCGCAAGACTCGCCAGCGGTCACATCAAGTGCCTCGCTTTCAACGAAGGCAGGAAGACCTTCGCCACCTGCACCAAATGCCAAAATCATCAGACTTCTCCTGAAAACCTTTTGGAATGCATGGGTCTCTCTAGAGAGGATCTTTATTGCAATCCTCTTCTAGTCTTTGACTATCTAACAGTCAAACAGTCTAACAGTCTTGTCGATCCACGAGATCAACGATCTTGTCTGACGACGGAGTCAGACAAGGAGGATAAGCAGCAACAGCATACATTCGAGCATTGAGAGAGGTATAAGCCAACTCAGTGAATTCTGCCGCTGCACAATGGGGCAAAACCCCTTAAAAGCTGGCCAAAACCCAAAAAAATTAAAGTGCATCTTTTAAGTTTCCATCTATGTGGGGTTATTTAGAAATATCTGAAGTATCATATGTCACCTCCCCCGACAGATTTATGGCTTCTGGGAAGAGTTGTGAGGGTGCAAAGTTGACCAAATCGGGAGAGTTCCAGTGCGAAATTTCTAAAAAACGGTTGCTTACTTTGTGTGCGTCCAAAAAATTTATTTAATTGTAAAAGTTTTAAAAAATATGATGAATTCTACTCCTGGTGGTATGTATAACCTCAATTAATTTTATTGGATTTTTCGGAAGTGTTTTAATATTTTTTTTTAATTTAAAAAGAATGACTTTCTTAATTAATAATATTTTTTGTGTTAAAATTTAAAAAGTAGTAAATTTGTTATATAGTTGCGTCTTTTTACCTAAAAACTACTACGCAGTTTGAAACCTTTTACATTGTTGTTTTCAAAACTGTTTTCACCTGTTGCACGTTTTCGGACGTTTGGCTAAAAATTCAAAATATGTAAGGAATAATTTCTTTAAAGTTTCAATGGTCAAATGTGCAAATAATGAGTACTATGGCTTTTGTTTTCTAAACATTAAAATAGCACTCAGTTTAATACTTTTTAATGACTATTATGAATTATTCAAGATAAAGTAGTGTCATATTTTGACAATAACCTTCTGTTGGGTGCATTTGATTTGGCAGATATTCAATAATTTTATTAAATTTTTTGTGACTAGTTTAATGTTAAATTCATAAGGTTTTTTTAGATCCTTTTGTATATTTTATTCATTTGACATCCATCATAAAGTTGTTTATCACTTAAAAGTGGCAAAATTAAATTAGTTACTGAATTTGGATCTTTATGTTTTTTCATTAATAAGTCTACTAAGCATACTACAGCCGAACTCAGCGTTAAGCATAATGCGCTCTATAAAAGGATAACGTTTCGTAAATTCTCTGCAACATTCTCGAAAAAAAATTTCGGTCCTCAAGTAGCTCGCATATAGATAAAAAGGAGGACATTCTACAAAATGCTTTCAAGATTACCTCCAAAATCGCCCTTCAATAATAAAGTACAGTTACTGGAACTTGAACTTAAAAAATGACAAAATGCCCGTAAAAATCTTACTTTGAAATCGAAAAAACCTGCAGTCATTTTGCAAAACCTCTAAAACGATATGGACAGCCGTACATAGAGTAAAGCAAAATTTTGTTTTTAAAAATAAGAAGTGGTTAGATGAGAAAATTCTCGTGCCATTTTTTGCGAACAAAGGTTTAGGACGGCCATCATCTGGTTTCCTGGAAAGTAGCGAAAGGCCAAAACAAAGGAAAACGGAACATTTACGTACAAAATACACTCCAGGAACTTTAGCTTCTGTAGCACAAATGACTTTGAGAGCTATTGGTGAGAAATATGCTTCTAAATTCATAAAAGATACGATATTTATAGTTCCCCGTTCAGAGCATTCGAATACCGCAAATCTTTTTCTGAAAAAGAATAGCTATTATGTGCAGAAATTTCGGAAACTATCTCAGCTGATGGAGCCTTGTCTTTGTTAATTGAGGCTCAATTAACCAGGTATCAACATGACAATATCAGAAGTCACTCAAAAAGTATATTTTCTTGGTACAAAGTCATACAAAAAGCAAAGAAAAACAGTTATCCTGAAATCAGCTCCTATGAAGTCGAAAAACTAAAGGTTGAAGTGAATGTTCAAGCTCTTTTAGACCATACAGCTCAAAGAATAATAGACTGCACATTGAATGATTTGAGCAATTATTAATATGAGCAGTTAAAATGTTTGAAACTTATTTCAAAATAGGGATATGATGGCAGCTCAAGTCAAAACCAATATAAACAGAAATTCAAATCCACTAATTCTTCAGATTCGAATCGATTTCTTATTTCGAGTGTACCACTGAACTGTATTTCGAAGATAATGATCTAAAAAATATAATCTGGAAGAATACTAGACCAGCATCACCTCGATTCTATCATCCAATACTAATACAGTTTATAGAAGAATCAGCAGAATTTGCAAAACCCATAGTAGAGTGCACTGAAAACCAAGTATTACAATCTCATTCCAACAATAGTAATATTAAACAACCTAAGTCTACAAATTAAACATATTATATTTACAATGGTGGATGGTAAAATTTGTAATGCAATTACATCTTACCACGTCTCCGTAGAGGTCTTATTTTTGTGGATCAAAAGAATTCAATAATATTTTAGAAATCATATAGTGTTTTCTCTACTGATTCATGAATAATAATGGTGTGACATGCGAATGTGCGTACGATAAGGTATGAATGATTTTATTTCTTTGCATAAGATTTTAATTTTTAGATTTATTAATATAGTAAATTGAGTTTTAAATTAAATACTAGTTCTTATTATTCCTTGAAAACGGATATTATTAATTTTAGACAATTATTTAAATAAAAAATATCATTTTATTAGGGGTTTAAATAAATGAACCAAATGTGATAATTTCAGTCTAAATTACTTTAAATATTTAAAATTAGAGCTGTACACTTCTAAAAACATACTAAATACCTAATTATGATGTTTTAGCCCATTGGAGAAATTACAGAATTTTTGCCAGGTTTTCACCCCTTTTGCCCCACTGTGCGCTGTAAGAAAAAATACCGTATCTGAAAAAGCTAATTTTTTAGAAAATGAAAAAAATTCTTTTCATTAATCGCCAATGTAAAAAAAAATGATATTGACACAGTTTTAATGTTGTTATGCTTACTGATTTTCAAAATAATATAGAATATCTATTTTTATGGGTATTAGTACATAATAACTTAAAAACGCCAAAATTGCAGGTGCGGTCTTCTTTCTTGTAGCGGCAGATTTGAACCATGTGCCTTATACATCTAAAGAAGCACACTTTCGTTTTTAAAACGTTTCGGAAACGAACTGTCTTTTCATTGCAAAAACGTAATCAAGAAACGTAATAACATCGCAAATATGTCGCGTTTGAAAAGGCCATCGACTTCCAATGCAGGGACTCCGGTCTCGTCCCGCACCCCGCCTGAAAACTGCAGGTATTTATATTACGGTACAGCACACATTTCAACTTTGAGAGAGGTATAGGCCGACTCGAAAAACTGAACTAGGAGCCTCGTGCTTCTAAAGACCTGCAGTTCCGTTTTTAAAACTTTTCGGAAACAAATGTAGTTTAAAAATCTCAAAAATGTCTCGTTCGGTAGAGGCCATTGACTTTCATTATGCATCGAAACAATACAGGGACTCCGGTCTTGTCCCTCATCCTGCCTGGAAGGTCAAGCTGGTGCAGGTATTTATAACATGTTACAGCATGCATTTCAACTTTGAGAAAGGTATAGGCCAACTTGAAAAACTGAACCAGGAACCTCGTGCTTCTCAAGACATACAGTTTCGTTTTTAAAGCTTTTCGGAAACAAATGTCGTTTAAAAAGAATCTCAAAAATGTCTCGTTCTGTAGAGGCCACCGACTTCCAATGCAGGGACTCCGGTCTCGTCCCGCATCCCACCTGGAAGGTCAAGCTGGTGCAGGTATTTGTACGTTACAGAATAAAACATAGCATTAAAAGAGTTACAGGCCGACTCGGAGAATTGAAATAGGGACCTCTTTCATCACAAGTTGTACACTTTCTTTTTAAAAATGCTTCGGAAACGATATGTCATTTAATTGCAAAAACGTAATCAAGAAACGTAATGAAATCGCAAATGGGTCTCGTTAGGGCAAGGCTATCGACTTCCAATGCAGGGACTCCGGTCTCGTCCCGCATCTCACCTGGAAGATCAAGCTGGATAAGGAATGGAAGTTAATCAGACTTGGACAGAGAAATGGACAAAAAGCATAAAATATAGTTCCTATGATATCATAACATTCCAGCCAAACAAAAAGTACTGAAAGAACAAAAATTCATTAACGACGTTCGATAAAGAAATTTGACCCGCGAGAATTAGCTTTCTGCTAAAGTTTATCAAAATAAACTAAATTTAAAACTAATGAAGACTATAGCCGTTAATCTTTTATGTAGGACAAGTTAATTTAAACAAAAAAAAAGAATTTAAAGAACTTATAGTTAACATTTTAATTCAGAAATGAAGGTATTGATGGTATTCACAAAGCCGTCGTTAATGGGTTATCGTTACTTTCTATACCATTCTCCATAACTATGCTACTGTCGATTTACACAGCTTTACGAGATGTACGATACATTTATTCATATAAATCTAAGCAAAAAAAGCTTACTTTAGCATGGCAAATTTTCTTGCTAATCGTCGTTAATGAGTTAAAATAACAGCAAAATAGCTTATTTTAGTTCTTTCGTAACTTTTGCTTTGTTATACAGCTGTACGAGACCCAGCTGGTTCGGCACGGTATCATGACCTTGGGACCAGCTGGCGGAGGAAAGTCCAGCTGTATCCGAACCCTGATGAGTGCCCTCAGCGCCCTGGGTAACCCTACCAGAGAAATGCGCATGAACCCAAAGGCCATTACCGCACCGCAGATGTTTGGGAGGTTGGATGTGGCCACTGACGATTGGACGGATGGTATTTTCTCAGCCCTCTGGAGGAAGACACTTAAAACAAAGAAAGGTGAGTTTTGAAACAAAAAATTCTGTATCTAGAATTTTTTTAAAAAAAACTTCGCTTAGGTGCCTTTTTTTTTCAAATAAGCTTTGTACCAGACCATTGCAGCAGATTCTTATTTAATTCAATAGATACATGAGTGGGCTTTTTGTCGGGGTTTTTGATTTTAAAACGGGGCCTCTGTGTTTTATCCACTTTTTGAACGTTACAGTAAAATCGTTACTTAATGTTTTTATGTGTATGCTTTTTCTTTCAATTTCAAATGAGTCCTTACTCGGGTATCAACGCCCAGCTACTATTGGAGGTACAGATAATAAATTTAAGCAGCTCATTTCTTTTGTAGTAAAGGCGTCATTCATTCTCGAAATTGCGCAAAAACATGATCCGGTTCCTCCATAGGAATAACGCAGTGCATTGTTGAAAGCATAGGATTTATGCCAACTTTTCCAATCGAAACTTGTGAGCCACACGTGAAAACTAAAAATGTTCAATATCCGCTTCACAGGCGAATGCGTGTGGCTCGTGCTGGACGGTCCAGTGGACGCCATCTGGATCGAGAACCTCAACTCTGTGCTGGACGACAACCGAACTTTGACGTTGGCGAACGGGGACCGCATACCGATGTCCCCCTCGTGCAAAGTGATCTTCGAGGTTCACTCTTTGGACAACGCATCGCACGCCACCGTGTCCAGGAACGGAATGGTCTACATGAGCTCGTCTTGCCTTCCCTGGAAGCCCATGCTGACGGTATGCATATACATAGATTGTTTATCACTTAATTAATGGTCTTGTATTTAAAAAAAGTAGGTTTGTTACAGAATCTGTCACTTAAGGGAGAATAGGACCGAGAATCGACTTCTCAAGCGAAGGCTTCTCTCTGAGTTAATCCTATGGGGAAAAAATAAAAACTTTGCCACATTTCTCCGGCTGTATATAATATTTTTACAGACGGGTTTTTTTTATATGATACATGTAGCTGATTTTTGCAAGTCTATATAATCCCATTTTTTGACATTTGTAAAAATAATTTTTTGATTGTTAATAAATAGTTTTACAATATAAACTAGGTCTAAAATTGAAAAACGAAGATTATAGGGACGTAAAACTTTAAATTTTCTTCGCATTGGAAAAAAAGTGCAAAATTATTTGCATTTTTAGGGTCGAAAAGTGGCAATGAAATTACAAAAATTTATTATCCAGCAAGTAGTGCCCCCTAGGAGTAGAACCCTCCCCTGGTAACGACCCTTGTAATTAAATTTGCTGAAACTCCAATAAGATAAGGTGCGTATAGTTCTATTTCAAGAGTCGAATCTCGAGAGCGAATTTTAACTTCTGGTCTGTAAACTAAAGTTTCAATTTATTGTTTCTGTGTATTTTTCGATGCTGATTTCGAAAATGCAAATAGATTTTTTTTTTCTATCGCGTCTAGTTTAAAAGTATTAAAAATTTTGAAGTAGCATTGATTTATTCTATTAGAAACTCCTAATTAGTAAAAAGTTCTTTTTAAATTACTTAAATGTCTATGATCTATTTAAAACGAACCTGAAAAATGTTTGGGGGACTTAAGCTCATAAAAAGGCATAACAATGTATGGAAAATTGCCCAAATTTCAGACTTATTTTTGGTAAAAAATTAATTTGAGTTTAAATCCTAAAAACTTGTATTTCTTGAAGCTTTTGTTTTAATTTTCCATTTCTGTCAAAAAAAATATTTTTGCATTACATTTTAAATTTGTTTGAGCATTAGGTAGCAGTATTGGCTTCTTTTATATTAGGTAACTCTTTTCAGTTTTTCATTTTTGACCTTCCGCGATTTCAAAGGATGTTTTGGTTCCACTTTCAATGCAAGGTTTTTCATCTACTGTATTCTATTTTAGTTTAGTTAAGTATGAATATATCTACGCACTAGAGCTGCAGGACGGCTAATGGCGACGGGCGTTGTAATGTAGAACCACGGTCAAGTGACGAGCCGACACCAGAGTAGGCACCCAAAGCAACCGTTAAAGGAGACATCGTACGCAGTGTTGTGACTTTGAAGCATATTTAACGTGCATTAACTGTGCACGAGGTATTATTCGTCGGACATTTTTGGCTGCACGGGCGGTTTATAGGTCGGCGGTTATTTTGGAGATCCCCGGACCGAACCTGGGACCTTCCACATGCAAGGCGAACGTCTTAACTGAATGGGCTGTTCTGTTGTCTTTGCGTGCAACATGTTCTTATTCCTGCTATTTATTAAACCTTATAGCTGCCTACTCGGCATAGTGGATAGCGCGTCTGAATCCCAACTTGTAGGTCCCGCGTTCGAATCCCGGTTCTCTTGTCAATAAAATGTTATGTGTCGATATGTTGGTCTTCGTCTTTATTTGTGTAAAAAGAAGCACAACCTCTTCGGAGGCTCTGGCAACAACTAATATACAATTACAAGGACTTAGCATATTTAACGTGCTTTCCCTAAGCACGGGGTATTATTCGTTGGATATTTTGGGCTGCACGGGCGGTTTATAGGTCGGCGGTTATTTTGACGATGCCCGGACCGAGCCTGGGACGAGACCTTTCACATACAAGGCGAACTCCTTCACCGACTGTGCTGTTCTGTTTTCTTTATGTGCAACATTTTGTTATTCCTACTATTCATTAAACGTTTTCGCTGCCTACTCGGCATAGTGGATAGCGCGTCTAAATCCCAACCAGTATAGGTTCCGCATTCGAATTCCGGGATGGTAAGCGCATGGATGTTTGCCTTGTCAATAAAATGTTATTTGTCTATGGTCTATGTGTTGGTCTTCGTATTTATTTGTGTAAAAAAACAGCCTCTTTGGAAGCTCTGACAACAATCTTCCATGGGATATCCATGATTACAACAACTTTAAACCTTTGGAAGTAACATCCTTCCAATCTAGATTGCCGAATTCTCGTCAACGAAAATTGCCGATTTGGTTATTTCAGATAAAATAAGTTTCCTGATTTCATTTTTGTCAATCGTGACTTTATTGGTTGTTTCGGTTTTACTCTAAATGCGCGGTGAAAACCGGGCATATTTAGTAATGAGGATATATTCAGAAAATATCTTCAATTTTGAGCGTGAAACCTGAGAGGATTAACGAAGGAAACAACGTATATAATTGGCTCAAATAGATTATTTGTTGGTACTGATTTTACATGTTTCGGCAAGTCTCAAACTCGCCTTCTTCAGAAAATACACACAACAAACTCAGTTTGTGTTTATAAATACTTTGTGTTATTATTTTATTTATCGTTTGCAGTAATTGTTATATTAGTAGTAATTTAAAAATCAGTTTGCCAAAGATTTGTTTATTCTAAAGTTAATCATATGTACGATAGGTAGAATTTTCTTTTTTTTACAGAAAAAAAATTATTTTTATAATTTGTAAGTATTTCAGTCAAACTCAAGGAAATCAGAGATAATCGGGATGAAAACGTCAATCAATGAATTGGCCATGGGGATTTGCTGGTCTCTAAGTTCTCTGACCCTCCCTCTGTAGCAGTTCCAATATCTTCACCAGATGTCGCCCTCGGTCACGTTTAGTTGCCTCCTCGGGGCTATTCCCCCTTAAATCGCTTCCACACAACATTTGTGCTCAACAGTAAACAAACTATTTATACACCTCAGAAAGAAATTCGCCAAACAGTGCCTTTAGCTAGTTCTAATTGAAACTTGCCAAAATCAATTATTTCCAATAATCTTCTTTCACAGATTTAATTAAGAGTCTTTATCGGTTGCTAAATTTTTTTGAAGTTCGAATAATAATGATGTTCGAAGAATAAATAATTAGTAAAATTGATGCTTTAAAAATAAAAGTGAAACTTTGCATATTTTTTTATGAAAAGTTAAAATTCTCTATGCATCTTTCGTCATACATATATAATGAACCATCAAAAGAACTCTATTGTGATGTTACAACAATCCAAACTGAATTATATGACATAAATAAATATTCTTCCGAAAGTTTAATTTTAAATAAAGTTTCCTGTACGTTTGACGAAATGGCAACAGTGAAAATATTAAATAAAAATGGAATTTGCAAGTTATTTCAATGTAAATTAAATTTTAAGTTATTTAAATTTTAAATAAACTTTTATTTAAATATTTTATGAAATTTGGGATGTCGCAATGCCTTATTTTTTGCTTTAAAATGACGTATCCCACTTCTTTGTGAGAATTACGGTTCGTTCTGTGAAAGTAGGTGAAAGACAGACGGACGGATGGACAGACAGATGGACTGAAAGATTATAATATCTTCCACTTTTTACATTATAAACGTAGTGTGGAAGCTAAAAGTGCAAAGATAAAGTACATTAAGCCGACCCGTTTATCCATGCGAACGTACAATAATAATTTTTACTTCCGATTACTTACATTCCAATCTTGTTTAACCCTTTGTTTAACCCGTTCACTCTACAGTAAACACCTGCAGCAACAGCTTTGTTGGCCTTTTCTGCAGGTTTTATTCAAGAAATTAAGCAACGGAATGATGGGCAGCCGAGAGCACGCACCGACATAATTTAATAATGTTTCTTTTTTGGAGGGTGTATCTGAAGTAGAAAAATTTGAAAAAAAGTTAATCAAATGATCTAATCAAACCTAAAGGTTCGACACACTTTAAAAAAAAGTCTGGTTCAATAAAGATATTAGTTCCAAAAAATCTTTGCAAAATTGGCACATCCCCTGCAAATTCTGCCAAGTTCATTCTGCCTTCTTAGCTTCCACTACACTACGTTTATAACTTAAGAAGTTACCATGAGTCCAAACTGGTAATTTAAAGCTAGTAATCAGTGCCGGATTACGGTCTAGGCCTACAACGCCCGGGCCTAGGGGCCCAGTCCGGAAGGGGGCCCTTAAAAAGATAAAATCGCCAAAAAATCGCCTAAAAAAATTGTAAATCGCCTGTAAAGAATTACTTAAGATTTAACATAGGAGAGAACAAGCTCAACTCATTCTCAGTCAGAAATAATGAAGTCAATTGACTATGATGACGTCATTCGTTCTTTTGCGCAGAAGAAAGTTCGCCGTGTGATTTTATAAATTTTATAGAATAACTATAGTAACATACTGTATTATTCTGATGTTTATTAAAGTCTATTAAAAAATTATATGTTCTGTACTAGTGTATTTAATTTGCTAAATTTCCAAAATAGCTTCGAGATGGTGGGGGGCCCCAAATGTCAAGTGCCTAGGGGCCCTGAGTCTTTAAATCCGGCACTGCTAGTAATAGAGTCGTAAACTCCTTAAGATTAGCCGAATTAAAACGAAATATATTTGTGTGTTTTACAGGCTTGGCTGAGCACTCAACCGAAGCTAGTGGTGCGCGGGATCACACAACTATTCGACAGATCATTTGAGTCTGTGTATACGTGGGCAATTGAAAACCTCCTCTTCAGAATGAAGATCCTGCAGTGCATGATTATCTCACAGGTAAATATCAATTTCCAATAAAATTTGTTATATTTGAAACACTGTGTGTAAAAAAGGATCTTGTCCATAAAAATTTCCCTCCGCGTTATTTTCTTACAACATTTTAATAAAAGAAAAGCCTAGATATCTTTCTTGATGGCATAACCCATTATATTTTTGAAGAAATAAGAACGCCATATTGTTGGATTTAAGAAACGTTTATGAAACTTTCAGTGTTTGTACACAAGAACAGAACGCGAAGTTTTATGTGTTTACAGATTCATATATGATTTTCCGAAATTAAGCAACATAGCGGATTAACTGTTGGATCAAACAGCTTAAGTTATATTGCATGAAAGATTTGAGCAACTATTTGTGGTAATTTCTAACATTATTTCATTGTATTTAGACCAGTGGTTTAAGAGTTGTGATCCAAAAATAGATTTTCCCGCCTTTTTCAAAATAGTGGGCAGACTGGTCCAAACCCATCCGACATGCAATATCAAAAAACTATTGCCTTGTTATTGTATACAAACGCCGAATGTTTCCTACTGTTTGTTAAAGCCCACAATTTCTAAAGAATGTGGCGTCCTGCTGTTTGGCTGCTGAAAAACTTGAAACATAATGTTGCAATATTTGCCAATCAAACTAAAACTAGTTCATCAGTTAATGATAAAAGTTGCGGGTTAGGAGCTTTAGAATTCATTAGGTTAAATATGCCTTTGTCAGATACGTTTTAACATGTAGGTTATCTAACGTATTGCTAAGCAACTACAAATATTCAAGTTTTTTCGTTACAGATGCTGAAATTATTTGAAGGGCTTCTACCACGAGAAGAGCGTGAGATTAACATACTGGCTTCCTGTCTCCAGAAAATTTATGCATTTGGTCTTATGTGGAGCGTCGGCGCGTTTCTAGAGATCCCAGATCGCCTCAAGTTCGAATCCCACCTCAGGGGATGCGCCAAAGAGTATTCAATCGACCTGCCACCAGAAGGGCCTGACTCTATATTTGACTACACAGTAGATACGGTTAAAGGTGAATGGCAACATTGGAAGAGTCTAGTGCCAGATTTCGTCTACAGCCCGTCCAGCGGGATAGAGTACTCGTCCGTCCTGGTGCCGAACCTTGATAATGTTAGAACAGATTTCCTAGTACACACAGTTGCCAAACAAGGGAGCCCAGTGCTGCTTTTGGGCGAGCCGGGAACAGCCAAGACTGTGGTGCTGAAAGCTTATACGGCTAAATTCAATCCAGATGAGCACCTCAGCAAGAGTGTCAATTTCTCGTCGGCCACCACGCCGCTACAGTTCCAGAAGACTATTGAGAGCTACATCGAGAAACGAGCTGGTAACACCTACGGCCCAGCTGCGGGTAAGAAGCTGACAGTTCTGATCGACGACATCAACATGCCACTCATCAATGAGTGGGGAGACCAGGTGACCAACGAGGTGGTGCGACAGACCATTGAGATGTGTGGCTTCTACTGTCTGGAACGACCGGGAGAGTTCATTAAACTTGTGGATCTGCATTATCTGGCTGCCATGTGTCAACCGGGAGGTGGGAGGAACGAGATCCCGGAGAGGCTCAAGAGGCATTTTTCGATATTTAACTGCACCCTGCCCACGGACGATTCAATCGACAAGACATTCGGGTGCATCGTAAAGGGAGCGTTTTCTCTGGAACAAGGATATTCTCAGGAAATATGTTCAATGACCGAAAAGCTGGTGCCACTCACCAGAAAGCTCTGGCACCTTACAAAAGTGACGATGATGCCAACGCCCGCTAAGTTCCACTACGTATTCAACCTGCGTGAGTTGTCTCGTATTTGGCAGGGTATGACGTCCACCCTACCTACAGTTCTCACCTCCACATCGGTTCTGCTCGACCTCTGGAAGCACGAGTGCTGCAGGGTCATCGCGGACAGATTCATCCAGCATAAAGACCACGAATGGTTCATGGACGCGATGACTCTCCTCGTCGCCGAAGAACTCGATGTAGACATCTCCGAAAGTAAAGACGACCTTTGCTTTTTCGTCGACTTTCTACGTGACACACCGGAAGTGACAGGTGAAGATGAAGTGGATGTGGAGATGCCAAAAATTTACGAACCAGTTCGCTCTCTGGAGGTACTTCAAGACAGACTGTCATTTTTACTGAGCCTATACAATGAAGTGGCTCGTACCGCTCACATGGACATAGTATTTTTTGAGGACGCTGTGTCTCATCTTACAAGGATTTCCCGTATCATCCGCTGTCCGGGTGGCCACGCCCTGCTCATTGGAGTTGGAGGGTCCGGCAAACAATCCTTGACTCGTCTTGCTGCTTTCATAGCACATTACACAACGCAGCAAATAAGCCTCACTAGAAGCTACAGTTCATCCAATTTCCTGGAAGACCTAAAGTTGTTGTACCGCACAACGGGAGTCCAGGACAAAGGTACGGCATTCATTTTCAACGACCAGTCACTCAAAGACGAATCTTTCCTGGAATATCTAAACAACGTGCTCACGTGCGGAGTAGTGTCTAACCTATTCAATCGTGATGAGAAGTCAGACATCATTGCCGAGCTCACACCCGTCATGAAGCGTGAGCAGCCCCGCAATCCTCCGACTCCAGACAACGTATTAGACTTCTTTCAGGCCAGGACACGGAGGAACCTGCATGTCGTTCTGTGTTTCTCACCTGTAGGGGAAAAGCTCCGAGCTCGCTCATTGCGTTTTCCGGGAATTGTGTCTGGTTGCACAGTGGACTGGTTCCAACCGTGGCCAAAAGAGGCTCTGGTGTCAGTGAGCGCTCACTTTTTACGAGACTTTCCACTTCAATGTGACCCTGAGGTGAAAGAACAGCTCATCCGCACCATGGGAGACATGCACACACTAGTTGCTGAGCGGTGTACTGAGTACTACCAGAGGTTCCGCCGACCTGCCCACGTCACGCCCAAATCATTCCTGTCGTTCGTGTGGGGCTACAGGTCGTTGTATACTCAAAAAGAGGCAGAGATTGGGGACACATGTGCAAGGATGGAGCGAGGCATCTCCAAGCTGGAAGAAGCTTCTTCCCTGGTTGAGAGTATGGGACGACAATTGGCAGAGATGGATGACCAACTAGAGAGGGCCTCGAAGAAAGCGGAACAGGTGCTGTCTGAAGTTTCCATTCGTGCGGAGGCCGCCGAGGTGGTAAGAGATTCGGTAGAGAAGGCAAAAGAGGCGGCAGAACGCATCGTACGAGAAATTCGCGTAGATAAGGCAACCGCGGAACAAAAACTAGAAGCGGCGAGGCCAGCTCTAGAGGAAGCCGAAGCGGCACTCCACACCATACAGCCCACGCACATTGCTACCGTGCGTAAGTTGGGTCGTCCCCCGGCACTCATTATGTATATCATGGACTGTGTGATGATCCTTTTCCAAAAACGACTGCAACCGGTCCAGGTCGATCCCATGAGGAAATTTATCAAACCCTCATGGGAGGAATCATTGAAATTCATGTCTACGACGGGCTTCCTGGCTGCTCTGCAAAACTTTCCGAAAGACACCATCAATGATGAAATGGTGGAACTGCTCGACCCCTATCTGAGCATGCGTGACTACGCCATGGACACTGCCAAACGCGTGTGTGGAGACGTGGCTGGTCTGCTCTCGTGGACTAAATCCATGGCCTTCTTCTTCGGCATAAACAAGGAGGTGCTGCCTCTCAAACATAATCTAGCTGTTCAAGAAGCTCGTTTGTCCCTGGCCATGAAAGAGTTGAAGAATGTGGAACAGCAATTAGAGGACAAAGAGCGAGACCTGACAGAGGTAAAAACACAGTACGAAGAAGCCATATTGAACAAGGAGAAACTGGCGGAGGAGGCGGCCGTGTGTCGTCGGAAAATGTCACGTGCGGCAATGCTCATCACTGAGCTAGGAGGCGAATACAAGCGATGGACCGACGAGAGCAAGCAACTCAAAGAGCAGATCAAGAGACTGGTCGGTGACGTGCTGGTGGGAACAGGTTTCCTGTCGTATGCAGGCTCTTTTAACCAGGAGTATCGTGCTATGCTACACTCTGCATGGCATACAGAAATACAGGGCAGGCAGATACCTGTATCGGAAGCTCTAAATGCTCGAGACATGTTGGTTGACGCTTCCACGATCTCAGAATGGAACCTGTGTGGGTTGCCGGGCGACGAACTATCTTCGCAGAACGGCACACTGGTGACACACTCCCTTCGGTACCCCTTACTCATTGATCCGCAAGGCCAAGGAAAAGCGTGGCTCAAAAACGCAGAGGCGAAAAATCACATGCAGGTGACTTCTCTGAATCACAAATACTTTCGACAACTTTTGGAAGAGTGCCTCTCTTTGGGTAAGCCTCTTCTAATCGAAGATGTAAGCGAAGAACTGGACCCGATACTAGAAAATGTCCTAGAGAAGAACTATGTTAAAAGTGGATCTACTTTCAAAGTGATGCTAGGGGAAAAGGAGTGCGATGTGGCAGAAGGTTTTCGCCTTTACATCACCACCAAGCTTGCCAACCCAGCGTTCTCACCAGAAATCAGCGCCAAAACAGCTGTCGTCGACTTTACTGTCACCGCCAAGGGGCTTGAGGACCAGCTGCTGGGAAGAGTCATGCTCTCGGAAAAAGCTGAGCTGGAGACGGAGCGCGTAAAAGTGATCGGGGAGATTGTTAGCTGCAAGCTCAATATCAAACAACTCGAAGACAACCTTCTCGATCACCTCACCAGCTCTCAGGGCTCCCTGGTGGAAAACGAAGGCCTCATGAGTGTGCTACAAGAGACCAAGTCCACCACTCTTCAAGTTTCCACAAAGCTGCAGGCCTCTGCATCAACACAGCTGAAAATCAACAAGGCCCGAGAGGAATTCCGACCCGTAGCAGCGAGAGGATCATTGCTGTATTTCTTGGTAGTAGAGATGGGAGTCATCAATGTCATGTACCAGACATCGCTCAGGCAATTCTTGGGGATATTTGATGCGTCTGTATCTGGTTCAGAGGCTGACGTGGACGTTTCGAAACGCATCCGCAACATCATATTGTACCTGACGTCTGAGGTGCATCGGTACGCGGTGCGGGGTTTCTACGAGTGCCACAGGTTCCTTTTCGTGCTTATGCTCGCTCTCAAACTGCAGCTGGAGCATGGACGAATCTCGTACGACGAGTTCTTCACGTTTGTCAAGGGTGGCGCTTCTCTAGACATGAACTCTGTCCAGCCGAAGCCTTTCCCATGGATCCCAGATATTATCTGGCTGAACATTGTGCAGCTTGGTCGCCTGCCGCTCTTCAAGTCCATCACCGAGGAGGTAGGTGTTATAAATGCTACTATTTCCTGTGTTCCTGACAGAGTAATTGAAAAAACTATTTTAACTTTGAAATGGAAATATTTGAAGCACACGTTGTAAATTTTTTATTGCGCAATAAATACAATAAAACCGATATTTTTTTTTATATTAAGTCTTTATTTTTCGTCAGCAAGGAATTATTTACAGTCTCAGCTAAAATAAAGTAACAGGGTAAACTTTAATAAAGATAATAATGTATTATAAGTTCTATGAATCCCAATTTTTAATTGATCTTTGAGTAATTAGGGCACTTACCAAAGTATAAACGCAATCAGCAAAATGTTTATTTTAGCTTGCGGTATTTTTAAAAAATACCAAAAGCTAAAATCTCTTTTTTTAGCATCTAAATTGATGCACTGAAAATAACTGAAGAGTGAGTTTGATTAAGCTTTAAAAGAATAGAAAATTCTTAATGCCATTGTCACAAATATCTAAAAATAAGGACATTTTTATTTGAAAAGTAAGAATCGTAACATTTTTCTTATAATAAACCAGGTGTGCAACCGAGAAGCCGACTGGAAGGCATGGTTTGAGTCCGAAGCTCCCGAGTCGTCGTCTTTCCCTTGCGGCTACGACTCCAAGTTAGACGACTTCGGCGTCTTGCTCATGGTTCGTACTTGGTGTCCCGATAGGACACTGTCACAGGCCAAGAGGTTCATATCTCTGTCCTTGGGTCCGAGTTTCGTGGAAGGGGTGCTGTTGGACTTCGATCGGCTGTGGTGGGAATCCGACGCTAGGACGCCGCTCATCTGTCTGCTTTCCACAAGTGGCGATCCGTCCATGCAAGTGGAAGCGGTTGCCAGAAAAAAAGGACTTGGTGAGTAGAACTTCAATTCTTCCTTAATGAAGGATTTGCATCCTAGCCAAAAATAACGGATTCGGACCATTTTCTGGTGCATTAAAAGCAATAAATTTCGAATATTAACTGTATAAATCTAGAATTTGTTGATAAATCATATAAAAATAGCATTTTTCAATATTTTCTAAAAAAAATAATGTGGAATCGCTTCTAGTTTTTTAAGTTAGTGGCACAATTTACACCTAAAATTTTTCTTCCAATTTCTGCATATTTTTTTCTGCAAAATTAACAGATTTTTTTTATAGTGTACCATTCAATGTATCCCTTTTTCCATAGAATACAGCTGCGTGTCCATGGGCCAAGGGCAGGAAGTGCCAGCTCGTCGCATCCTGTCTAAGATGCGAGCCGTGGGTGGCTGGGCGATGCTTCAGAACCTCCACCTGAGTCTGGACTTTTGTCATGAAGTTCTAGACACTGTTTTGCACGGGGTGTCTCAAGAAGAAGGTGAGACACACCCGGAGTTTAGGCTGTGGATCACAACAGAGGTGCATCCACAGTTCCCCATTGGCTTGCTTCAGGTAAGTTCTTACAGAAAGATATCCCTCTTTACACTTATTCTGCATAAAATGTCATAAGAATAGATTATCGAATACTTAGTTCTTGACATTAACGTAAGCAGAGTAATGAGAGGCTTGGAGGAATGGCAATTCATGTTAGTAGTATGGACTTGATGTTATCTGGCTCACTGCCAAGTGACTTAATGTCTAGTATGGCGAGGAAAACGCAAGATAATTTCTTTTGTAGGATGCATTCTTATTTACTTTTGTCTGGGTTGAAATGTACAACGAATGTTATAACGTCCGTTTATAATGTTCATGGACGTCCCGTGTTGTTAAGTGAAAAAATGTATAAGTAACTTCCAAAACACTATCTTGCTATTAATTCACAGATTTCCACTCAAAAATGAACGACGCGCAAGCGTGTGAGAGAGCATTAAGTTCAGTTAACTTTACAAAATGTTTTGAGGAGTTTGTTTTTATAGTGTTTATTTGATAAATGAAATGAAAATAGTGGCTATGAACCAAACGGAGGTATCAAAAACTCCTGGACTTTTCGAAGATCTAATGAGAAATTTTCAGTCTGACGTACTAAGGTCATTCAGTTCCTCATTGGACTTAGGTGTGCTCTTTTTGAAATACATACCATTTGAAAGCATAAGATACTCTATTTCTGTTCAAAATGTGGGCAGTAAATCGTTGGGCTTTAGAACCTGCAACTGAGTCTGGACTTCTTTCTTGAGGTTTTGTGATTAGTTACCTTAAACTCATATGATGGCTGATTTGGAATTCTGTAAGCTTAATTTTCATCACTCTTTAGCCCTTCACTGCACGTTTTTTTTTCTTCCCTACATAGGAAGTAGGATTCCATATCTTTGGTAAGCCAGGTTACTTGAGAAATTATTTGAAAAAATCCTCTTTCATTAATTGCCGCCTAAAACACTAATATATATGAAATGTATTAAACTAAAAATGATCTATCTAATTTTTTTTTTACAGAAATCACTCAATGCATATAAAATAAGCTAATGGTCCGTCTTTTTTCACAGATCTCTGTCAAGTTCACCAACGAGCCGCCAAGGGGCGTAAAAGCCAGCCTCAAGCGCACCTACTCCAGCCTCCCAGAAGACGTGTTGGAACACAGTAGTGCACACCAGTGGCCACCACTGCTTTTCGGAGTTGCCTTCCTCAACACAGTGGTGCAAGAACGCAGGAGGTTCGGACCTCTTGGATGGAACGTGCCCTATGAATTCGGCCAAGCCGATTTCAGGGCGTCCCTTGCTTTCCTGCAGAAGCATTTGGACGATATGGATGTGAAAAGGGTATGGCCTGCATCACTTACAATGGTTCAAGTAATATTTACCGTAATTGCGTATTACCGTACCGTGACTATGTGGTTGAATGGTTGTATGTGTGCTGATATTTGTCCTGAGTACACTGCGACATACGTGCTTGTTAAATCTGTGAAGTCGAAAAGACCTGAACAAGCGCTACCGGTTTGCTTTAGGTGCGCTCTCAGGTGTCCAAAATCGCGAGCCGTAATTGGCTATATTAAGGCTCCTTATAGAGCGCTAGAAATAGTCTTACTCAACACAGTGGTGCAAGAACGCAGGAGGTTCGGAGCTCTCGACTGGAACGCGCCCTATGAATTCGGCCAAGCCGATTTCAGGGCGTCCCTCGCTTTCCTGCAGAAGCATTTGGACGATATGGATGTTAAGAGAGTAAGGCCTATTTCTCACTCAATGGTTTAAGTAATATTTACCGTACTTACATGCCAACTGGGTGGCTGAATGGTATCGTGTTTAACTGTATTTGACCTCAGTTCACAGCCACATACGTGCTCGTTAAACCTGTGAAGTCAAAAGTAGAACAAGCGAAACACGCAACCAGAACAAGCGCACGATGGTGCCGTACCTGTTTGCTTTGAGTACTGGGTCAGGTGTCGACCTCATCACTTGACCAGGGCCAGTCACTTGACCAAATTAGGAGGCGGTGTAGTTGACTGTGTGCACGCTCCTCATGGAGGCTAGAAATAGACAACTGGAAAACGTACAACCTACCTAGCTATTGTACTTACAGCATGATTTTCGGTGACAATTAATGTAATGAGGAACTTGCATGATTGAAATTGATTTGCAAACAATAGCCCTTGAAAATACACATGAAGTGGTATCATCCACACTAATAAAAATTTAATTAAACTAATCAGTAATGGGCATTAAAGTAAGCGATACGTCAATTCCAATAAAAACACAATCCTCATGCAATGACTTATGACATCATGCTTGGAATTCTTGTACATTGGCGTGCTATTTCTTACCAATTTTTATACGATATAGCTGACGAAACTACGAAATGTGTTTTGAAGGGTCTCAGATAAGGAAAATATACCATTAGCCCTTTCTAACTTTACTTATACACATCAAATGGTATCATCCACACTAATAAAAATTTAATTTAACTAATCAGTAATGGGCACTAAAGTAAGCGATACGTCACTTCCAATAAAAACACAATCCTCGTGCCATGACTTATGACGTCATGCTTGGAATTCTTGTACATTGGCTTGCTATTTCTTACCAATTTTTATACGATGTAGCTGTCGAAACTACGAAATGTGTTTTGAAGGGTCTCAGATAAGGAAAATATACCATTAGCCCTCTTTAACTTTACTTATCAATTTTTTCCAGGGTCCTTGCTGGCGTACCATCCGCTTCATGCTGGCAGAGGTACAATACGGTGGCCGGGTGACGGACGATTACGACAAACGTCTACTTCAATACTACACTCTTGAATGGTTTGTGGAGTCATTTGTTTCTATTAATTGAAACAAGAAATTCTGTGAAAAGAACTAAAATAACCTACTTTTTTCTTTAACTATGATGCTCGCAGAAATTATTATAGTAAGGAAAGATAGATGAACGGACAAAAAGTGTAAGATAGGTCTCTGATGCCATAGCTTTCAAAGAAATAAAAGGAATCTGAAAATCGGACGGTTAGAGAGAAATTAGGGGGTATGAAGAGTCGGATGGCTCATAGAGGTAGGAAGGAGGTGTAGAGAGGTCCACCAATTGAGATGATTTGAAGCAGGGCTGTCAGGTTTTTCAAGGTACTGCGCATAACATACTGACACCGAGGTATCCCAAAATGCACTGCTCTGTAGAGGCTCCTCCAATTGAGATGATTTGAAGCAGGGCTGTCAGGTTTTTCAAGGTACTGCGCATAACATACTGACACCGAGGTATCCCAAGATGCACCGCTCTGTAGAGGGCCCCTCCAATTAAGATGATTTGAAGCAGGGCTGTCAGGTTTTTCGAGCTACTGCGCTTAACATACTGACACCGAGGTATCCTAAGATTCACCGCTCTAGCCTGCTTCATTTGTGCGCTACTGCGCATATACAAGGACCTCTCTATTCTCCTTCCTAGCTCTATGGGATGGATGGACTGAGAAACGACCGTATAGGCTGACGGACAAAAAGTATCAATTTTTTTTTTTTAATTTGACGGTTAGAACGGAAATTGTAATGCACCGGACATACGTCCATCTGGAAGGGCATAAAAAAAACTATAAGTTAGGTCTCTGATGCCATACTTTTTAAACAAATAAAGCGATTTTAAAAGCTTTAAGGTTAAAACGGAAATTGAAAGGTATCGACAGATGGGTAGACAGACAAAACAAAACAAAAGTACAGTAAAAACAGATGAAACAAAATCGATTGAAAATAGGTCTCTGATGTCAAACAGCGGCATGCACCATGTCACTAAACGACTTTTCATTTTTTTTTAATTCTTTCGAATTAAAAAAAAATAATGGTAAGTCAAAAATTAATCTGCTATCTTGAAAAAAAATGGTTATTTGTTCTAGTGTCATTTACCAGTATTGGCAATCGGCCTGGTTACCTGGATTACCAAGAATATCGGAAATATGTTTTGTACAAAAACGAAATTTGGAATAAAATATCGGATTAACGGTTGATTGAACATTGCCCAATCCGGCATTCGAACACCGGACCGATGACATGGCAGTGCGAATCGTAACTGTTGTGTCAACGCTATTTTTTCTAATTTACTTTATACTTTTTATAAACTGCTGATTTAAATTAGATGTAAAAATTCTTTTTTATAAGTAAATTAACGTCTTCATTCTCATAGGTTCAACGAGCGACTTCTCTCTTCCTCGTTTGAGTTCTACCCGGGTTATAAATTACCCCCTTCTTCGTGTGCAACCCTGTCGCAGTGCCTCGAAGCACTATCGGCCATACCCAACGACGACTGTCCTCAGGTGTTTGGTCTGCATGCCAACGCAGATATAACGTGAGTACTGCACAGACTAATATTAATGTATTTAAACGCAAAACTGGTGTCCGAGAGGTGTAATCGACGAGCCTCTCACCGAGAAGGTTACTGGTTCTGTCCTTGTCCTATAGCTATATTATAGCCGTATTCGTGCTGGTGGAAAAATCCACTAAAAAATCACCGGGGTGCCCGGGTACACTGCGATATCGTTAAATCTGTGTAGTCGAAAGTCCCGACGGCGTTACCGTACGATGTCGCTCGAAGTTCCAACGGGTGCCCGCTCAGGTGTCGACCTCGTCACTTGACCAGGGTTACAAATTACGAGGCGTAATTATCTGTGTTAAAACTCCTAAAAGCTCCTAGAAACAGGCAGCCGTAAACGTTTACATTACATTTAAAGCGCATATTACACCCCGAGCGAAAATTCTTCAACCTCCAACTCAACCAAATATTCAACGCAAAACTCAAAAGTTGGATGTAATCTGTGTCTGTAATAGAAGTTGAGATAAGGGGGCGTATATAAATTACATGACGTGTTTAGGAGGAGGAGGGGTAGTGCCTAATATCACTAAATCTCACGTGAGGGAGAGGGGGTTCAATCACGTAATTTTTCTTCGCAAAAAGAATGATAAAAATTAAGTTAAATTCTTGTAAAATTGGTTTTTAGACTTAAATTGGCAAAATAATACATGGGATAACATTTATTGTGGCTTTCCAAACTGTACTTAAAAGGTAAAAGTGTTAGAATATGTGAATAGAAAGTTTAGTGTGAAATGTTTGTCCCTTATATAAAAGAAAATTAGAAAACATTTATGAATAATTTTTAATAGACTTTTATAGAGATTATACATTTCGTACGTAAAAGTCTAAAAACGGTTCTTGGTCAGTTGTAGAAATGGTTATAACACTTGGTTAATGCTACCTTTCTTTAAATTATTCTAAACAGCATGGATGAGCAATTGATTCATCCAGTTTTCTCGAAATTGCCCCCCCCCCCCCCCCAGTTGGCTAAGGGGCCAAATAGAGTGAGGTAAACTTTATTAGTCAAGCAATTAGATGATAAGTGCTTACGTAATATTGACGTAGGTTTGAAACTTTGTCAGAGGCCCAGTGGCAGTGCTTCGCATTGCCACGCCACAGGTCCGGGGATCGAAACCCAGATTGGGCGAGGTTGACCCAACCTTTCACCCTAAAGTTGGTCAATAAAATGGGTACCACGCATACTTGGGAACTAAACACTGGGGGTTCCGCGTGAGGCTGACCACCTTACCGGGACGTTTGCCTAGTACCCCAGAGCCCTTTTCACGAAAGCTGAAATGGGCACGGCAGGCCTTGGCCCAGTAATGGGTTGTTGCGCCGAGGAGTTTAGTTTTAGTTTTTGAAACCTTGTGTCGTTCGATCGATTTAGTTTGATCAAAATTGCTTTTAAAGTGATATCGTCAAAGAAATGCCAATGTACAGCTGTGGACAAAAAAAAGTAAACACTAGGATTATTTCGGACGTTAGTCATCCTATGGAATCGGACCTTTTTGACTTTGTGAACAAATAACTTTCTAAGTTAAATTCATAACACAAAATTTGCATAAGGGGTCGTCTTCATATTAAAAATGTAACCAACTTCAATATTTTGAATAGAAACACCCCTTTTTGAGTCCATATTTCAAATTTATGACATATTTTAACACGAAATACCAAGTTTTGTTAGTTTTTGAGCATTATTAGTGGAGTTAGAGACGTGCAAAGTTTAGGGGCCGTAATGTTAAATGAGTTGCACATAAAAAACTATCCCACTCTATAAATAATTAAGATAATGAAACGAATTTTTTACTGAATAATAATTACAATAAACCAAACAAAATGCATACACTATTGGGGTATTTAAAACAAATTTTATATTTTTAAATAATTATTAAATTAATTTTTAAAAAATTATGAATAGAAACTCCTTAATATTTTTACAGAAATGAATTTAAAACATGAAGTTCAAGCGAAATCCCAATTTTTAAAAAATTTTATCCATAATTTGCGGAGTAAATCACAAAATACTTTTTAATTACCCTTTAGGGGACTGTATATAAGATTACAATATGTGAACTTGATAAACAAATACGGCCTTGCAAAAGGAAGAAAACATTAAACCAACGACCTTGAAAATTCTGATGTGTCACACAACAGGCGCCTTTAAGGTTGATTAATGATAGTTCATTTGGTTTTGGCTTCAATAACGTCCCACTAGAGCTACACGACGGCTATTAAATATTGATATATATACAACTGCCAAAGTGCCGGAAAAGCTCTGAGTGAACATAAGTTAAATCTGTATTTGAAATAAGTAACGTTAACCAAAGTATTTATTATATTTTAAGCAAAATATAAACTATCGAATTATAAGCTTAATGTCTATCACTTTCATAGTTATCTCTAGAATAGCTGCGTTTAAATTGATTACTTTTTAATAGTAGTAGGCCTTCTAATATTTCATCTATTATTATTCGCTTTTATTTATTCTTTTTACTCTTTACTCGTAAATATTGTTTTAAAATCGATGTTCAATAAAAATTTGTTCATCTAGCTCTGCTTTATTCATCTTTTATTTAAACATGGAAGCGAGGCGCGGTATTTTTAGGAAAAATCTACTGGACAACTTTTAGGAAATTGAATCTAAGTTTTGCGAAATTAAATATTAAAATTTTTCATTTTAAATTTACATTAGATTTTTGCTTCAGGCAAATCATATATACACATGAATTAATGTATTTGAGCCTGTATCCGAAAAAAAAAGATATTCTATTCATCTTTTAAAATGTTTTTATTAAATCTCAATGCATACATCTTCAATTAATTTTTTTTCCAATGGGGCTGCAATATTTCCGGTCAAGCCTTTGCAGACTCGGCATGTTCCACAGAACTGAGAGCCATTTTTAAAAATAATATTTTTTCAGTTTATTGTGTTTATTTCGTATATTTAAACAAATGTTTATAATTTTTATTTATTTTTTAGTAAGAAAGTATATTAGTTATTTAGCGTCACATAGGATTGCTTAAAAATGAACTCGCAATAAACTTTTTTTTTCTAAATAGCGTGTGTATAAGATTTTTTTAAAAATCACTTTATATATTTTAAAACTTTATCATCATCCAACATTTTTTAATGGAGGATTATGGTAAGAATCTGTGTAATTAACCCAACTTTAGGAGGCGAACTCTTGAATATAATTATACGGATGCAATGCTTTTTTTTAAAAATAATAATCCACTATGGTAAGTGCTCAGAATATTTTTAAAAACATAACTATAGGCTTGTGTTGCATTTCCATGCTTTATTTTTTTTAAATTACAAAATGAAATTTTTTATTTTACAGTAACAAACGATTTTTCGGATTTCAAACTATTATCGTCTGCTCGTCTATTTTGAACGCGCTGAAAGTGTTTAAAAATATTCCATCGTCATGAAAATATTATAAAATACTATGCAGTTAGATATAAAATATTTTGAATCCAATTCATAAAATAAAATCTGTTAATAACTAGTAAAATAATTGAAAAATACGTACCAATAATAATTTATTTACTTTTTTAAAGATAATTTATAGTTTATTCTGTTCTTAGTTCAAAAATTCAAATTAATATATTTATTTATGATTAGAATTAAATTAAGTTTGAATTTTTAATAAATTATGGATCAGGAAACATTCTTTAAAAAAACTAAATCACACGTCCGTCTCTCTCAAATATGTAAACTAAAACTTAACTACAATTTTCAGCATGCCAACGAATAATTAATATTCAATAATAAAAAAAAATTAAAAATTGTATCTTTATAAACCAGTTTACCAATAAAACATATACCTAAACTTAAAACATATCGTGGCTCTCATAAAAAAATTTTGTTGTCTCGTTACTCAATGGCGCCCAGTATAGAAATCCTTGACAAACACAAAAAAAAATTAAAATTTAAACTTTAATAAATAAACTTGAAATGTTAACTATACAGTTGAAATAAACTTGCAAAAAGGGGGGGGAAAATTAGACTTCATCACCATTAACTTTTGATCCCTTGCAGGGCTCCTCATCATTCTACCTTATATTTCAATATTTCGCTTTTCCCATCGGACGAACCTACAGACAACGCTTGTTATTTTAGAGATGGACCCCGAAAGGACATCAAGTGATTCGATTAAATAACTCGTCAAATATTCATCCAAATGGTACAAAAACTTAGATTTAGGGGTTTTCGAGAGTGCTTAACATTTCTAAGTTATTAAAATTGGGTGTTGCTATTGGAAAATTTTAAGTTCGTAACATTTTTAATATGAAGACGGCCCCTTATGCAAATTTTGTGTCAAGCAATTAACTCCGAATGTTATTTATTCACAAAGTCAAAAAGGTCCGATTCCTTATGATGACTAACGGCCGAAATAATCCTAGTGTTTACTTTTTTTTGTCCACAGCTGTACTAATTATTGACACAGCTAAAGATTTCATTGTATAAGATGGAAAAGGACAGAACCTTTTAATGCAATATACATGGCTTGACGCCACTCGTCCATGGTTACTCCAACTTAGTATAGCAATTCGGAGGAAATAGGATTGATATTTTTTAAGGTAAAAAAATAACTTTAAGATTGCACAAGTTTACTTGATTTTAGTCTAAAATAAATTATACATAGTTAAATTGCTATTAGCTTGTAATTGCTGCCAGAGCCTCCGAGGAGGTTGGGCTTCTTTTTACACAAATAAAGACGAAGACCAACATATAGACAAATAACATTTTATTGACAAGACAAACATCCATGTGCTTACCAACCGGGATTCGAACGCGGGGCCTACTGGTTGGGATTCAGACGCGCTATGCCGAGTGGGCAGCAAAAAGGTTGAATAAATAGCAAGAATAAGAACATGTTGCACGTAAAGAAAACAGAACAGCCCAGTCATTAAGGCGTTCGCCTTGCATGTGAAAGGTCCCAGGTTAGGTCCGGGGATCGCCAAAATAACCGCCGACCTATAAACCGCCCGCGCAGCCAAAAATGTCCGACGAATAATACCCCGTGCATAGGGAATGCACGTTAAATATGCTTCAAAGTCCCAACACTGCGTACGATGTCTCTAATTAGAACAAACATTATTTAGTTCTTCAAAAGGCATGATTTTTCCATCGAACGATAAATAAGTGCGAGCTCAACTTAGTGAGAGAAAAAAAATCCTAAGCTGATGATTCCAAATTGAATTATTGGGGGTGAAACGGCTTAAACCATGCGTTCCCTTAACTGTTTTGAGCAGTGCATACTGTATATTCACCGGGAATTGATAGCAAAAATCAATGAATCCTTGGAATGAATAGTCGTTCAAACGCTATAGTCGTTCATGTTGAGATTTCTGGCATCCTTGGCTAATTTATCTGCATTTTCATTGCCTACAAAGGCAACGTGTGCAGGTATTGTATTGTGTGGGTGCCTTCAATGGCAACGTGTGCGAAGTCGGGCCTTGATAGTGATAGTCAAAAGTGATTGTCTTGAAGTGATAGTTAGGCCTTGTTTTTCGAAATTCAACTTATTTGCTGTTTTTACTTAACACTTTCGCTTCGCAGGATTTTTGTTTCCGCATAATATGTGACAGAAATATCATTATCGAATCCTTAGTTATACGGCAGCCTGAGCTGTTTTAGGAGTGAAAGGTTTAAAACAGTTTATTTTTACAGAAAAAAGCTATTAAAAGTAAATAACTTTATTATTCTGTAAATATATGGGGTTTTTTTTATAAAATTAACAAATTATTTGTTACAGTGTAGTCTTTCTCTCTACAGGTACCAGCTGAACGAGGCAGGTGCCGTTCTCGACGCCCTGATTCGAGTTCCGCCCCAGGACCAGGGTGGTGCCCTAGACACCAAAGAATCCATGGTCAGCAAAGCGGCCACAGAGATGCTTGAAAAGCTGCCGCCCGAATACGTGCACCACGAGGTGAATTTTTACATATATTTTTACTTTAAATAGAAAAATGGAACGGCCGCGAATACGGTGTGCTCACAGCTGCGTCAAACGGTGTATTATACCCCACAAAAAAACACCCAGCAGATAATTCGTACAAATGACAACGGCCACGCCCATGTTAAAGTCACCGTCGTCAAGCACTGTTTGCTACCCCACAAACAAACCACTGTCCACCGATTCATCGATTCGATGTGATTTCTGAAAAAGTGTGCCGATTGTGAAAAGGTTTCAAATTCAGTACGCGAGTTCCTATAGTACCTGTCCTACGTTATATAACAAAGCCCTAGTTGGAAGAACCCAAAATTGGCCGCTGAGCTGGGCGTCCAAATTTCTCGCTATTTTATTGGCCCTAGTTGTCACATGACCGCAACGCCAAAAATAACATTGGTCTCAGCGTTCGTAAATCTCGAATTAGTCGTGGTTTGATTAGAGCATCCAGAACGTGTGAAATTGTTGATGTATCTGCCTATGTGGAAGAAATAACAGCGACCTTCGATCACTTCGCATGCGTTAGATGCGGATGCTTCGCTAAACGCTAGTACTAACAAACTGTCCAAGCGAAGTTAAGATGCTGATATCGTGCAGCAGGGCGTTTTTTAGCGCTTTTAAGCGCAACTTTTTAAGCGCCGTGCGTCTTCTTTACAAACCAGGGCTTATGGTTTTCGAAAAAATCATGAAAAGTCTCGCATTATTCTGGCACATCAGCTGACAGTTTTTTTTTTCCTGTAAAAAGAACACTTTTTTTACAGTATAGTGTTCCACAATCTATACTATAAGATGTATGAGTGATTCTCGCATAAGTGGATAATTTTATATACTTATGTATTCATGTTCTCTTTTCCAGGTGCGTCGCGCCATGACCGAGATCCACGGCACGCTGGAGCCCGTGAGCATTTTCCTGCGCCTCGAACTGGAGCGCATGAACAAAGTGTTATCCGCCGTGCGCAGCGACCTAGTGGACCTGCGACTCGCCATCGACGGCATCATCGTCATGAACGACGCCTTAAAAGGAGCCCTGGACGCCATTTTCCAGGCCAAAGTGCCGCCGCTCTGGGCCAAGGTACTGTAACACACGCGCAACCTCATGAATCATCAGATGGCGCTTATTTACCCTCCAAAACTAGATGGCGCTGATTTACCAATGTGTTCCTACCAGTATTCTACAGGGTGTCCCAAAATGGACTACCTGTTTTTAAAAATTAATAAAAAGGAAATGGGTAGAGATATTAACACAATTCTTGCAGAAAACGAATGAGTCATGTCTGGAATTTGATATGGAACACTTTATTATGTGAGTTATGTTTATTACGTTATTATGTTATTGCACTTTATTATGTTCAATTTAACCGACAAATGGCGCGGCAATACCGTGTGTTGGCAGTATGAAAGAACTAGGCATGCGTATATACCGAAATGAAGGACACGTGGTCAGAAATGTTCAGTAGCTTTCAGTTCAGGGAAAGCAGCAATAGTTATTGCGTGGAATCGAACACATGGTATTGCAGCGCTATCTGTCGGTTAAATTGAACATAATAAAGTTTCTTAACATATAATAACGTAATAAACATAACTAACATTTAATAAAGTGTTCCATGTCAAATTCCAGACCTGACTCATTCGTTTTCTGCAAGAATTGTGTTAATATCTCTATCCATTTCTTTTTTATTAATTTTTAAAAACAGGTAGTCCATTTTGGGACACCCTGTAGATAACGTAAACCGTAGTATAAAAGCCGATAGCATTGTTTTCTCCAGTCCTTAACGATATCTGTTCATTTTTCTTTTTACAGTCTTTTAATTTTCATCTTTATCGTTGTTTTATTTTAGACAAGCCTAGCGCTTTGTCCTAGGGAAGAACTCCTACGGGTTTTCCACACTTATTTTATGCCTAGACCTTTGGTTTACTTTTAGAAACAATAAACGCTCTCCCATTTTGAGGTATCTTAGATGGAGAAGTAAGGACGCTTCGAGTAAACACTTCGTATTGTTATTTCGATCTCCGATCTCCTCCACCTTGAGGATCCTTTTGGTACACTATGCGGACTACTGAGGCAGCTACGGCCGTTATGCACTGAATTACGATTTAATATTAATAACTTGCCGTTGCCTTGGTATCTGCGCAATTAATAATAGGCTAATTAAATGCAACTGTAGTGTAAGTCACAATTTAAGAGGAGCTTACAAGCTTTTTTAAATTTGAAAAATAAATCAAATTAAATAAAACAAGTTACATTATTTGGTTTTAAAAAGTGTCAATCAGCTATTTCGCTAATTTTTCATTCAATGTTAAAAGTTGCAATCACTTTTTACACACGTGACTTACACTACAGAAAAGTTAATTTTGCATGGAATTAGCCAATAACATATTATGGTAAAAACACTAGTTGGAACATAAAATGCACTTTATCCTATTCGCTCCAAATGTACACATACGTGGGCCTTTGTAGAATTCCCTTCATAACTTCAGTTTATAATTTTCCTTAGTATTAACTTTTTTATTATAAGCTAGAATATTGAAGCTTTCCAAAAATACTGATACCGAAGCAGCTGACTTATTAATTGTATACAAAAAAAGGACGTACCAAAGAGAGTCAAACAGATTTAGGAGGTTTCGCATAAAACTTTTTTCACCGGTTAATTTAGAAGACATTTTGAATTAAAACAAAATTTTGAATGCACTATTGAATCATAAAAAAAACTGACAGAGCTTGTTTCTTTATTCATAGCACATTAAAAGTGTGTATTTTTAACCCTCATAATGTCAAATTCCACTAAATTGACGTGACCATCAGCAAATGTTATACGCTTCAAAACCATAAACGCTTCGTGACCATCAGCAAAAGATGCTTCAAAATACAGAATTTTTTTTTTAATGTTTATATAGCGAATATATGCGTAGGATTTTTTTCAGGAATGAAGAGATTAAGAGGAGTCGGATGGTTCGATCTGGAACATTTTTAACATTAGGAACATTTTTCTCAGGAACTTTAGAGATATCATGAACTTTTTTATATTTTGTTTCTTACATATAGCTCTTTGATTTAAACTGAGGATATTTCAAAGTATAAAACAATACTCTTACAGTGATTTTTTAAAAACATGTATTGAAAAACACAAAAATATCAGATTTAAAGTTACTTAAATTTTTTTGAACACAAATATTAAAAATTCGTCATTTTTAATCAAAGAGCTATTAATGGGTAAAAAATACTGAAACAAATAATGTTGTTATCGTTTATAGTTCCTGAGAAAAATGTTCCTAACTGTTAAAAAAAACTTATATTTCAGGAAACGCAAAAAAAATATGGTTTAGGTAAGAACTGATGTTCAGGATTTCTGAAAAATGCTTATAAATAGAAAACAACTAAACAGAAATCGATAATCTTGGTCTTAAATTAAAGCTAAAGATATGTAGAATAAAAATAAAAGAAAATCGGCATTTTTGACCCAAACACCCATCCGACTCCCCGTAAACTTGTAAATCATAAGCATTGAGCTAGAAGGGAAACTGGAGTGAGGTGTCAGCGAGCCGTAAACCCACTCACACCCTTTTGAGCGAACAGGGCAGAAAATGACTATTTTCTCCCTATAATGTATGCAATGCTTGTATGAGACCCCTCTATCATATTGACTTGGGCTCCTAAATGTATTTGAACATTTTTAGTTCGAAATAAATTAACTTTCTTTAACTTTAAATTCCAACTTTTTTAAGAAATAACCATGTAGATCACTAACTAAGAACCAGCGAAGACGAACCCAATAGCGAAATAGGCAAGTTTCTAGGTTTTCTGCCCGGTTCGTTTCTGCTGCAGTGCCGTCCGTGTATTGCTCCGCGTTTCGTTATTGAACCGGCTCGTTTGCTGCCCTGTTCAGTGAATCACACACCTCACTCCACGTTTCTTCTAGCTCAGTGATCCTAAGTGATGCCAGCATTATGTTACAGGTGTCGTGGGAGTCCAGCACACTGGGATTCTGGTTCACCGAACTGCTGGAGCGTGACCAGCAGTTCCGGACGTGGTGTTTCCAAGGGAAGCCGACGTCCTTCTGGATCTCTGGGCTCTTCAACCCCACGGGATTCCTCACGGCCATGAGACAGGTAGAGTAGTCAAGAATACTGTCATAAGGGGGCCCGGGTGGCCTAGTGGTTAAGATCGCTGACCATTACGCTAACAGTGTGCACACTGTACCGGGTGCGGGCTCGATTCCCGCCTTCGCCCTTGATGTCATTTCTCTCTTTGTGTGAAGCCCTGGTTTGTAAGGATTGAAAACGCACGTCAAAGCGTTAAAACACGCCCTGCTCATCGATATCAGAGTCTTATCTTCGCTTGGGTGGTTTGTTAGAATTCACGTCTAGCGAGGCGTCCGCATCTAACGCATGCGTAGTGAGAGAAGGCCACCGTTATCTCATTCGAATAGGTAGAAACATCGGTCATTTCGCACGTTTTGGACGCTCTTATCAAACCACGACTGATTCGAGATTTTCGAACGCTGAGATCAACGTTATTTTTGGTGCCGCGGTCATGTGACAACTAGGGCCAATAAGAAAGCGTGGAATTCGGACGTACTGCTCAGCGTCCGATTTTGTGTTCTTACAAACCAGGGTTTTAGTAAAAATTCTGTATGGGTTGGTTGGTAGACATATATATTCAGGTTTGTGTGCTTGGTCAGCGACCCGCTTATAAACCTTCGTCAAGTAAGACAGACACAACAGACAACACACACACACACATAAGTGGATCCATCTAATTTTTAGAGACAGAGGCCAACTAGAGGACCCCCAGAATTGGCTTGTCACCCCCAGAGGTATTGATTTGGTATGGGAACTTAGAGGACTTTCGGACCCAACAGATTTAACGAGCACGTACTCCGCATATACTCGGTAGGTCTTCAGTGGTACCGTTCTGTATGTGTCTGTCCTATACTTGACGAAGGTTTATAAGCGGGTCTCTGATCAAGCACACAAGCCGGAAATACATGTACCAACCAACCAACTGCCGTAGCCATAGGGCCTGATCTACCATGAGGCGGCCCGTTAAAGGACTGGGCCCAGAGCCTCCAAATGTTTGGGGCCAATAAATTTTAGTTTCTCTTATGCTAAATGCGCTTTAGACCCCCAAAATTTCATTAAATATTAACATTTTCTGAGGCTCCGTTTTATTCTTAGCTCGACTCAGACATGAACCTAACGTGATTGGTTTGATCGATGTTTTTAAGGAAACCGATAAAATGGTAGAAAAAATTGTGATAAATCAGCCAACTAGCATCATCATTACGGGCTATCATACACAACGTTTTCCGTAAAGCCCCCTGCCTGGGAACGTAAACGACAGTATCTATAACAATGACTTGAATCATTATTGTGCGCACATATATCAAATCTAAAGGAAAGTATACTTAAAGATTGGATCATTTCTTGACAAAAGCACTTTAATTCATTTTCATTTCATGTAGTTTATCTGCCTACGGCAGAATACTATATAAGGCCACCGATGCATAATCTAAATAAGAAACCACCGATGCATAAATAGAAATGTTTCCCTATTCCTTATAATAAACAGGCGTCTTTCAATTTCTAGCAAAAGACCCCAACACGCCGTAGCTCTGGTAGGGATTTGCAAAATATGCTAGGAGATTTAATAGTTTTCAAGAGAAAAAAAATACTATTTTGTATGTAACAAATTCCTTTTTGTAGGAGGTAACGCGGGCACACCAAGGCTGGGCTCTGGATTCTGTATCCCAGCGCAATAAGGTTACCACCTTCCGAGGGCCATCGGACATCTCAGAACCACCGACAGAGGGCGTGTTCGTATACGGCCTACATTTAGAAGGGGCCTCGTGGGACATCAACCACGGCTGCCTCCGCGAATCCGACCCCAAAAAGCTGTACGAACCTCTGCCCGTACTGCACGTGCACGCCATACAGTGTACGTCGGGAAAGAGTCCGGACATGTACGAGTGCCCCGTGTACAAGAAACCGACCCGAACGGATCTGACGTACATCACGTCCATGGACCTGAAGAGTAATAAGAAGTCCAGTCATTGGGTGCTCCGCGGAGTGGCGCTGCTATCTGACATTAAGTAGTGCAATTTTCATACTGCACGTGCAGTGTACGTCAAGAAAAAGTTCCGGCGTGCATGAGTGTAGTATATACAAGAAACCAAACGGAAAACACAATCTGAAGAAATTTATCCAATGGGTGCCCCACTGTTTAGCACTGCTATCTGAAATCAATTAAAAGAGTTTTTTAAAATAATGTACTATCCGAATATCACGTTCATGGACGATGGACCTGAACAGCTAATATAAGAAGTCTAGTCACTGGATGAGCCGGGGAATGGCTATCTGACTTCAAGTAATGTCATTTCCGTAATACACGTGCATGCCATACAATGTACGTCGGGAAAGAGTCCGGACATGTACGAGTACCCCGTGTACAAGAAACCGACCCGAACGGATCTGACGTACATCACGTCCATGGACCTGAAGATTAATAAGAACTCCAGTCACTGGGTGCTCCGCGGAGTGGCGCTGCTATCTGACATTTCTGGATTGTCAATGGATTTACTGTTTAGCACTGCTATCTGACTGCTTGGCACTGCTATCCGAAATTAATTAAAAGAGTTTTATGAAATACTGTACCATCCGAATATCACGTTCATGGACCTGAATAGCTATAAGAAGCCACAGTTCCTATTTTCTATGGATGGAATGGACTCTCAAAAATGTACTTGGCTTCAACAATTTTGTTGCACTTTCTGAATCTTAATTTTGTTTTAAAATGTACTATGTATCAAATAGCTTTTGTTATTTTCAACTGTAAATAAAATGTATTTTAATTATTGCCATGCACATAATTATTTTATTCTTCTCAAATTCAAACAACTTTTATTCAAGTTTCATAAATGAAAATAATTCAAATTACTTTTTTTTCTTCTAAAAACAATGGATATCACTAACAAGACCGCATTAGTTATCTCAAAATGCGTCATTGAATCAGAAAATATCAAACCTGAGCCTTACCTCTTATGAAAAATTAGCTCCATGACAACCAGAACATTATATCGTTTTTTTAAATAGATCGCGGCCTTGACATGGTAGTAGAATTGGTTCTTATATAAGCCAAGAAATCGACAAGAACACTAGATTTTTATGTTTTGTTTAAAATTCATTTTGTTTATCACACCCGCACCGCGGTAGTAAGAGACACAAAACAACGCACCTAACAGTGGTCCCGAATTTGACGCTCTTTGGCCCCATTTTGCACGTGAGGTATGTTCTATGAAATAAACGCGCAACGATCTAACCGTAGCCCTCCGAATTAGCCGTTTCTTGTTGGCCCCATTTGCATCCCATCCGAGACCACGTGACCGTACGCCATAATTAACAAACCCCGAGGCTCGGATCTGAACCGTGCGTCCGAATTGCCCGCTTTCTTATTGGCCCCATTTGCACGTGACCGTACGTCATAAATAACGTTGATCTTGGGGTTCGTAAAACTTTAAACAGTCGTGGTTTGATTAGAGCGTCCAAAATGGCTGATGTATCCACCTATTCGGAACGAATAACAGTCACTTCTCTCACTGCGCATGCTCTAGATGAGGATACATGGTCAGAACGAGAGTTCTAACCACAACCACCCAAGCGAAGATAAAACTCTGATATCGCGCGTCTCCAGTCCTTACAAACCAGGGCCTAGCAATTTCACTTCTAAAACGGCCTATGCGGCCCGTACAACTAAGGATTCGATAATGATATTCCTATCACATATTACGCGGAAACAAAAGTCTTACGTATCCAAACCCTATATTAGAGAGATTTTGCATACGGTTCGGTGAACCGTAACACTAACGCTAACCCAAACATTAACCTCTCGACCAATCAGCGTGCGCGTAGAGATAAGGTTAAAAACTAACCGTAACGTTAAAGTCACATGGCTTGTTAGGCGTTGAGTGTCGGTTTGTTTTGAAAAGTAACGTGATATATCACTTGATCCATTGCTTGATCAGAGACCCGTCAAAGTAAGACAGATGCAGACAAATTTTTTATTGAAACAGAGAGAGAGGTACAACCAGAGCAAAAGCGAGGAATGAAGCCGCACCAGTTACTGCGCGCAGACTGCCAGCATAATGACCACTAGAGACCACAGATTTAAACCACTAGAGCCAACTTTGCACTAGCCACATCTTTGCCGGCTTGCTCCTACACTGTTTACCCAAAGACAAAATTTGGAGGGGGCTGGGGAGCTCAGTCGGTTAGGCACTCGCCTAGCATGCGAAAGGTCCCAGGTTCGGGTCCGGGCATCGCCAAAATTACTGCCGACCTATAAACGGCCCGTGCAGCCAAAAATGTCCGACGAATAATACCCCGTGTAAGGGAGTGCACATTAAAATATCCTTCAAAGTCCTAACGCTGCGTACGATGTCGCCCTTAACTGTTGCGTTGGGTGCCTACTCAGGTGTCGGCTCGTCACTTGACTGTGGTTTTAAAATACGACGCCCGTCGCCAATAGCCCTCGTGTAGCTCTAGTGCGACGATAATTCAAACCTAACCTAACCTAACAAAATTTGGTTAATGCATGATTGCTGCCTATTTCTAGTCTCTTGACCGATGAGTTTTATCACAGCTAAGTACGTTTTTATTTGTGTTCAAGTGACGAAGTCGATAGCGTTACTTCAGCCCAAATCGGATCGCAAGCGTTTGTCGCGGGAACAAACCCAGTGGCAGTCACTTCTTTCCTATAGACGGAAATATGCAGCCAAAATCCGACTAAAATATCTGAGTATACTGGGATAGACGTGCTCGTTGAATCTGTAGAGTCCAAAGTCCCCACGGTGTTAAGCCCATTTCACACCTTGTCACAACTACTTGCAACTCCCATAGGACACCATGCATTTAAAAGTTGCACTCAAGTCGTGAGATTTTTTCATGCGAGCACGAAAAAATCTCAAGTTGCATGTACCGTTAGCCAACTCTTTTGTTTAGCCTACCTTGAGCCGAACTACTTTGCCAACTGGTTGTTTATTTACTTTTTAAGACGCCAACTTTCCTTGCTTGCAAAAAATGCAAAAATCTGCGCAATTAAAATGGGTAGTAAATGGACGGCAGAAATGGAAGTTGATCTTATTAATGAAGTTCGGAAACATAAATTTCTGTATGACGCAAGCGATGCCCTGCAAAAAGATGAAACTTGCCAAATTGGGCCCGTTCTCATGCAGAGCAAATGCCGGCTATTAGCCGGCTATCGGGAAAGAAAATCCCTCTGTAGCGAAAATTGCGGTAGCGAAAATGTACCCACTGCCTGGGTAGTAAAGATTTCATTACCCCCCCCCCCCCCATGATGCATTTCGGCTTTGGTGATCACTCACAACAAAAGCAAAAATGGCGAGCAAGTGGACCCATGCTGAAGTCGTTTTTATTAGCTTCGTATGACCATAAATATCTTTCTGGGAAGGCCAATTGTAAAGTGGAGTTTATTACTTTGGAAATCAAATGAATCCAGTTTTGTATTCGCAACAACCTTTCTTCATCATCAATAAAATCGATAGATGTTTGTCCACGAATTTTTAACAAAAGAATTGTTTTTAGTAATTCTTGCAACGACATCGCTAACAAAGAAACGTTAAAAAGAACACAAGGACAAGATCTCGAAGCTCGAGCACCAAATCAAAACAAGCAAACAGGATGTGACGTATACCACAAGTTACGAGTTGCAGTTGCAACGGAATTGCAAGTAGTTGTGCAGGTGTGAAATGGGCTTTAGCCTACGATGTCGCTCGAAGTTCCGTAAGGTGCCCGCTCAGGTTTATACTTCGTTACTTGGCCGGAATTTTGACTTACAAAGCACAATTGGCTGTGTTAAAGCTCTTTATAAGGAAGGCTAGAAATATACAGCCGAAAAAGATGTATTACATTTCCGACCCTGGCGTGGCGTTGGAATTTTTAAAGCGTTTTCCTACATTTCAAAATTTGGATTATTTTGATCGAGAATTCTGAAAATTGAATATTAACTGTTTCATTTTTTGAAATATCAGTGAAAAAAAAGCAGATAATCAAATTTCTTTTACCCTTTCGCTTTAGCAATATTTCGTTTTTCATTGAGATAAGTCACGTTCTGGTAGCGTGTAAATATCACTAATCAAAAAAAAGTATTGCAAAGTTTCCAAATTTTAAAGAGAGGAACAGGTAAGTAGTTGAGTAAATTATGCTTTTAAAAAGTTTCAGTAATTGAAGTTGTACCCTGCCGTGGGTAGGTAAACTGCAGTAACTAGAGTAATGACTCAGACCATTGCTGTACACCCTCAAATAACTAACCTATAAGAAAGTAGACTGATGGGCTGATTATTTCAAAGCAAAAATGGTCCAATTTATAGCTGTGGTTACTGCAGTTTACTCGCCCACAGCAGTACCATTTGACAGATTGTATACCTCTAAATAAAATTTGAATATAGCTTAACCATGTGGTAGGAAATGGGGATCAGATTTACTGTACGGTCCCCCTTGGCGCGATTTTTCTGATTTGGCGATAAATAATTTTTTCTGGCAACCTGTCTGACTTCAACTGAAGATTCGAATTATATGACTTCGCACCGATGACGTTTTCCGGCAGCCCTATCGGACCGTTGGTTGAGTTTTCATAAGAAATATTCCTATACGATCTTTTCTTTGAATAGTGGTTCAAAAAAAAGTCGCCAAGACGGACTTTTGGCGAGATTTTGGAAAGTTCGCCAAGGGGAACCGTACAGTAAATCTCTACCGGAAATGGTTACCACATTTGAGAATTTCTGTTGCTTTGCAATGTAGCCCAAATCGAGACCGGCTATTATATCAGTCGTCGACTGTCACAGCGAGTTCTGTTTTTCTTTAATCGGAGTCGGATGATTCTATTCGCGTTAATTTTACTAACGTTAGGAACATTTTTCTCAGGAACCATATGAGGTATGATTAAGAATTTTTTTATAGTTTGTTCCTTACATGTATATAGCTCTTTGATTTAAACTGAGGGTAGTTCACAGTATAAAAATATTTTACAGATATTTTTTTAAAATATGCATTGAAAAACCCCCAAAAAATCAGATTTTAAAGTTATATAATTATTTTTGAGCAGAGATATTCAAAATTCCTCAGTTTAAACCAAAGAACTATCAATGGGGAATAAATAATAAAACAAAACATGTTGATATCTTTTATAGTTCCTGAGAAAACAGTTCCTAATTGTTGAAAAACCTTATATTTCAGGAAACGCAAAAGAAATGTAAGGTGTAGGTAAGAACTGGTAGTAGTAGTAGTAGTAGTAGTGGTATAGAGATATTTGCTCGCCCGGAAGAACTGGTATGGTTTTCTGAAAAATGCTTATAAAACGAAAACCACTTGACAGAAATCGATAATCTTGGTCTTAAATTAAAGCTATAGATATGCAGAATAAAATAAAAGAAAACCACTAAATCATCATTTTTTATCCAAACACCCATCCGACTCCCCTTAAAATATCAAACAGTTAATAATAATCTGACGGTGCTTCTGTCGCTAATGATTTGGCGGATTTCTTGAAGGTGGTAAATATTTTTAAAAGCCAAAGAAAAGTAAGGTGTAGGTAAGAATTGATATGATGGTTTTCTGAAAAATGGTTATAAAAAGAAAACCACTTAATAGAAATCGATAATCTTGGTCTTAAAGCTATAAATAAGCAGATTAAAAATAAAAGAAAACCACTAAATCAACAGTTTTGGCCCAAACATCCATCCGACTCCCCTTAAAATATCAAACTGTTAATAATAATCTGACGGTGCTTCTGTCGCTAATGATATGGCGGATTTCTTGAAGGTGGTAATTATTTTTTGGGGTCATACAGCTTTTTCTGTCGAAATTCATTGTGAGTCTGGTGGAGCTGTTGGTGGTGTACATGGGAATATTTTGAAATGTTTTTGCATCATTTCGTAGAGTTTCAGTTTGTTTTGTGAGAGTACGTTTGGATATTGAACGTTATTTATATGCATGGTGCGTATTTTAATTTAGTGTTTCTCTTGCATATATAAAGTCGCCTTGAGCTAATATTAAACAAAACCTTGATTTTAAACAATCGCCTGTGCCCAAACAAAAATAAACGAAATGTCCCTATCCAAAACAAAATTGCCCAGTGCCCCTAACGAGTGTTTACTGTTTAGGCTTACAATGGACCCAACAATACTGCCCCATGTTGGATGCTGATGTTTTTTTAGAGACAACGAAACTGCCTAGAGCCCCAAAACGAGTGTGTACTGCATTGTCACACATCTACTACTAGCCCATTGTGTGGTGAGTTTTGTTTATTTTGTCATATCAGCCTAGTAAACCATTTGCTTTAACAACCGATTTCTGTAGAACTAGGGTTAATGTATCACCATCAGAATTCCAACAGCGGAAGACCATAGACTTTGGCATATCACCAAGTTGGTGTGTTTTGAAGACGCACTGTAAGATTAAAATTTACTTATCAAACAACCACTTACAACATTCATGATATAAAATGAACGCAGAGGAAAGAGAGGTGATGCTTGTCCAGCGTTGAGGTTCCCACTCAGGTGTCGGCTCGTCACTTGACTGTGGTTTTAAAATACGACGCCCGTCGCCAATAGCCCTCGTGTAGCTCTAGTGCGACGATAATTCAAACCTAACCTAACCTAACAAAATTTGGTTAATGCATGATTGCTGCCTATTTCTAGTCTCTTGACCGATGAGTTTTATCACAGCTAAGTACGTTTTTATTTGTGTTCAAGTGACGAAGTCGATAGCGTTACTTCAGCCCAAATCGGATCGCAAGCGTTTGTCGCGGGAACAAACCCAGTGGCAGTCACTTCTTTCCTATAGACGGAAATATGCAGCCAAAATCCGACTAAAATATCTGAGTATACTGGGATAGACGTGCTCGTTGAATCTGTAGAGTCCAAAGTCCCCACGGTGTTAAGCCCATTTCACACCTTGTCACAACTACTTGCAACTCCCATAGGACACCATGCATTTAAAAGTTGCACTCAAGTCGTGAGATTTTTTCATGCGAGCACGAAAAAATCTCAAGTTGCATGTACCGTTAGCCAATCAGAATTCAGTATTTGTTTGGCTACATTGTGGCGAACTACTTTGCCAACTGGTTGTTTATTTACTTTTTAAGACGCCAACTTTCCTTGCTTGCAAAAAATGCAAAAATCTGCGCAATTAAAATGGGTAGTAAATGGACGGCAGAAATGGAAGTTGATCTTATTAATGAAGTTCGGAAACATAAATTTCTGTATGACGCAAGCGATGCCCTGCAAAAAGATGAAACTTGCCAAATTGGGCCCGTTCTCATGCAGAGCAAATGCCGGCTATTAGCCGGCTATCGGGAAAGAAAATCCCTCTGTAGCGAAAATTGCGGTAGCGAAAATGTACCCACTGCCTGGGTAGTAAAGATTTCATTACCCCCCCCCCCCCCCATGATGCATTTCGGCTTTGGTGATCACTCACAACAAAAGCAAAAATGGCGAGCAAGTGGACCCATGCTGAAGTCGTTTTTATTAGCTTCGTATGACCATAAATATCTTTCTGGGAAGGCCAATTGTAAAGTGGAGTTTATTACTTTGGAAATCAAATGAATCCAGTTTTGTATTCGCAACAACCTTTCTTCATCATCAATAAAATCGATAGATGTTTGTCCACGAATTTTTAACAAAAGAATTGTTTTTAGTAATTCTTGCAACGACATCGCTAACAAAGAAACGTTAAAAAGAACACAAGGACAAGATCTCGAAGCTCGAGCACCAAATCAAAACAAGCAAACAGGATGTGACGTATACCACAAGTTACGAGTTGCAGTTGCAACGGAATTGCAAGTAGTTGTGCAGGTGTGAAATGGGCTTTAGCCTACGATGTCGCTCGAAGTTCCGTAAGGTGCCCGCTCAGGTTTATACTTCGTTACTTGGCCGGAATTTTGACTTACAAAGCACAATTGGCTGTGTTAAAGCTCTTTATAAGGAAGGCTAGAAATATACAGCCGAAAAAGATGTATTACATTTCCGACCCTGGCGTGGCGTTGGAATTTTTAAAGCGTTTTCCTACATTTCAAAATTTGGATTATTTTGATCGAGAATTCTGAAAATTGAATATTAACTGTTTCATTTTTTGAAATATCAGTGAAAAAAAAGCAGATAATCAAATTTCTTTTACCCTTTCGCTTTAGCAATATTTCGTTTTTCATTGAGATAAGTCACGTTCTGGTAGCGTGTAAATATCACTAATCAAAAAAAAGTATTGCAAAGTTTCCAAATTTTAAAGAGAGGAACAGGTAAGTAGTTGAGTAAATTATGCTTTTAAAAAGTTTCAGTAATTGAAGTTGTACCCTGCCGTGGGTAGGTAAACTGCAGTAACTAGAGTAATGACTCAGACCATTGCTGTACACCCTCAAATAACTAACCTATAAGAAAGTAGACTGATGGGCTGATTATTTCAAAGCAAAAATGGTCCAATTTATAGCTGTGGTTACTGCAGTTTACTCGCCCACAGCAGTACCATTTGACAGATTGTATACCTCTAAATAAAATTTGAATATAGCTTAACCATGTGGTAGGAAATGGGGATCAGATTTACTGTACGGTCCCCCTTGGCGCGATTTTTCTGATTTGGCGATAAATAATTTTTTCTGGCAACCTGTCTGACTTCAACTGAAGATTCGAATTATATGACTTCGCACCGATGACGTTTTCCGGCAGCCCTATCGGACCGTTGGTTGAGTTTTCATAAGAAATATTCCTATACGATCTTTTCTTTGAATAGTGGTTCAAAAAAAGTCGCCAAGACGGACTTTTGGCGAGATTTTGGAAAGTTCGCCAAGGGGAACCGTACAGTAAATCTCTACCGGAAATGGTTACCACATTTGAGAATTTCTGTTGCTTTGCAATGTAGCCCAAATCGAGACCGGCTATTATATCAGTCGTCGACTGTCACAGCGAGTTCTGTTTTTCTTTAATCGGAGTCGGATGATTCTATTCGCGTTAATTTTACTAACGTTAGGAACATTTTTCTCAGGAACCATATGAGGTATGATTAAGAATTTTTTTATAGTTTGTTCCTTACATGTATATAGCTCTTTGATTTAAACTGAGGGTAGTTCACAGTATAAAAATATTTTACAGATATTTTTTAAAATATGCATTGAAAAACCCCCAAAAAATCAGATTTTAAAGTTATATAATTATTTTTGAGCAGAGATATTCAAAATTCCTCAGTTTAAATCAAAGAACTATCAATGGGGAATAAATAATAAAACAAAACATGTTGATATCTTTTATAGTTCCTGAGAAAACAGTTCCTAATTGTTGAAAAACCTTATATTTCAGGAAACGCAAAAGAAATGTAAGGTGTAGGTAAGAACTGGTAGTAGTAGTAGTAGTAGTAGTGGTATAGAGATATTTGCTCGCCCGGAAGAACTGGTATGGTTTTCTGAAAAATGCTTATAAAACGAAAACCACTTGACAGAAATCGATAATCTTGGTCTTAAATTAAAGCTATAGATATGCAGAATAAAATAAAAGAAAACCACTAAATCATCATTTTTATCCAAACACCCATCCGACTCCCCTTAAAATATCAAACAGTTAATAATAATCTGACGGTGCTTCTGTCGCTAATGATTTGGCGGATTTCTTGAAGGTGGTAAATATTTTTAAAAGCCAAAGAAAAGTAAGGTGTAGGTAAGAATTGATATGATGGTTTTCTGAAAAATGGTTATAAAAAGAAAACCACTTAATAGAAATCGATAATCTTGGTCTTAAAGCTATAAATAAGCAGATTAAAAATAAAAGAAAACCACTAAATCAACAGTTTTGGCCCAAACATCCATCCGACTCCCCTTAAAATATCAAACTGTTAATAATAATCTGACGGTGCTTCTGTCGCTAATGATATGGCGGATTTCTTGAAGGTGGTAATTATTTTTTGGGGTCATACAGCTTTTTCTGTCGAAATTCATTGTGAGTCTGGTGGAGCTGTTGGTGGTGTACATGGGAATATTTTGAAATGTTTTTGCATCATTTCGTAGAGTTTCAGTTTGTTTTGTGAGAGTACGTTTGGATATTGAACGTTATTTATATGCATGGTGCGTATTTTAATTTAGTGTTTCTCTTGCATATATAAAGTCGCCTTGAGCTAATATTAAACAAAACCTTGATTTTAAACAATCGCCTGTGCCCAAACAAAAATAAACGAAATGTCCCTATCCAAAACAAAATTGCCCAGTGCCCCTAACGAGTGTTTACTGTTTAGGCTTACAATGGACCCAACAATACTGCCCCATGTTGGATGCTGATGTTTTTTTAGAGACAACGAAACTGCCTAGAGCCCCAAAACGAGTGTGTACTGCATTGTCACACATCTACTACTAGCCCATTGTGTGGTGAGTTTTGTTTATTTTGTCATATCAGCCCTAGTAAACCATTTGCTTTAACAACCGATTTCTGTAGAACTAGGGTTAATGTATCACCATCAGAATTCCAACAGCGGAAGACCATAGACTTTGGCATATCACCAAGTTGGTGTGTTTTGAAGACGCACTGTAAGATTAAAATTTACTTATCAAACAACCACTTACAACATTCATGATATAAAATGAACGCAGAGGAAAGAGAGGTGATGCTTGTCCAGCGTTGAGGTTCCCACGCACCTGGCACCTGGCTTATAATTCGATAGTTTATGTTTTGCTTAAAATATAATAAATACTTTGGTTAACGTTACGTATTCCAAATACAGATTTAACTTATGTTCACTCGGAGCTTTTCCGGCACTTCGGCAGTTGTATATATATCAATATTTAATTCCTCGTGTAGCTCTAGTGGGACGTTTTTGAAGCCAAAACCAAATGAACTATCATTAATCAACCTTAAAGGTGCCTGTTGTGTGACACATCAGAATTTTCAAGGGCGTTGGTTTAATGTTTTCTTCCTTTTGCAAGGCCGTATTTGTTTATCAAGTTCACATATTGTAATCTTATATACAGTCCCCTAAAGGGTAATTAAAAAGTATTTTGTGATTTACTCAGCAAATTATGGATACAAAATCTTAAAAATTGGGATTTCGCTTAAACTTCATGTCTTAAATTCATTTCTGTAAAAATATTAAGGAGTTTCTATTCATAATTTTTTTTTAAATTAATATAATAATTTTAAAATATAAAATTTCTTTTAAATACCCCAATAGTGTATGCATTTTGTTTGGGTTATTATAATTATTATTCAGTTAAAAATTCGTTTCATTATCTTAATTATTTATAGAGTGGGAGAGTTTTTTTATGTGCAACTCATTTAACATTACGGCCCCTAAACTTTGCACGTCTCTAACTCTACTAATTAATGCTCAAAAACTAACAAAACTTGGTATTTCGTGTTAAAATATGTCATAAATTTGAAATATGGACTCAAAAAGGGATGTTTCTATTCAAAATTTTGAAGTTGGTAACATTTTTAATATGAAGACGGCCCCTTATGCAAATTTTGTGTCATGAATTTAACTCAGAATGTTATTTTTCACAAAGTCAAAAAGGTCCGATTCCATAGGATTACTAACGTCCGAAATAATCCTAGTGTTTACTTTTTTTTGTCCACAGCTGCCTCCGGAATAAGTGTCAATCGAAGCTTGTAACGGCTATTTATGGAAATTCTATCTCATTGTACCCTGTTGTATGTTGTCTAACTTCCTGTCTTTTCTTAAATAAGCTACAAGCCAGGAAGAAATCAGTCACAATAAAACACCCAACGAAAATTGGGTTGTCTTCAATTTGGAGCTTGAAAGGCTCTTTCAATTGCCAAAAAAAAAGTTATTTTAAACACTTGTGGTAAAGCGCTTGTTATATTATGTAACGCAATTGTTTTACAATCTAACTATAGTCATTGTATGCTCATAAAGTTAGCCTCAAGCCTAGTAATATCCTCTGGTTTTTGCAAGGTAATTTTTTCTATTACCTTAATAAGTTCTTATGGGCAACGTTATTTAGACTAAACATTTGCAATTAACTTTGTAAAATATTTATCTGGCACAAAAGCCGGTATTATTGATTTATGGGAAGATTATATACAGGGGAAACCAAGGTAAAACAAAAAAAAAACTTTAAATGATTCTAGCCTTTTAGAAAATAAGCGCTAGTTATTTGTTGTTGCAACCATGGTTTTAAAAACATGATTTAATAAAGATATAGGTTATACGTTGTAAAATATACAGGGTTGAGTTTTCCCCGTCAAAAACTAATATTTCCCATTTGGAAAAACTGGTAAATACAGGAAAAAATTAGTAAATACCGATTTAAATAGATCTTTTGTTTCTGAAATACACTGGGAAATACTTTTCTTTCTGGGATATTAATTTATGTAGACATCTCATTACTCAATTAATTATTTATGTTTATGCAGATGGGAACACTTAAATAATAAAAAAAAAGTACATGATTATTATGTTACCATAGATGTAAAACAAATAAGGAAGATTTGTCAATCCATGATGAATATTTATTAAAATACAAAATTTAAATTATTTTAAGCAATCCTATTAAATAACATTTGGTAATTAATTATTGTTTCAATTATTAGGTTTTTCTCAAGACAGTAAATACCGGCATCAATAATTATCAACAGCTGAACTGTGCCCCGAGAAAATTATCCAAACGTACTAATATGAACTTCCATATCAGTCCAGTATTCGAAAAGATTTCTCAACAAATACTAAAAAAAGACATTTGCTAATTGTATGTCAAGTTATTTAGTGTGAAGTCCATTCCCCCCTAAGAAAATATTTTTATACCCACTGGAGCAGTGAAAACCACATACTGTAAATTTTGTAAGGAATCATCAAGCCAAAAGTTACACCTTCAGTTAAATCTTATCTTACAATGCAGACTTAAGAAAAGCTACATATTTGTGAATTGTGTGAAAAGTCATTTAGTCGAAAGTCTAGCCTGCAAGCCCGTCTTCTGACGCATACTGAAGAACAGCTGCATAGCTGTGAACTTTGTAACAAGTTATTTAGTCGCAAGTCCCACCTTCAAAACCATTATCTGGCGCATACTAAAGAAAGGCCGCATAGCTGTGAACTTTGTAACAGGTCATTTAGTCAAAAGTCTGGCCTACAAGCCCATCTTCTAACCCACACTAAAGAAAAGCCACATAGCTGTTAACTTTGTATCAGGTCATTTAGTCACAAGTCCAGCCAAAAAGCCCATTATCTGACGCATACTGAAGAAAGTTGTGAACTGTGTAACTAACGAGTTGTTTAGTCTAAAGCTTACCCTAGAACCCATCTTCTGACACATACTGAACAAAAGCCACATAGCTGTGGACTTTGTAAGAAGTCATTTAGTCACAAGTCACTCCTTTAAAACCATTATCTGATGCATACTGAAAAGCCGCATAGCTGTGAACTTTGTAACAAGTCATTTAGTCGCAAGTCCCACCTTCAAACCCATCATCTGACACATACTAAAGAAAAGCCACATAGCTGTGAATTGTGCCCCAAGTCATTTAGTCATAGGTCCAACCTACAAACACATCTTCTGACACATACTGAAGAAAAGCCACATAGCTGTGAACTTTGTAACAAGTTATTTAGTCAAAAGTCCCACCTGAAAACCCATCTTCTGACACATACTGAAGAAAAGCCACATAGCTGTGAACTTTGTAACAAGTTATTTAGTCGCAAGTCTAGTCTTAAAAGACATTGTCTGACGCATACTGAAGAAAAGCCGCATAGCTGTGAACTTTGTAACAAGTTATTTAGTCAAAAGTCCCACCTGAAAACCCATCTTCTGACGCATACTGAAGAAAAGCCGCATAGCTGTGAACTGTGTAACAAGTCGTTTAGTCTAAAGTCTACCCTGAAAACCCATCTTCTGACACATACTGAAGAAAAGCCACATAGCTGTGAACTTTGTAACAAGTCATTTAGTCGAAAGTCCCACCTTCAAACCCACCATCTGACACATACTAAAGAAAAGCCACATAGCTGCGAACTTTGTAACAGGTCGTTTAGTCGCAAGTCCCTCCTTCAAAACCATTATCTGATGCATACTAAAGAAAAGCCACATAGCTGCAAACTTTGTAACAGGTCGTTTAGTGTAAAGTCTACTCTGAAAGCCCATCTTCTGACACATACTGAAGAAAAGCCACATAGCTGTGAACTGTGTAACAAGTCGTTTAGTCTAAAGTCTACCCTGAAAACCCATCTTCTGACACATACTGAAGAAAAGCCACATAGCTGTGAACTTTGTAACAAGTTATTTAGTCGCAAGTCTAGTCTTAAAATACATCGTCTGACGCATACTAAAGAAAAACCACATAGCTGTGAACTGTGTAACAAGTCGTTTAGTCTAAAGCACCACCTTCAAAACCATTAACTGGCGCATACTAAAGAAAGGCCGCATAGCTGTGAACTTTGTAACAGGTCATTTAGTCAAAAGTCTGGCCTACAAGCCCATCTTCTAACCCACACTAAAGAAAAGCCACATAGCTGTTAACTTTGTATCAGGTCATTTAGTCACAAGTCCAGCCAAAAAGCCCATTATCTGACGCATACTGAAGAAAGTTGTGAACTGTGTAACTAACGAGTTGTTTAGTCTAAAGCTTACCCTAGAACCCATCTTCTGACACATACTGAAGAAAAGCCACATAGCTGTGGACTTTGTAAGAAGTCATTTAGTCACAAGTCACTCCTTTAAAACCATTATCTGATGCATACTGAAAAGCCGCATAGCTGTGAACTTTGTAACAAGTCATTTAGTCGCAAGTCCCACCTTCAAACCCACCATCTGACACAAACTAAAGAAAAGCCACATAGCTGCGAACTTTGTAACAGGTCGTTTAGTCGCAAGTCCCTCCTTCAAAGCCATTATCTGATGCATACTAAAGAGAAGCCACATAGCTGTGAACTGTGTAACAAGTCGTTTAGTCTAAAGTCTACCCTGAAAACCCATCTTCTGACGCATACTAATGAAAAGACGCATAGCTGTGAACTGTGTAACATGTTATTTGGTCATAAGTCTAGTCTTAAAAGACATTGTCTGACGCATACTGAAGAAAAGCCGCATAGCTGTGAACTTTGTAACAAGTCATTTAGTCGCAAGTCCCTCCTTCAAAACCATTATCTAACGCATACTGAAGAAAAGCCGCATAGCATTTAACTGTGTAACAAGTCGTTTAGTCTGAAGTCCAGCCTGAAAACCCATCTTCTGTCACATACTTAAGAAAAGCTGCATAGCGTGTGAACTGTGTAACATGTCTTTTAATTGCGAGTTCAGCCTTCATAGACATCTTCTGACGCACGCTAATTAAATCTTCCGTTATTGTTAATTGGTAATACGTCACTCAGTCAAAAAGCCAGCATTTCAAACTATATTTTAACTCTTTAAAGAAAAGCCCCATTTCTGGGACTTGTGTAATGTGTCATTTAGTCTTGCGTGCAATGTTCAGAGACATATTCTGATGCACACTTTAGAAATGCCTGATTTCTGAAATGCTTATATCATTTTTTTTCTGAAGCCTAATCTTTGAACACACACTAACAACAAAGCATCTGTTGCACAGTTGCACACTGCAGCAATTTCAAAGTATACTGAAACGTGAAATTTATCATCACTAAAAAAAAATATCACCATAAACCACATTTGTATACAGAATTTATTAGAATGCTCCAAATGTTACTAATAAATATGCTAAAATTGAATTGAATAATAAATAATTCTCTAAAATGTATATATTTCTGTAAGTTGTTTATGTAGGTGTGTAATAGTGTGGAGGTGCATCACTTCCTTCTTCACTATAATAGATTTTTTTTTTATCAAGTATATTAAAATTTTTATACTAACTTGTTTCAGAGTCATTCCACGTTAAATTGCCCAGCTCAAAATCTTCATGTAACAGAATTTGATCTTGATTTGTTTCCAAGTACTAGATACAAATTTATTAGACCTGTATTTTTCATTTTTTCCGAATTTTAATTATTAAGGATGTTATAACTTATTGAAAACGAAAAGTTAAACCTCACTTTTTCTCATTTAGCATTACGGTTTATGGGAAAATGGTGTTTTTCGAGTGGGCATTAACTAAAATGGGCAACTTTGGAACAATTAGCCAATTTTTCTATGGAATACCCTTACTTATGGTAACAGTTTGGCATGAGTGCACAGTTGTTCCCAAACCTTCTACCGAAATTATTATTTTTTTAAAGTTAGAGGAGGCAACTCATAATAATTAACATAACCTCCAATGGAGAAATGGTTGCGATAGGAATGTGTATATTTTTAAGGGAATAAGTGTTATCAATTAGATTTTTTTAATTAAATACGAATGGAAAATATTTAAGGAGTAGCTCCTATAATTCTTTATTTAAAAAAAAGGCTTTTTTTAAAAAAAATATGAGATGTATTCTATATACTAAATATCACGGTTTTTACTGAGCATTGAGAGTGAAACCGAAAAAACCAATTAAATCGCAGAAGAGCAAGTGTTTACATCAAATTTCAAAGCCATGACTTAAGGATACAGAGGAAAAATCCTGACTACTGCTCAGTTTTTCGCAGTGAACTGATAGCCATCGACGAAGCCCTTGGTCTTCTTGCGTCCCTTCCCCATGGAAACGAGATTTGGATTCTGTCTGATAGCAGAAGCGCATTACAGCACCTGAGAGATTGGCAGGGTGTGAGTGACAATTCTTAACAAGTTAAAACGGCTTTCCATGTCGCATCAGATTCATCTGCAGTGGATCCCCTCCCACGTCGATATTGAGGGGAACGAGATCGCGGACAATTTAGCAAAGGCTGGTGCTGGCGAGGCCTCTGTTCCGTCAGCGCCTCTCACCTTTTCGAAGATTCACTCAAAGATTAAACACAAGAACAGGACTACTTGGATTGTCCCCCCAGTGCACCATTGGTATCAATGTTCTCGTCCTGGAAGCTCCCTTGCTCCTGGCTTTAAGGATCAAACTGCTCTTGCCCGCTTTCGAAGTGGCCACCTTAAGACATTGAAATTTAATGAGGGATCCAGGAGCTTCGAAATTTGTTCTAACTGCTTTTTTGAGCAGGCTTGGACTGATCACATACTCGCGTGCCTGGGGCTCTCCAAGCAGGATTTTGACGACGACCCTTTAATGGTGTTGGACTTTCTGAGGGTGTACGATGTCATGGACCTGGTCTTGCACTGCTGGCCTCCGGGGGCATGCAACAACAATAGAGCAAGTATTAAAACTAAAAAAGAGTTATGTCATATAAAACAACCTCATTGAAAGCAATCTGTCTGTTTCAAATTAGTAAATTAATTTTTTAATACCATGGTCAGAAGTGACAATTTTTTTAATCATGCCTTAAATAAAGGTTTAAAAAAAAGCTAAGAAATTGCTTCTAAGAACAAGTTTCGCAGTGCTTCATTTCAGTGTTAGAAATTGGATGCACAAATTTAGAAGCAATTTGTTCTTTTAAAAAATCTCGGAGCAAAATTCACGTTTTCGGGGAGCATTATTGAGAAAAATATTTGTGAGGAAAAAAGGCTAGTTTCATATCATTTAAGCGCAAACTCTTAAGATTGCTGTAGTTGCAAGATTTTGGAAACCACTTTAAAAAGTTGATAGTGACATTTAAAAAAAACTAACCGTGATAACTGCAACTAAAACGCAGTAAATAAGCCAATAATGTGTAATTTTTTTGTCTCATAAGTACGAGTAAATAACAATATTTTACAATTATGGTTCAAAAGGCATTTTTCAGGTTGTGAATGGCAACAGCTTCAGCTATCTTGTTTTCACTTTTTGTCTACAATTACTTTTGTTCTGGTATTCGAAATGAGCATAGTGGAATGGCCTTCACGCCTTGGGCGACCCTGGAGAATACTCTCCCGGTACTTGACAGTATCGCTAAAACACCTTCCAATATTAATTAAATTATAGTTTGAACCCAAATATAACAAACGTATATATTTTTTTGCTAAATAAATCTTTAAATAATTAATAAAAATCATTTTCAAATGGCTTTTTTTTCATCGGCACATCACGTGATCACAAATACGTCGATTTGGCCCGACGTCACTAGTATGTATAAACAAACCGGTGTGATGTTTTGTTTGTTTGTAATTATATTGATTTTAATCTAACTTACTATTAAAATAAGAATTATATAGTAATGGGAGGAGGTTTTACAGAAGCGTATTGTTCAAATTTGCTTAAAGTAGATTCCAAAATGGTGTTTCAAAGTTTGTTTATAGTCACTAGTGACATCTTAGATACCACGTGACAGCCACAAAGCGTTTTCGGGAGTGATTTTTCGTCCTAATTTTAAAATTCATTTTTCACCCTTTTTATAGGGTATTTGAAAAAAATAAAAAATACGGGTCTAATATTTTTGGCTTAAGAATTTTTTAAGCCAATAAAAAAAATTTAGTCAGAAGAACCTCATTCGTCTGGTATAAGCACTCCTCGGGCGAAGCTATAAACCATCTAAACAAATCTAACCAACTACTGGCACTTTTACTTCAAAAAGGAGTAAACAAACAACATGGCGATGTCCTTTGGAAGGAGTTTTTCTCTTTTACGAGTTTCTAATAATGTAAAATATTCCCTTAACCATTTTTGTAAAATTGTAGTCAAAGGAACTGATACTCAAGTTACACACACTGGACAGGTATTTTACTATCTTTTTCTACGTAAGATTGCAAAAAGCTGTTGCTACTTTACGTGCTCGCATGGTTTCTAGAAAACTATGTTAAATGTTGTTTTTATGTTCAGTTGATAAATAGCACTATTATTTCTCAGAATAACACTATTTCCAACAACTTTGGTCGAATCCTAGTATTCCAAGACATTTTGCGACAATTTCGGGGAACAATAAAGAGGTTTTTTTTGTGTCGTAATTTACTATTACTAAATATTTTGAAATTATCATTTTTTGATACAAATTTATGAGTTGATACTTATTCTAAGAGTTAAGAAGCTCGCATCATTAACGCATTGGCGACATTTTTCAAACACGCCAAATGGTTAATTCCTAGTTTCGGTATACAGTGACTTTTTATTTCTCGCCAAACTTGTTGGCGAGAAAACATCGCATACCGACGCGTGATTAGACGATGCTACTCGGATCAGAAACCGCGAAGTCAAACAACTCAACTGTGTTGCCAGATTGGAATTATTTATCGCCTTTTTTTTTTATCGCCAACGTTCTGAAAAAGTCGCCGTATACCTAAACTAGGATTTAACCCGCCAAATGTTGCTGGAATGGATTCTTGGATTTTACCAAGAACTTTATTAATGAAGCTTTTCATCACATTATGGCAATAATTTGTACACAGGTTTATTAACTGCTGTTCCAAAAACCACTTAACGGAAAGCAGAACTTCTGTCGTAACAGTTATGATATAATGGCCTTTGATTTGCGCTACGTTGCCTAACAACAAAAATTCCCATATGTGGTAAATATTCCGCTTCGTATTTCATACAACTCGTACACCATAACAACCCTTTGTTGAAATTTCGAGCGTGCCAAGTGTCGCCAATGAACAGACCAGGCATTATATCAGGAGCTGACACCAAAACGAAAAAAGAGTTGAACAGTTCACTTGCTGCTGCTAATTGGCACGATCATGCTATATGTAGAGAGAATTTACATTTCTTTAAAGTATTCAGCTGATCTAAGAAAATTATTGTTTATAAGCTAGCTTAAATAACATTTTTTTGAAATTAAAAAAAAAATGCACGAAGGTAATTCTGATATTAGATATTGAAGATTCATCGGTTAAATCCTAGTTTCGGTTTTCAGCGACTTTTTCTTAACATTGGCGACAAAAAAAAGGCGATAAATAATTCCAATCTGGCAACAGTTGTTTGACTTCGTGGTTTCCGAGTAGCATCGTCTAATCACACGCCGCTACGCGATGTTTTCTCGCCAACCAGTTTGGCGAGTCGCCGTATACCGAAACTAGGAATTAACCGATTCATCAGTGCAGTAAACACGGTTTCTAAATGTCCTTCTATGGGTTAAAAATAATGCAGTTTCTGAAAGCGTATTTGTGATTTTCATTGCTTTTTTGCCCTTCAATACATCAGTACTCTTCCGTTTTGTGGGTGTAGGCAATAAAGTCTCCAAAGATGCGAAACCTCCACAAAAACCGAAAATTTCCAATGGTAACTCTGGCGTGCCACCAGCCCGGACTTTAGTCTCAAGTTCTATTTCACTACCTCTACCTTTTTTCTCTGACCTTAAACAAACCAAAATAGTAGGTATTCAACCAAACCTAAATTAAATAGATAAAATTCATTGTACAATAGTAAATTCTTATATGCAAATTTCAATGTTTATTTAAACCCAAGCGTGAACCTTTTGTAGTTTTGTTCCCAGTTCTTTGCACGCATAAGCGTGAACCTGTCAATAGTAGAAGTTCTTGCTGATGATATAAATATGTAACTGGAACCTACCGCATGCAAGACGAAAGTCTTTACCGACTGGGTCCTCCAACCCTATTGAGTTGTATGAAATATGAAGTGGAATGTTTACCACATTTGGGCAGTTTCGTTTTGCGCTAATTGTGAAATAGAAACAGGCCATTATATCATGTAGCTGTTCTGGCAATTTGAACAGGGGCCTATGGGAAAGCCCTCAAACTCCTGGAAGGGCCTGGATAAAATCAACCCCTCAAATCAGAACTGGAGGAGATTATAATATCCTGATGGAGTGGACCAGTGGAGGGATCAATTGGTATTAAAAAAAAGTTTACATAAAAAAAACTACTAATTAGGGTTATTAAGGGTACACCCGTGCAACGCGGGGTTCATAAAGCTAGTATGTAAATAAATGTTCTATGTTTCTCTTGTTCAATTCTTGGTCATAATTACTATTTAAAACTAAACCACTACCAACGTAACTGCATAAACTGTGGTCAGTGGTCCTGCTTTTGTCACCAAAAAATTCTGTCTGTGGCCAAAGATTCCAATTGGCAAGAGATTTGCGGAAAAGTATGTCATATTATTAGAACTACCTAGAGGCTAAAACAAATCATAAGAAAGTCATTTATTTGACTATTTAAAGTTGTAAGAATGTATAATATGGTGACGGACATTGGAACGCAAAAAGAAAATGCTTTTAACATTTGCCATTTTTAATTGTTCTTATGTTTGTAAGATGTATTATTACTTATTATTAAAAATTAGTTTAAAAAATATATATATATCAAGCATTCAGAAATTAAGAATAAATTTTTTGTGTGAAGTCTAACATGAACTATAT